>BLKM01000165.1:698568-816943 GCA_013340265.1 Coptotermes formosanus | reverse complement strand
TTAAAAGGTTAAAGAAGAAGCGTATCTGTTTTATATAATGACTCAGTGCGTACCGCGCTGTAAACACTCTCCACTTCGGTTATAAAAAACCAGTCTCTTAATGTTTTATAAGGCAAAAGTTGCTGTTTGTTCTGAGATCCGTATAAAACACATAAACGCAATGTGGGCACCACGTAGAATTTTTTAATGTTAAACCTGGTCGTATGTAAAGTTACCGCTAGGCTTTAAAAGGTTAAAGGGTTAATAAAAGAAAATAAGTTAGATAGCCCTTACTTTTAGTGGCTTTGAGCTGCCTGGTATTTTCACAAAAATAATGTGTAATGTAGATTTTAGTGTGCAGTCAGATAAAGTATGGCAGTGAACACAGATTCAGTTCGGCATGCCAGTCTTAAAATACACTTACAGCAAACCTTTCCTTGATCAGGTGTCTGTCTTTGTCCCGCAGTTTTCCTGCATGTGCCACGGCTATGGGTGGATCCTCGGCTCCCCATATGTGGCTCAGAACTCGACTCCAACTGCGAGACAGAAGAACCAACAGGCAGTTTACAAAAAGTACCTTAACATTTACGCTACTAGGGTGGATAATTAAATTTTAGCACATGGTTTATGAAAAACGTGAGTATTATTTTAACAGAAAAAGATAATTTATGAAGTAAATGGCATTTTGTGTAAAGCAAAACAGAGATTATGCAGCATGTCTGAAAAATGCAGTAGATCTGTTTGTTGCCTAAATATATAAAAAGAATTTCAAGGGTTCTTTTCCTATGTGCATTCACATATGCAAATGCAGGTCTTTAAAAGGTTAATGTGATGATGTGACACTATTTTTGAACTGCATTGTTTGTTCTCCCTTAATACAGCACTTAACTTTACATACTTCGGGTCTTAGTTTATCTGACAACAGTTTCCCAAGTGCATGGCTTTTTTAGCATAATGAATAACAAAATGGAAATAATGTAACAGAAAATTGTTGTAACCGATCTTATGGTCAATGCCACCACTTACATGGAGGAACAAGAATAAACTAATAAAATTTGTCAGAATAACCAACTTCCTGGTTGAGAATTGAAATCAGGATCCCCCTAATACGAAGCATGGGTTAACGAGTGAATTTGACATTCAGTAATATGTGCCACCTAGTATCTTCTAACTTACCGACAGATTATCACAGAATGCGGTATGAACATCATGCCATTGGTTACCCAACCACAGAACTTTACAACTGCTTATCATTAATAACACCATCATGCTTGATGTACAAACTTCTGAGATGGGGAATGACATTACATTGGCTTCACACAGGATTCTGTAAACTTCTGTGACAACAGATCCTCAAAAAATATGCAAGAAAAATTTTGTGTAGAAATCATAATAGGTCTGAAAACGTTAAATGAGGCGATCTATGTACATATGCATGTATATGTACATATGGACATACATCATATACACAAAAACTGTATGGGTCATCCCTCCACCCAAGACATTTTCAGCTCTGTAAATATTCACTGTTTTATACACACACACACACACACACACACACACACATGCACACGCACACGCGCATTTTTAACATTTAATGATCTGAAGATGGCCTGAGAGTGGGGTTGAAACATGTAGTCTGATTCTTACAGTCTAAATACATAAGACATTTGTGATGACATCAACCCTTACAGGTCCAATGTCAAGCTCAATTTAGTAGCTCTTTCCGCTATACCAGGTTTAATGTTCAGCTCAAATCAACAACGTATTTACACCCCTTTATGTTGGTTTTTGCTAAGCTGCTCTTATCTAGTGGCTGCTTTTGAACTCTGAATATTAAAAAATTTCTGTAAAATTAATTTGGACCAGACTGTTGGAATTCACAAGAATAATTTGGACCACAAAAGGTTAAACTAGAGTTTCTGCTATGATACAATTGTCATGAACACAAGAGGAAGTTATAACCCAAGTTTTTTTTTAAGTTTTTGAGTTTACAAACTCAGTATAACACACACTTTTGACTGTAGGATGACTCTGAGTGATGGAAACTTATAGTAAAAGATACTATGCACAGAAACAGACCATTAACCTTTATCCTATCGGGTGGATATTTAAATTTTAATTTATGGTTTATGAAAAAAAAGACAAAACACCATTTTGTGGAAAATATAACAGGGACTATGCAGAATATCTTAAAATGAAGTATACTTCCTTGTTGCCTAAATACATAAAATTCATTTTTAGGGATATTTTTCCTAGTGTGTTTGCACATGTGAATGCAGGTCTTTGAAATGTTCAACTAGATAATTATTAATGTTTACTTCCAGCTAGCCTCCCTAGATGTATATCAGCATTTGATGGATAGTAGGCATCATAAGTTCTTTCTAGAACTCACTCTAAGGTCATTTGCACATACAGTGAAACCCTGTTAAGAAAATTTTGAAAATTCCAAGAAAATTCTACTTCTTAAGCGGGAAATTTCTTAAAAGGGTAATTTTAACGAAATGGGAGAATTTTGGTGCTTTTGTATCCTGACTTCTTAGGCAGGAAATTTTCTTAAGCGAGTTTCACTCTATATGTGGCCGCTGCTGCCTACTACAACTGCTGTCACTGAACAGACTGGCTACAGCCTGGACAGCCATAACTCCAGGAATATTGCGGCTTTTTTTTTTATTATAAGCATAACTCTTCATATGATCCAGTTGTCTATCCACTGTATATCACATGCTGTTTTCTAAAGACCACAGCATTCACTGTTCATTCATGCCCCATCTTTCATATCTGTCCCCATGTTTAATCTCCGAAATTTCACGTATCACAGTAAAATTTTGTGATCCAGGACCTACATTAAGAGTTGCAAAGAAAATTTAATTCTAGGTCATTATCTGTCTGGAACAAACTGCAATTTTTGTGAAATTCAAATCACACTTTTATAAAGTTTCTTAAGGACATATCAAAATATTTATATATGCCATAAAACATAGACCTCATTAAGATCCACAACTCTGTCTAAATCATTTTCGATAGGCTTAATAGTAACTAAATATAAAAGAAAATTTCTGATGCTATGGCATGTGGTATCTGCAGTGTCACCAGTTGTGTATTAGCAATAACTGGAGAAGGTCAGTCAGGAATGTAAAATACCAGACACATCCAGAAAATACGCATACTCCTGAGTACATATTTCTAATATTCTAAACATTAGTGCTTTAAGGTAAAGGTAATTGTCCCTGTGCATGCCATGGAGGGTGCACAGGTATAGCTCCACTCATTCTTAACCTTGAAACTCAATTGGGATGAGCAGTCAGCTTCATGCCCTGGTCACTTTACCCTGGGGAAATGAGCCCCACTACCCATTAAATAGGAGAATGGGGGAGCTCCACAGCCAGTCCAGATGTTTTGGAGAAAAGAAAAATCCCTTCCCCTGCCAGAAATCAAACAGTTGCTTTGCTGTCCAGCCTGTAACCTAGTCACTATACTGACAGATACCCCTGGTCCACTGGTGCTGTAAGAACGTTTGTAACAACCTGACACAAAGTTACAATAGTGTTTGTTACTCTGCCACAGGGCGTAAGTTGTTATTCTGTGGGCTGACTGTCACGCAGGAGAAGGGAGCATTCCATGCACCTTTGCAAGTAGGCCTTCTTGTGTTCCCGTATCATGTCATGGTAACTCTCCTCACACTCCGGCTCCGACAGCTGGACCAGGTCAAGCAATCCAGCACGTTGCAGGGCTTTCAGAACGTAGTGATTGTTGTTGAGACGAAACACGGCTCGCAGATAGATGTCACTATACAGGTCACTCTTGCCAACTAGTGTCAGATTTAACTGCACCAAGACCTTCTCTGTAGAATAAAGTAAGTCACAAGCATAAATTATTAAATGGGCACCCAAAATCTGAAAACAATCTGACAAACAGGTGGTATGTTATGTTAACTAATTAACAAACTCCACAGAACAGAGGAGTGGTCTTCTCGTGAGGCTACTAACTGCTCAAACCACTCAATAAACTCCCTGAAATCTATACAGCCCAAAGAATTATTACCATTATCACAACCCTCTGCCAATGGTCCCTTATTTTGATCAGATGAATCCAGTCCATACCATCATGCTTCTTTAAGATTAACTTTAATAGTATCCTCCCATTGACATCTACATCTCCCAAGTAGCTCTATTCTCCAGGCATTCCTACCAAAACTCACTGTGCACGCATGTTACACACCCAACCCATCTCATCCCCCTTAACCCTTTGGTGCCAGAATTATGCCTGGTGGGAACTGCAGAAGGCCAGAGCTTAAATGAGTTCTGCAAAAGGAAGTAAATTAAATGCTGTCACCTTAACCTGATGTCTGCTGTTTTGACCATCACATTACATGATGGGTATATCTGACATTAGGACCCAGAGGGTCACTCTGATCATGGACGATGTGATGCAAGGTGCAAGTAATCTAGAGGTGTTTTGTCATTTTAGAAATACGCATTCCACAGTGTAGAGCTAGTGCTGTCAGGCATGCATCAAGCCACCTGGGTGTCAGTGTTTGTACCTGTGTGGTTATAAATGTATAAGACTGCAACTTACTGATATATATCCCCACTAGAGCCTTGTTCTTGTCCACTTTGCCATGTCCTGGTATGAGGGTCAGTGCATTATTGTAAACAGGGTCCTGAGCTAGCACGCCGCCAATGGTGTCCACGTAGTCAAGTAGTTGCTCCAAGAACATTAGCACGTTGCTCGTCAATTCATGAACTGTCCCATCTTTAGGCAACTGTGTGCTTGGATCTGAGCGGACGCTCTCAGTGAAGTCTTCCAGTGCCTTTGCTCCCTGCCAAAATCATTAGTAAGAGATCATTGTTGACCTTCAAGTGACTGGGTTGGTATTTAAATCTTAGCACATGGTTTACAAAAAACATATTATTTGAACATAAAAAGATAAAACTGTGAAATAAGTGGCATTTTGTAGGAAATACAACATAGATTATGCAGCATGTCTTAAAAATGCAGTAAATTTCCTTTTTGCCTAAATATATAACATTAGTTTCTAGGGGTACTTTTTTACATAGGCTGTTTAAAGGTTAAGCATGTTATTCACAGTATATTACACTATAAGTTCTGACTCTGTATTTCACATCAGGTCTAATAAATAACGAGACTGATATTTTTGTACAAGACCTACTAATGTGCCTGGTTGTCCCATGTTGGAACACTTCCAGTTCTGTGTTAAACAATTATAACTTGTTCTGGTTTATGGTTACAGGATTTCTTTGTCAAAAGTCGGGAGAAAAGAAATATGCTGAGATTTTTAAGAAAGTATATTGGAAGAACCCAAGTTCTGGAAGAAATATTGGCCACTCATGAGGTTCAGGTCCTCAAGTATGGACTGGAAACAAAACAACGAAAGAGCACAGTGGAAAATTCCAGATATTGCAAGGCCCATGTAAGCATAAGTACAAAAAGCAAATCTCAGAAACCATCCTGTCCTGCCTTTTTGATATAAAATGTACTATCTTATCTGAATCGGTTCCTTCACAACTTACAGTCAACAGTCTTGAAGTTTTGAAATATTTACAGCAGTGCAAACAACAAAAAACTTTCTGCTGTACTATGCATAATTTACACAACACACTCGTTGCCAGATACCATGATTTTCTGTACATTTGAATATTTATTTTATGTGTACCTCACTGTACCTAGCAACATCATGGATCATTTAACTCGTCACTTGTCCACAGCCAGCACATATGCATTTTATCATTAACTGGCTAACTCTTCTGCACTCTCCATAAATTATATGCACATTGTTATCAACAGAATGGTCTCCATTATTTGTATTGTCATCATAGTAACTTCATATGTGTGTCTGCACATGCGCACACGTGCGTGACAGAGAAAGACACAGAGAGAAAGAACATCAAAATCACTTTCTTTAAAAAGTACTATAAAAGTTGTGATATCTAGCACCTCTGTGACGAAAGGGTCGCCGGATACTGGCACTTTCTGTATATTAGAACACTGT
This sequence comes from Coptotermes formosanus, assembly GCA_013340265.1. Taxonomy (NCBI): domain Eukaryota; kingdom Metazoa; phylum Arthropoda; class Insecta; order Blattodea; family Rhinotermitidae; genus Coptotermes; species Coptotermes formosanus. The sequence goes on along the minus strand of BLKM01000165.1, from coordinate 810,951 downwards.
AACTAATGTGCATCTTAGTGTACCTAGCAACTTCATGGACAGGTTTAACCATTTAATTTAACAGCTGATATCCCATCCTGTTTCCCTACTGCACTTTCTGTTCACCTTTCATTACTGATTCTGTAACAAGTGTATATATAATCTACAAACAACTACCTTGACACCAACATTTCACTCTTTTGTCATATTCACACCACTGCTGGCAGTTGATGAAGCAGTGAAATGTAATGGCCCTCTAAGTCAGATTCTGGTTAAAACAACTCTATGGATCTTCCAGTGCTGGATATTGCAGCTTTTACTGTACCAGCATTTCACAGAAACATGCTATCTCCATGCCTGCACAGTGTTAGTACCAACAACTGCACAGCCTCACACCACAGAAGGAAGTAATCTCCATGGTCAAAACCATGAAAACCTCAAATGTCACATTTATTACCATGTTCACAAGAGCCCGCATCAGAAGAATTCAGTTCCCATCCACATACCATAATTTCGTATGATCTTTCTTAATATTACCCCATCATACACACACCTAGGTCTTCCAAGACTTTTTCAATTCTGTTTTTCTAAGGAACATGTATGCATTTTTATTTGTGCCAAATATGCAATATATCTAAGACATTCCAGCCACATAGTACTGAGAAGTATGGATAACAGTGTTGTCACCACACTTACCGTGCCATGCAAAGTGTTCAGGATTGAAGCAAACTTTGAGCGAACATTGTAATCACAGCCTTCCACAGTCCGTTCAAATTCAGGACGCATTGTAAGGAGATGCTTCAGTATTGGAAACACTACCAATACTGCAGCAAAATCATGGCGGTTGATACAACGTTTGGCCCGTGATGCTATATTCTGAAAGACCAGTCAGTGTATTTAATTAAATGGCTCTGAATCTGTCTCTCAGTGACCAAATTTTCTGGAGTACATGTAAAAGCATAGTAAACTGAAATATAAAACAACTATCTCAATAAATAATTTTTAGAAAGTAACATTGCATTCATAGTTGTTCATTATGGTTTCCAAACAGTCTTCAAACAGTGTCATGTACCATGCTCAGCAGCAAACTTGTAACATTTTCCTGTATATCCAGTATTTTTCTCAGCATGAGATATGAAATGTTCCTTTTGAAGTCCCTACAGGCAGACATGTTGTGTTTGAAATATATGCCACAAGAGTTCAGTTCCTCTGAAATGAGGTGTTGTGTGAAAGCCAGATGCAATCTTTTCAGTATGAACAGCAAAATGGTTTGACAATCAGAGCTGCCACACTGATTTGTGAGCAACTAACCCTTCAGTGATGCTGGGGTTTAAATTCTAACAACTGCCCAGTGCCCTTAAATACATTCAGGACCACACAGTACACTAAGACTGGCAGGATGTGAAGAAAAAAGGTCCATACTTTGCAATGATGCCAGCATCAGAGGGTTAACTGAGAAAGACACTTAAATACACTGAAAATGCTCTGTGACAGATAGCACACTCCTGCACATCTGCAGTGACATAGATGCTGTCATGTCAGACAACACTATACCATGCAGTACTATACAACAATAATGAAGTTGAGGAACTTTTAGAAGTAAATAACTTCCATAAGAAATTCTCCATAGTACTTTCTTTGGATACTGCTGCCTGTCAGGATAAAGGGCAAGAAGCAGCAGCAAGGCAGTCAGTACCTTTTTCCATGTACATGAAGGCAGAGATGGTCAGCCAACATAATATATGTCTTGTTTTCCCAGATAATGAACAATGTCCAAAGTGCTACCACAACAACACTAGACCAATGTAACAAGCTTTAGAATCACATAATCATTGTAGAGATAAAAAAATTTTAGAAAATCTGGTAACCAGGCAAATATTTTGGTCACCAGAAACAGACAGATCAGTATTTTTGGCACCTTGCTGTGGATAAAATAACCACACAGAACAGGCAATATAATTTATCTATGTAATAAAATAAATCACCCATTTTAAAACAAATCTCTTAATAACACTAAAATAAAATTGTATGAGATACTGGAAAAATGTGTACTTGCAAAATACACCAGACATCTGGACAATAACAGAACATAAGAGAATGAAGACTAAAATCTCCTAAAATGTGTTTTCTGACAACACAGGGACAATATTAAATCAAACCAGACTGTAACTGTAGACTAGAGAAATGAATGGTGGGAACATGGTGAAAGGACTGAACAGAACAACATTCCAATGAGAACTTCTAGACAGTTCGCACGGAAAAAGGAAAACTGGAACAATTACAAAAATACAAGGAAGAAAGAATATTGGAACACAAGAATATACATCATTTCAAGATAATTTTAATGGAGACAGATTACACCAGTGGGTATGAAAATTGGTAAATACGGTAAAGTTAAACCTGTAACAGGCCATGAAGGCCCAGCTGGGGAGTAGAGGTATAGCTCCACTCTTTCTGTGACCTGAGCGCTAGATGGGGTGGGTGGTCAACACCACACCCTGGCAGCTTTACCACCAGGAAAGAGACCCCGGTACCCATTGTACAGGAGGCTGGGTGGGCACCAGGGCTGGTCTCAACATCTGCAGAAAGTTCCCCTCCATTGGGGTTTGATCGACCGACAGTCCAGCCTATAGCGTGTCACTATACAGGCTACACTATGCTGATTATGCTTATAATGATTATTGTAATGATTCATGGCAATTTAATGATGATTTATAATAATTACAGACTTTATCTTTAGGTTATTGGAAAAGCAATGAGATGAAAACATTTAATGAACAGAGATTAACAACATTTACTGAATTTACTTCTTTCTTAGTTTATAGTTCTGAAAAAACAGTCATACCTCTCCATCCTGAACCACCATATCCATAGCATCACGGATGACGATCTCAAACACTTGGTGCTGGTGTTGTAGAGGAACAATGCCAACCATGAGGGAGCGCTCGCTCTGCATAAGTCGCTGCAAGGCCATCACGCACACCAGGTAGTTTTCCATCTCTTGCTCATCCACTACATCTTCTCGTGATTCTAGAACAATGCATAAAGTTTCAACCGTACATTACCTAATATTCTACAGTCCACATTTTATAGTGAACCAATTTACAGTGTACTCACGATCGCCCGATTACCTGGAGTAATGGTGGGACGGGGGTGCAGAGATAATTGAGAAACACGGATAATCCAAAACATATACTTTACTGTGCAACAACAAAAAATAAATCTAATTTATTTATTACAGTATAGACATAATACATATATAGCATATGCTTTACATAAATAGTCTATGATTTTTTTTTTGCATTGACGATTTTGTTTGAACACTCAGTGATAAATCATTTTCTTTCCATCCTTAGTCATCAGTCAGTGGCAACTTAAGATCATGCATGGATAAACTGTGCACAGATAATCGTGAGTACACTGTATTTAACACTAATGAAAGTGTCTACTTTAGCCTAAGTTTTGCTTAAATTAAACTGTAAAAAAGTAAGGAAATGGCTTATTTATTGGGGCAATTTCATGAAAGAATGGGAGATCATGGATCACTTATAACATTTACTGCATTAGTGCCATAAGGAAATCAGCATAGCATTAAACTTTAAATGACCGGGGTGGGAGTTTAAATTTTAGCGCATGGTTTGTAAAAATGTATTACTTGAACAGACACATAAAATAATAAGATAAATAGCATTTGATGGAAAATAAAATACAGATTATGCAGCATGTCTTAGAAATTCAGTGAATTTCCTAGTTGCCTAAATATGTAAAATGAATTGCTGGGGGTGTTCATAAATGAACACAGGTTGTTTAAAGGTTAAGCAGTTCCTAACCTCCAAAACAGCAGGCTGTATAGAGTACAGCACAGCACAGCACAGTACAATACAGTACCACAGGGCAGGCACCTCGACCATTTCCAATCCTTTTAGAAGGGAGTATACCTCACTTTACATCTACAAGAGTTTTATGGTAACTTAACAACCAGACTACAGACATACAAAACTTGACAGACAAAATTATTTAGATACTGGACTAAATCAACAGCCGTGTCATGGTGATCTCACCTAAATGAGATGCAGACCGTCGACTTCCAATAGTGAAACCTGTGGAATGCTCCAGGGTCTGTGTAGCAATCTGCAACATCTTATTGGCTTTCTTCTCAAACCTACACATGACATGACGGCATTGGTAGCAACATTTACCATAAAATATACATGTGACATACCACATACTGCACATATCATAGTTAATTGGGCAGTATTAATTAACACCTCATCTCATTGTTTCAACAGAGAAAGATAAAATTATGAAATAAATTATATTTTGTGGAAAATAAAACAGAGATTATGCAGTATATCTTAAAAACACAGTAACCTCCTTGCCGAAATGTATAAAATGAACATCTAGGGGGTGTTTTTTGATATTAACACAGGTCATTTATAGTTTAGAATGACTGCCCGTGTGTCCCACAGACAGGGGCTTATCCTAGAGGTGTGCCTGCAACTAAAACTCAGCTACTTACTACTAGCAGGGCATTTTACTAGCACTACATCAGTGGACAACTGTAAATCCAGTGCTAGCAAAGAGCCATTCTTTTAAATGTTTCAGATGTTTATAAAATAACACAGTACACCACATTAGGTAAAATACTGTATATCTATTAGTCTAAATTCTTCTTTATTTGGACATAGTGCATTTACATGTAAACAAACACACTGAATGAATAAATATATTGTAGTTGCTACAAACAACATTTAAAATGCAGTAAAAGACATAAGATTTGAGGTTCCCATAGCAGTGACCATAAACGTAACCTGCGTTCTAGGATGTGTCACCATGTAGTCTCATAACTGTCCAGTGACATTTCAAATGATCTTGATTTCTCTGAAATGTCAGAATGTTTCTACCTGACCACACAGCATTGTATCCCAAAAGATGATTGCCTTCATAGTAAAACATCTTTCAAGCAAATAAACTGAGATGACTAATATATGATGACATGACTGTTACAGTTAAACACGTAAATCGCCTTGAACTAAAGATGACAAGTCTGTGCTGTGCTCACTGACACCTGCAGCATATTGCCTATTAGATGCAGTATCCAAATTTTTTTATATGGAAGATTAAAATCTTTTACTTCAGACAATGATGATTTAAACTTACATGTGCAGTCTTTTAGATGCCCTCCGCCCTGGAGTTTGAAATTTCGGTCTCTGAAATGCAGTAACAAAAATCAGTTAAGGTCATTATCAGCAAAATGGGTCAAGCCACTTTCTGGCTTGCTCCACCCTCATGTTTACTGGGCAGTCCAGTCTTTCTCTTAGTCAGTCTACGTTTCTTCTGCTGGTTGGAATATGTACACTAACTTGGGAATGCTGTATCATTCAAGCTGAATAAATGTCATGTCCACTTATGTATATAGTGCACAGTATAATTATATTTAAATTACACATACTGAACTCTTCTTTTAATGTTTCATTTATTTTATGGTCATGTAATGTACATCCCGTGACTGACCTCAAAATTTCATCTCCTCCCTCTCAGTTCTTTCATGCTGTTAAAGGCCAATTCTCACACCCACACAGCAGTGCTGGTATCGCCAATGTGCAGCATGTCTTAAAATGCAGTAAATTTCCTTATTGCCCAAATATATAAAATAAATTTTACAGGGTTTTTTACTTGCATTTGCATATGTGAACATAGGTCTTTTAAAGGTTAAGTTATTCTGGTCTAACATTTTAATAATATGTTGTTATAACATAACTACAGATTACTTAGAAGACAACACTGTTGCAAGGTTCTATCTGATCATTAACTTATAGGAACTAAAGGAGTAAACTGAATCTACAGCCAGAATTCTGCCCAAACACAAAATGGACAGGACAGGTGTTGTGTATATTGCCACGCTCTCAAGTGACCATGCATATATGAGCTGTATGATCTACGTGTATGTAATGATATGTAAATAAGGTATGAAAGTGTATTACATGCAGTTGTTTAATGCATGATACATTATTTGTAATACAGACTCCCAGCTATTATGCAGTCTGATACAGCTTCAATTTCTGGTGGAATAAATATGATTAGTCTTTACAATAAATTTCTACAAGACATCCACTCAGTCTACAATCTTAACCATCTTCTGTGGGATTATACAAATATTTCAGCAAGATATGTCTGTCTCTTTGTAAATGGAAAAGCTCACCACCATAGGAGAATTTGCTGCTGGTACACCCTGTATACTGCCACCACTAGACGATCTCTGCTGTTCTTTCAGTTGCTGTAATGACTTAAGTAACATGGTGGCACGCACACGTGCATAAACATTCATGTATTCATCTCGGTTGTGCATGATGAGCCAGTCAGCAATGCAGATCAACTCATTAGAAACAGCTTCTGGGAAATGGTTCAGAGATGCAGGAGTTTCGTCTACAGGTGTGTCTATAAAACCAAAACATACCACAAACAAGTCATTAGAACAATCCTGACATCACATATAAATCCTCTTTAATGTCAGTATTCAAGCCAAAGGCATGTTGCGTGAAACAAAAATGAAAAGGATGGAAGGTCTGTGGACATTCCAAGGCTGTACCCACACTGTTTCCTAAAACAGCACTGAATTTATAAATCAATACAAAAGGACCTATGCAAAGATGAAGGAGGCAATGGAGTTGACACAGTTAAAAAGAGTGACACAAGAGGGATGCCAAGAACAGAGTTGAGGGATGGAGAGTTGCTGTCTCACCTGCATCACTTACACTCGCACAGTACTGAGAGGGAGGATGCGGGTGGAAACACCCTGGCCTGTCTTAAAGCAGTGCCCTAGATTTAGAGTGGGGGAGCTGAGGACAACCATAAAAAATGGCCAAATGCAGGAAAGAATAATGAACGTACATCAGAGGTCAAAAACCACATATACCAAAAACAAATTCCAGCCAATGACTGTACCATCAAAATTATTTTTATTCTGAGGGGATTTTCAAACACCATGCGTGTACATGACAAGTATATTTGTGCTGTTTATTTTGAAATACTCATATATTCATAACTTTAAGTACAAGTCTGTCATATTTTTAAGTTTTCATCAGCAAAACTGCTTTGCCATAACTTAGGAAAAATAAATTATGGAAATTCAAGGCTTCTGGATTGTTAACCCATGTTGACTGGCAACCAGTTACTGGCATTTCAGAGCAGCACAGTTCTTCTGAAATGTCCGTAACTATTTACCAATCAGCATGGCCTAACACCCCAGAGAAAATTAATCTTCATCATCCGGAATGAGAAGCTTAAACCTCACAAAAATGGATAAGAATCATACTTAAAAATTTTAAAACAATGTATGCTGTTTCCGGAAAGTATCCTTATAAACCTACCAGCTCCAAATCTTTTATATAAATGAACTTATTTCTTCTCATTTTTAAATGTGCATGCATCATTCTACAGCAAATTGGATTTTTATTCCATCACTCCTGCCTTCATAATAATGACATTATACTTTGCGAGCTCCCCACCTCTCCAGCCAACCATGATCAATATGAAGACAACCATATGGATCTCAAATGACAGTGTACTGTCCTCGCCAGAAAACTTGATCCCTGTTAGCGCGGGGGCGAAGAGGCAAGCTGGTCGGTGGTGGGGGGCACAGTGCACACAACTCCAACCTTTCTCTCTCCGTTTCAAAAACACTGTCTGACAACTAACACAACTCTGCAATGTCATTTAAGCAATGGAGGAAAGTACAGTGTCAAAAATTTCTTCCAGAGGGCCTTCTAATAGAGAACATAATATTTAACCTTATAATAAGTGATGTCATTGCGACAGACAATGTACTCATACTCCCACCAGAGTACAGTACATGTTATCAGAACAGGTATAGCATTGCCTGGCCATGCCAACGTAAGCCACGCAGCAGCCGGACCATGCTCACTACAGCCATGTGCAGTGTTAGGGACCTAAGGTATCAAGTTACCTGAATACATCTGTATTCAATACACACTTCTTGTACACAAAATCCCATCTCACAAGCCAGACACTTGCCTTCAACCAGCTCCAGCAGCATGACTGGGGGAACAGGTTTGCTGTGCCGGAACAGTAAGTCCTTAAATTCTCGATTCAGAGCATCACCACCAGAATTAAACAAAGATGACTGTAAAGGTCAAAAACCACAGTGAAATATACACAACCAGATACGGTTTTGTTTCATGTAAGTGTGGAGCTTGGTCCCTCAGTCTGAAGGAACAACACAGGTTAAGGACATTTAAAAAAGTGCTAAAGAGAATACCTGGACCTAAGAGGGAGGAGGGAACAGGAGGATGGAGAAAATTACATACTGAGGAACTTTGCAACTTGAAGTCACTGACTGACTGACTGACTGAATGACTGCATGTAACAGAGTCCTTTGGATGGTGAAGAAATTCCCTGTGTTTTACAGAACATGAATTTATATTGCCATTTTACTTCACAACTTAGTCTTAGCAAATGTTATTAAGATGATTAACCCTTTAAAGACCTGCATTCACATACAAGAATGTATGTACGGAAACGCCCCCCAGCAGTTCATTTTATACATTTAAGCAACAAGGAAATTTATTGCATTTTTGATCTCTGTTTTATTTTCCACAAAATGCCGTTGATGTCATAATTTTATCTTTTTTTGTTCAAATAATACATTTTTCATGAAGAATGCACTAGAATTTCATTTTTTCAAGCAGCTTACGTACAAAACTTCGGTCAGAAAACAAGCGAAGAGGCTACTTGCGAGACCTAGAAACAGATGGAGGAAAGCATTAAAATGGGTCCTATAGAAACTGGGTGGGAGTGTGTCAATTTGATTTTACAGTGAAGGAAATGATCTCATGACAGGACTTTGAATACATGGAACTGTATCTTCAGTTACCATAAATGGTCAAGAATGTTTTGCTCAGCTGTGCAACTATTAGCTTCTCAATAAATGTGCCCCATGGAGCCAATTACAGTCATTATGTGAAGAAAATGTCAAGTATTATGCCAACTAGTTATTCTAGTACTTCCAATTAGATGGCACCATTTAACCCTTTAAAGACGAAGCGTATCTGTTTTATATAAGGACTCAGTGCATACCGCGCTGTAAACACTCTCCACTTCAGTTATAAAAACCAGTCTCTTAATGTTTTATAAGGCAAAAGTTGCTGTTTGTTCTGAGATCTGTACAAAACACATAAATGCAATGTGGGCACCACGCAGAAAATTTGAATGTTAAACCTGATGGTACATAAAGTTACCGCTAGGCTTTAAAAGGTCAAAGAAAACCGGGCATCATAAGTTGTCAAAACTTTCCTGGTACCTTCAATGGTGATTTCCACTCCTACAATATTAGCAACAAGACATATAAAGCTTACCACATTCTCCAGCTCAACACTTTGTGGGTTGTTCCTCTCAAAGTATTCCTGTGCAACTTGCAGCTTATTCATTGCTTGCAGGAAAGCATCTAATCCTGAACCACCATTTGCAACTGGCCCAGGTCCCACACGAACAACAGGCTCCACTTCCTGACTCACTCCATAAAAACTTATGACATGGTCTAATGCTGCGAGTGTGCGCTCAATATCTTGGAAAAAGTCAAGGCAAAAACAGTATTACTGTATCATGCTCTCTTATCTGCATATTGTCTTGTCCCTGCAGATTCCTGCACCTGCTTAACTAGACACCAACAAACCCATATCACATTTCAACTTAAATGTTACAGACGTTCATAGGTGTACCACCCCTCTGCGCAACACAAATCGGCTGTGACTCATCACACTGCAATTAAATGCAAAGGTGTACCTTATCTACTCAAGGACTGTGCTTATAAGTGCAGTGCTTGTATCACCACCACCACCACCACCACCACCACCACCACCACCATATACATTAATACTGTAAAGTTTGTTTGAGACATCATAGTCTACTGACCTACTGAATGAAGCCTTTTAAGGTATTCATCTTCTGGAAAGCTTATGCTTCGACATTGATGACAGTCTCCTTTGTTTTCATGAATTCCTTCTCAAAAAATTGTTTTTAACAAAGAAGCTGATGTTATAAATTGACAGTGTTGCCTCTACCAGAAGCCACGAGAATTATATGAAATATGTTAGCTTCCTTTGGCCTCAGGTGGTGGCAGTACAAGCACTGCATAGTAGCAGAGGTTATTGGTTCTAGAAAAACTTATCCTTATACCCAGGATTCAGTTATTTGTAGGTCCTTCTGTGCAGAATACTTAAATGTGTTGGAATATGGCTACCATCACTTGTTTGTTCCCTATGGCCAGCTGTAGGTGGCATTTTTGTGAACCTCGTCATTTTACGACATTGCTGTTGTGATTATTGAAGGGCATCAATAATGTACGTGTATAGAAAATGATAGCCTGATAACATCAAAACACTATAAATCAAAAAGTGCTTTAAAGTTCCAAATATATAAATAAACCTTTGTTGATTAAATATTTCACTGTTTCTATGTGTGAATTATTCGCACGGGTACAACTAGTAGCATTAATCGGAAGAGAAAGATGATCATGAATGGTATGAATGGTTTTCAGAGGAGGCAGCCATGCCCTACTTCAGCGTACTATTCCAGCACTCATGTGGAAGAGTTATATCATGAAAACACTGCAGTTTGGATATGCAGCAGCATAGTAAGATTTGAAGCTAATATGTTCAAAACCTAAGTGTAGGGTGTTACTAGTACATGTGCCTATAGTAAAGCAATGTGTTCTATAACAGACAGACAGTAAATGGAATTTGTGGTGTTCAGAAATTCAAAAACCAGTGCAGTAATAAAATATCAAAATAGCTGATGCTAAACAGATGACACTACATCTTCAGATTACCTAGAATCATCCCAGTGGTAAATTATTTAACATTCCTGCTGGAATAAACTGAACTTGATCTGAGTGAAAGGATACTTTCTTGTCGGCGCTGCAAGTTTCCTGTCTCATTGTACACGGGCAGAATGGTTTCCTCCAGACGAGCCAAACGATGTTCAAATGATGATAAAATACCAACCATTCCCTTTGTAAGGTGACTACTGCGATTCACCCTTTCTTTCAATAAGTTTAGGTTATTCAGCTCCTGAAATATAAACACAGTCACATGAACATCAAAATAGAAAATGTAATTTAAAAGCCCATATCCATTTCTGTTTTATGGTTCAACCTTCATGGAGGCAAACAATTCTTTAGTCATATGGTTTATACTCACAGGATGATCCTGCATTATAACAGGGATCTTGTACTTCATTCCTGTTCTTATCCTCCCCATCTTCTTACACTGATTGTGACAGAGCATTAATATCCAAATTCAATTCAACTGACTGCCAGTAGCTGGATGTAATATGTAATGCTGAAGTCTCACTTTCACCAAATTTCTACATTCACATCATGATGATGATGATGATGATGATGATCATCATCATCATCATCATCATCATCATCATCATCACACCTTATATATACAAGGAAAATCAGTCGACATAACAGTATTTCCTCCTTTTTTTTAATGAACAGGTGAAAGCAACAACTAGATGTTTTGACCCACTTCATTGCACCTTCCAGTCTGGCCAGAACCATTAGAGAAAAATAAAACATTTACGTAACTTTAACTGGTATTATCAAAAGAGTTCAGATCTCACCCTTTTTACAGTGTCAAATATATGTATGTATATAACTATGTAATATACATATTACATAAAGTTGTATGAATATATATTGTCATAACCATTATCATGGTGTCACGCCACTTCTATTCACTAAAACTTGTGATGTAATTGATGTTTGTAACTGGATATGATATGTTTGCATTTACATGCCTCTCTTACTAGCACTGTACAGCAGTGTTTTAGATGAATGTTCTACATCAGACATGTGGCCCAGTTACAGTTATGTCTGTATGTACTGTTAATAGATTCACTTATTAGATTTGTCCAATTTTGGGTACCAGTTACAGAGACATTCATATAAATTGCCCTGTGCGTACTGTACTGGGTTTATGAATGAGGTAAATCTTTAAACAATTGAATGCTAAACCATAACATTCTCTTAACTACAGAAGACAACATTCCCATGCAGCAATAATAATAATAATGGCTTATAACAAACTTATCCTATCAAGTTATAAACATTGATTTTATCACATTTTAATGACACTATGATCAGATATGATGATATACATATATTCATACAATTGTATGTAATACACATATCTGACATCATAAAAAGGTGACATCTCAACTCCTTTGGTTATACCAACCAAAGATACATAAATATTTTAATTTCCTCTAACAGTTTTAGGTAGACCTATGATTATATAATGAAAGAGGTCAAAACATAGTCACCGCATAACTATTTATAAAATAAAAAACAGAAAGAACGCTGGGTTGACTGATAAGCATAGTTGTCATTGTATAAATATATATAAAACACCTCCAACAGGTTGCAACAGTCTAGGTTTGGGCCTTACAGTTACAGAGTCATCTTCCCTGACCGAATGAACAGTGGGTAGTGGGCGGTACCAACCCCGATCCCGGTAGCCGTGCGGTCTAAGGCATAGGTCTGAAGCCACTTAAATGCCTACATCACGGGTTCGAATCCCGCTGAGGGCAGGGATGTGGTCTCTTTTGTTTATTGTGTTTTGTAGGTTGCATACTGTGCGACGAGCTGATCACTCGTTCAGAGGAGACCTACCTGGTGCCTCTCTGTGTGCGATCTAGAAACCTTAACAATGAGGCGGCCAAAGTCCGAGTTGGACTGCAGAGCCACAGTGAAACAAGTTTATACCATGACATTAGGCTATGTTTGAAGGCACAAAACCTTCAAATATACTGTCAAATAAAACTACCATACCCTTTCCAATTTATTTGCTATTTCATACTTCCTTTCACTCGGATCGTGCATCTTACTAACAACAGTTCATATCGCACGGGCAACGACTGAAATACTGCTGCCCATCACAGCAGTGACATTTTATTGATAGCCGTTATACCAACACTTGAATAACAAAATTACTATTTCGTTACTACTGAAATGGTGTATATATGAAGGTGCTGTTCTCTTGTTTCTGAACTCACACTACGCATACCATTGACATTCATGGGTTCGGATATACTGCCGACTCTCCGTCTTGTGTGGTCCACTTATTGGAAATATCGCTCGCCCCTCTACTGTACATGTCATTTTTACTTTGCAGCAGGAGCCTCCGTCTTGCGCCCATTCCATAGCCACCTGCCTGCCGTGCTGCCAACATGCGTACCACTTCTAAACTGAACCAACTGAGATATAAATTCAGTACGTACCAGAACCGCTTATTACTCAAAATAGGTTTCGAGACCGTCTTTTATCTTCATCTTTTGCTTGCAGACTCAGGTTCTTGTGTTAGGCCGCTTATGCATGGATTAATCCCTCTCCCACGGACTGATACAGAAACAAATGGATATATGGACTAAGTTTTGTAACATAAAGAATCAATTTTCACGTGGAATTTATCCTACTATTATGTGATATTTTAGTGGACTTGCAAATGTGTTTTTATAGTTTCAAATTTTTGAACATTTGTGCTTAAAATATTTGTATTTATCGTTATTATGTAGTCACTACTTTGTTATTATCAGTATCTGTTATGTGAAACTTACTACTCATTATCGGTCTTAAAAAGGTAAAGGTTCACCCTATAACAGGCCCTGAGGGCCCAAGAGGGGAAGTAAAGGTATAGCTCTGCCCTCTCGTGAGCCTCGGCACGAGGAGGGGATGAGGTGGCTAGCCCCACGCCCCGGCCGCTTTACCCCCGGGAAAGAGACCCGGTACCCAGTGTACAGGAGGCTGGGTGGGCCCCAGGGCCGGTCTGGACGGCTGCGGAAAATCTCGCCCCCACCGGGATTCGATCCGCGGACCGTCCAGCCCGTAGCGAGTCGCTATACCATTATCGGTCTTGAATGCCACTAAATTCTATTTTCAAGCTTTCCTATATGTAACAACCAGGCTTATTCCATTATTACCAGTCTAGTACGGTCTAGCGTCTACTCTCCCTTTTGGCTTTATCCACTGTTTATCATACAGTGAAAACGAACAAATTTCTTAAAAAAAAATCTGTTAATCTGTTCTTCGTTGTTTTATAGGATACTTGATAGGCGTATATGATGCAACATAATCATTGTGTTAAATGTTTTATATATATTAGATGTTTCAGTAAATTAAGTGTAGATGTAGCTGAAAGAATGAAGTGCAAATGTAGCTGAAAGACTGAACAGCAGCCATGTCTTTCCTTCAGCTTTGTTGAGCAACACAAGCTCCAGCAGACACGGGTTGCCTGTAACCTACTCCTCATTTGCATTTTCTTTGTGTGTTACTCTACGCTTCACACGCATCGTGCGGTCGCTGCTGCATGCTTGGAACTAAACGGTAACTACGTGGTGCAAAAACTTTTATTGTTGTTGGGCCAGTCAAGAAATTACCAACTTTATTGCATCAGAAGTTTCACTGTGTTTATAAAAGCCCACTTTGGACTACATCGTGAGCCAGTTGAACCCAGACTATTTCGATGTTGCTCACTAATCTAAGCATAGTTATCTCCAGCAGTCCCGTCTGCTGTGATTACTAGACCAACATTTTTAGGCATTTCTTATTTCTGTCACGCGTGCTATATGTCCTACTCATCTCAGCCACCTACTTTTAATGAACCCAATATTATGTGAAGAGTACACGTTACGAAGCCCTAGTGCAATTTTCTGTTTCAATTTATTGCTTGCCTTACAGTAAGCTATTTTTTGCAGCATGCTTCTAAACTACCAATTTAATAACCACAAACACGACAGAATGAATTTGGACATTTGGCGGTAAACTGAAATATAGTAAAACTTGGCCATATTTAATCTGTAGTGCAGGTTTAAACAACCCACGCCTCTTGCAACCACGAGTTACGTCCCAGACGAAGTGAAGGTCTAAACACGGGCAGGCCAGGGACTCATTGACTAACCAATGACGGCAATCATGTCTCATGGTCGGTTCAAATCTCCCAGCTTACTTCAAGAGGTAGCGAGCTGCCGTCAGCAACCGCCGTATAGTAACCTTTAACGAACTCATTATCTACAGCAAGCTAGAGTAGCAGAAAAACGACTCTGGTGATAAACCAGCGCTGACAACAAATAAATTTAGCCTCGCCCACGACTTAAAAAGCAGCTGATTTAGTGTATCCAGTTTTGTGTATTGTATAATAAAATAGGAAGGCGTAATAGTTCAGTCAGTGTAGTGAACAGGCTGTGGGCAGGACGTTCAGGAGATCAATTCCCGGTAGCGGCAAGAGATGTTTCTGTTCGTCATAACGCCCAGGACAGCTGTAGTGCTCACCCAGCTTTAGGAACCGCGGTATAGCTGACGAAACGTCAAGCTGACCACTGAACTCCATCCATTGCTCTGCAGTTAATGAGTGGCGCTAGGGTCATAGCTGGGGGTGCCCCCCCCCCCCGCGGTGCTGCCGCCCTGGCGTCAGAGTTCAAGGGGCTGAAAAGTAGGCAACAAAATGGATGTTTCAATAAACAATTTTGATTTTTTACGCTCAACCATTTTCAAATTATTGAGACAACAGGAACTTCAATAAATAATTCTAATTTTTCAAGGTTCGTAACTTGTGTTAGGGGCGGCCATTGCGATTACTCGCCCCGGGCGCCAAAAAACCTAGTTACGCCACTGAGTGGAGGTACACATCGCCATGCCCCATATGCCTACTTTACTTGCAAGCTTGAAACCGATGTACAGAATTGTACCAATGCCGGTCGTTAGCGTGATAGTTGCATTACTATGATTCCATTCGATGTAAAAATCTTGTTCTCCATTCTATACAATCCTACCTGGCGTTTCCTTTTAATAGTTTCCGCACATAGCTTCTTCCGTTTCTTTATTCAGGCATTTAGTTAATTACTACTATTGCTAAAACGTGGTTTGCGTGTCAATGATCTGGTCTAGTGATGAAATGCCCGTGATGTTGGTTATCCTGTTGCGATGGCGGTGGGATCGGAGAGTGACATCTGGTGGTATCATTGAAACTGTAATTTGCGTTAGCAATGTTAAGCGGCCAGTAAATAATTGTCATGTAACAAAATGAATGGTTGTAAGTGAAACTTAAAGTAGGTGCCAGGCGCGAAAAGGAGAATGCCCCAAAAAAGTTAAGGAAGTGGACTGCTGAACTCCACGCTTGCTGTCCTCAACGTCACCTTTCTTCCATTGACCAATTATTCATCGCCATTTTGTTTAGCTTTGTGTGTTTATGATGGAACTGGTTCAGGTTTCAGGTAAACATTTTTCTTGTTTATGTGAATGAAATTGTGAGCCTATGTTATAAGGTGTGCCTTGATAGGTAGTGTATGCGTTCATCTTACCCAGTTGTGTACTGCGTGTGGAGTTCGGTGTAATGTACAGTATTTTGCTGCTAAAATAGTAGAACAACCGGAAGTTTACAGCTAATTGGATGGAGAGTGGATGTAAATACTGTGCGTCTCTTGATTATATGAGGTATTACCGAAATTATCTTGGCATTCGTAGTGGTAAAATTATGTATGGTGCAGACATTGATCTGATGCAGGTTTTATTTGATTATCATGAATGTAGACGTCAATTTCTGCTACTTGCAATACCATAATGGCCTTGGTTGTATGTTTTTATTCAGTAGGAGGGGAAGAAAGTTTAATTCAGTAACATACCCGTGTATTTGAGAGTGATGATGTTGTTTGTTTTGACATGATCTAAGGAGTTTCGCGAGTGTGCATGTCAGTAAAATAACACATTCGGACATCAGGAAGCTTAAATCATATTATTCGAAGGGTTTCACAATAAACACATGGATAAACATGATAAGTTTGGAGTAAGCATAGTTATTGGAGTAACAAAAGGCGCTTGACATTTTCAGTTAATGCCAAAACATTAGTCTAACAGAGGACTGATTTGATGTGTTGAATAACTAAGTAATTGTATTACAGTCAAGACTGAAAATAGAGCATGTAATTAGCAGTGTGATTGTCGTGAACTGGTTATAGTGGTTAATATAACTGGAAGCACTTTTTTTTTGTAGTTTGTATGTGGATTGGCTCTCATTTATTAAAAATTTCAACACCATGATCCAGAATTATATTTTGGAAGTTGATGTTATGATTTTGTGATACATTTATGATAAAAAAAAATCGAATTTAAATCAATTAATTAGGGGCATACATTATCAGAATACAAAGAAAAAGCAGCATTGAAATTTCTGATTTCCCATATTGTATTGTTTTGTTTGTGGATATAACATGGACTTTTGAAACAGTCATTTTTTGAAGAGACATAGTAGTAACGAGAATATCACAGTAGGTTTTTAGTTGGACGTGATGTATTTCCTTCATTGCTGCTACATAGTTGACTTTATTTGCTGACACATTTGTTTGTGACTTATTGAGAATTTGACAGTATGTTAGGTTTTGACAGTAAGTTAATGCCAGATCTAGTGATGTAGTCAGATCTGAAGGTGGAGCCAGCAGTTTCTTCCAAAACACTGGTAGCTGTTCATGTAACTGCATAACATGACATTACGTGTGATAGTAGTTTTTGTAATTACTGTCATGAGAACATCAGACCTCACACAGATTGAATCAGTGACAATTTGCATAGAAGCTGTAATGAAAATGTTATTGTGAGTTACTAATAGATAAGATAGGAAATGAGATCTGCGCTGTTCTGGGATGTTGCTTGGCATTGTGTGATAGTTGTTTACTGATGTTTTGGGACAAAATATTACCAGTTACCACCGTAATACCTCCCTCTATATAAACTGTGCTACCCTACACCTTCCCCTATATAAACTGTGTTAGCCCACACCTTCCCCTATATAAACTGTGTTACAACTTGCCAGCTTTCTTTTGGTTTTGGGCTTTTTGAACCTTGAGGATAGGACTGATATGTTGCCCCAAAATGTAGGTAAACAATTACCACACTACGCTGCATAATGTTCCAGAAGAACACTGATCTCATCAAGATCGTAGCAGAAGCCTGAAATCAAGAAAAGAAATGAATACACAACTTTAATCGGAAAATCTTAATGCAAGAAGCTACTTGGGAGGCTTAGGCATGGTTTAGAGAGTAATGTTAAAATGGCTATTAGAAATGTATGGTGTGAGGTTATGGCCTGGCCTGAACTGGCTTCAGATGGTGTTCACGTGCAGGCCACAGTGAACGTGGTGATGAACTTTCAAGTTTCATAAAGGGGAATTCCAAGACCGAGCAACTGTATATTTTTTTTAAGAAAGGTCTGCATCCTGTAGCTAAGAATGTGTTGGAAGAAGTTCCAGCACCAGTGGTTAGGCAGTGATAGAAACTTGGGTGGTTGTACATCTGGTGTATAATGCAGATCAGCTGTGGGTGTTTGCCTGATGTGGTA
The DNA here is from genome assembly GCA_013340265.1 of Coptotermes formosanus. Taxonomy (NCBI): domain Eukaryota; kingdom Metazoa; phylum Arthropoda; class Insecta; order Blattodea; family Rhinotermitidae; genus Coptotermes; species Coptotermes formosanus. The sequence continues at coordinate 792,562 of BLKM01000165.1, read as the reverse complement.
ATGGTAGTGGTAACACTTAAACTATTTAAAGATAGCTGGAATGTGAATAGTGTTTTACATATTGTAATCTGTAAATGTGTTTGTTTTTATTATTTGGTTTGCCTTGTTATTTCTTCGGTCACAATGCTTGGGTAAAAATGGCCAGGATGAAGAGTGCATTTTCGAGGTGTAATACCATCTTCATTCCCTCCAAGTGTCTGAAAAGGGACAAGAATTACCCCAAAGTTTGTGTAAAATTACATAACTCTTTGTGTAACCCATGTTTAGCTTTAGTTTGTAGCTGGGATAATATTTGGCCCCCAGTGTGAAACTACAGAGAAGGTGCTTGAAATGTCTAAGTGGTTATAACTATCCGGCACACTTTTACTGACCCAGTCAATATGCATGAAACCTAATTTTCAGGGAATACTGTGGTTTGAGTGCTGTGAGAAGCGAAGAAGAACCATGCAGATAATTTATGTTTTCTGTTGTTGATAACTTAAAGTATTTTCTGTCGGACTTATTAAATCACTGGGCACTATCTGGTTACACGTTTTCATATATGATGAGCAAAGCACTGATCACTTTGTTTAGCATCTCAGCTACACAGCACTAATTTGTTAATTTACAATTATGTATATGTCCTGAAACTCGTATAAACCACTGAAGTCCAATTTAAAACACTTATGTAACCACTGTACCCCGAGTAATAACTTCTTAATTTCTAGTTAACGAATTTAGTCTGTGATTATTATCTGAAATTTAGGAGTGATGCAATCATGCATCCTCCCTCTAAGAAGGCCGCAAACTTCTGTATCATCTGCTACGGTAAGCAAACCTGGTTCCCTTGTTCAAAATATTCCCTACTCTAATTTTCCTAACTACTCTGATTGGTCCTTTATATATTTAGCAATTCCTTAATAGGTGGAAACTTTAAAATGTTGTATCCTAACTCCCCATTGGTTCCTAATAACTGACGTGGTATCCCTTAACGTAGTGTATGTAAATGCTGTATAAGTGTTGTCTACCGGACAGTTTTAATGTACTACCATAACTAACATGGTATCCATCCTCTTGCGATTTACATCTCAAAAAAGTGTCAAACGCTCAAATTTTGCCAGGCCTAGCAAACTCCAAATTCCCATTAAATTTGACATTGACAAATGTGTGACAAAATGAAGTCTGCTTTGTACTAATCCTTCCTACTTCACATATGACTCTGTCTCACTCTCTGCTCTCTTGTGACTATCTTCCCCCCTGCTGCCATACTGACCTTTTGTGTTAGCTACCAGATGCTACTGACTTCCCTCCTAATGCCTACATTCTCTATTGCTACATTCCAGAAATTAATTTTTGATTCTTCAACATAAAGTAATTAACCCTTTCCATGGGTTATGTAGTTCGGACCAATAGTAAATCCCATTTGGTTTTCAGTTCCCAGTACTAAGAACAAAAAATTTTACTGTGGTGGAGGAAATGCTATGCTTTTTCAGTGCCTGTGGATATCACGGCAGGTTGGCATTCTGGTGATGTTCTTCATTTTCGTGTGTAAAATGGGTTGCTTCTTGCTCAAATTATTGGAAATCTGTGAATCAGGTGGCATTTCAGTAAACATTTATTGAGTCTGTGTAGTAGATGCACTGTATTAAATGTGTTACAACCAAATAAGATCGGTATGAATATTAACACATATTTAAATTTATTGCGGTTATTATGGCACTTAATATTACTGTTCTGTCTGATCCTGAGATGTCGGTGTGAATACGTACAGTGTATGCTTCTCTGTGTTTGAACTGTCATGTTTACCGTGATCGAATCATGATGACATGACAAGCTAATTTTACTAAACTGGGATGAACTTCGTTTCAACATTTGCAGGTACCATGAAAAAAAGGAAACTGGAGACATGGATACCTGTTGGAACTGCAGTGACAGCAAAATACATTGGTAGGCATTTGTTAATATGAACAGGCTTTAGAAGAACTGATGTTAACAATTCAGGCTGTGAGCCTCTAGATTTTTAATAAATGTCCATATTCTTAATAGAGTTTTATGGGTCTTATGTTATTTGGGAATCTGTGGAGGTGCATTTTCATTCCACCTTCATGAAGACGGCTTTTGCCTTAGTCATTCATGAAAGTTTCTCATCACTGTGTTTAGAGGAGCAGAGAATGGACTGTCGAAAGGATAAGACAAGTTTGTTCACCAGCAACATTGATCGTGATCAGTGTTTGAATGGAGACTTGTCAAGGATGACAATATTAGTTATAGTCTGACTTGAAAGAGGCACCATTGATTGTCACCATAATTGTGTTAACACTGTTCTGTTCAGTCACAATTTGGGACTGCTAGTTTCTTTGGAGATAAGTTGCAGGTTATGATGGTCTATTGTTTGTATGCCAGATGGGTTATCATGGTCAGTGCAGCAGCTAGTCTGCGGGCTGGAGATCTGAGGACTTGTGGATCAATTCCTGGTAGGGACAGGAGATTTTTTTCTTCTTGAAAGTGTCCAGACTTGTTCTGGGGCCCACCCAGCCACCAATTATAGTAGGTAACAGGAGTGCTTTCCTTGGGAGTAAAGTGGCTGGGGCATGAATCCGACCACTCTGTGCCTAGCACTGTTGTTGAGGAAGAGTAGAACTACGCCTCCACTTCCTCATATGCCTTGATGGCTTGCACAGGGCAACATAACATTCTTATATCTGCTTTTTCTTCTCAAGTGCTACAGACAGTTGTGGACCTTCACTTTCAGTAGAGTCTTGCTCCATTCCCGACTGTCGCTGGCCATGGCCTGCCTGGTTTTCATCCCCATATATTTAAGCCCTCTTCAACCTCATCTGTCCATCTTTTATGTGCCTATCCTCTTTTCTGTGTTTCTTCCATTGTAGTTGTTGCAGTTTGTTTTGGCATTCTTTGGTTTTGCATTCTTTCAACATGACCATACCGTCTTGGTCGGAGGCGTTTTATAAATTGTATTATGTCTTTCCCTTGTGATATGTCCCTATCTCTTTGTTTGTTCTTATTCTTCAGTGTTCTCCTTTTATGGGTCCATGTATTTTCCTTATAAGCTTCGTTTCACATATTCTGAGGGCATTTGACTCTTGCTTGGTCACTGACCTAGTTGCTGACCAGTAGCTCAGTATGGGTCATATTACAGTTTGATACAGTTTTAATTTAGTATTCGGGACAGGAGTTTGCGGCTGAAGAGCTTAATATGTGCTAGGCATGCAGCATAGTTTGCAGCATTCTTACATGAACATTCCTATCAAGTTTTTGATTCTTTTCTGTCACATTAAGAAGAATTGGCAAGTTCTCTGAAAATGTTGGTAATTTTTTTACTGCTGTAACGTGGTGTATTACTTTTAGAAGTCTGTGAACCTTACTGCTGTAGCTTTATAATTATATGCTGCCTTAAGCAGTGTGTCTTAACTCATTTTATCCACATGGTTGTTTGATCTTATCCTGTAAGAAGTAATCGCTTAACTGTTACTGGCATTACATATCTCATGCTTTTCATTATTTTTTCTTTCTTAAACCATCTAAGGGTTTCTCAGTTATCATTTCTACTGCTTGCATTATTTTTTCTCTTACCCTGTTCATCTTTATTACTGCTGTATGAGGTCTGATCATAAAATTTCCACACAGTTCTTTCTTAATGATAACAGTGTACTTGATATTCCATGCTGTCCCCTTCACAGTAGTGTTCTGGTCACTTGATGCAGTGGGCCCAGAAATTGTGCTATTGTTGGAAGCATTTGCTAACATCCTCTTTTTCAAGCTGTGCTTGTGTAGCATGTGATTATTTTTGAACTGTGCTGATGTCATTATTGGATGGAAATTTATGTGCAGACAGATCGGGGTGATCAGAAGCCTTGCTGTGGCATTGAAACCAGTCTGCAGTGTTCCATTTCTTGGTCATTCTTGCTGCACATTTTTCCCATAGGCATTGTAGAACATCTGCACAGAAATGTTGGTTCACAGGCTGTTCACAGGTTGTGATTAACAGTTCTATGCATGTTTAAAACAAATCAGTATGAACTTCACACCGGAACAAGCTTGTCTGGCTGTCGGGGTAGGGACATGAAGGTTGCCCCAAGTGAGGAGACTTGCTTTAGTTCTTTAACATCTTGAAGGTTTTTCAAGTCTGTCATTTTCTGAATACACAGAAATCACAGAGGTCACAACACAGTCCACTTCACAGTAACACATGCGAGAGCTTTGAAATCAACAACAAATGAGCCTGCAGATGCTACTGTATGTCCACCTAGTGTTAGGACGAGTTCTGTACTAACTGCATTAGTGTTATGTTGTGGCTAGCCCAAAAATTGTGTGATTTCCCTTGTCTTTTACCCTGACAAGAATTTCAAAAATTTTCAGTTAAGTTCCTGGCCATTATTGTAATACATTTGAATTGTTTCATGTATGTGTAAATGTTAGCATTTTTTGTTCACAAATATCTCTTCCCAACTGTGCTTGTTAAATAAAATGAATAAAACACAAACCAAATGCACAATATGTTCTTAATGTTCACTGTTATGGTCACACACTCTCCTGCATGTTTTGATCCTCCTGGGTCATCATCAGGGAGACATCTAATTGTACATCGGTGTTTTACTGCTGTTTTGTGTACAATTAGATGTCTCCCTGATGATTACCCAGGAGGGTCGAAACTTGGGAGAGTGTGTGACCATAATAGCGAACATTAAAAACATATTGCACATTTGGTTGGTGTTTTATTTATTTTGTGTAATTAACGCACAGAGGTGGAACACTTAAAGTATGCTTGCTAAATTTCCAGATTGTTATGAAGTTAACCATCCTTCATTTGTAATTGAAGAGCGGTGGATATTTGGCATGTGAACCTGTATCATGTGGCCTTTTAAATCCAGTTGCAGCTGCTGATGGCCAGAATTTTTTGCCTTTGTTGAATGCCCATGCCGCCACCTGTGTGGCAGAGCGTTTTCGCTGTCGTCCATGTAATGGGACTCTCGTCATTCCCTTTGGCAGATAAAGATAAATGAATCATACAATGAAACACAAACAGTCTTCTGACAAACTATTCAGACTAATGTCCTGTCGGGGACATAATACACAATGAAAAGCATTGCAGAGAGAGGACAGCAGGTGTTGAAATTCTTATTTACAGAATACCTTCATCTTCCTATTTTCTGGAAGACACACCATGAAATGTTGGGCTGCTGTTTGGTGGTACACGGTGGTATATTGTACCAGCATCTTTGTTGTACAAAGCCAAGGCTTACACATTCTTGCCATTACCATGCTAGTGGCACATGACATGACATGAAAAATTGTCTTTCTGAACATTTGAAAAATTTTCTGAGAATCCTCTAATGTCATGTACAGAATGGGAGATAATGTGCAGGTTTTTAATTGCAGGAATGCTGTTCCAGTAAAAGCTGCATGGAACTTTACAGTATGCCCCAGCTAGATAAAACATCACCAGTTTATACAAATACGCAGTACGAGGGTGGGGGAGAAGACATCACCAATCGCAGAACATCTACCAGTGATGTTAAAAAGGTGAGGTTTTGAAGTTCAACTGTTGTCTTGTGTCATAACACAACGTTAAAATATTAACCCTTTAAAGACGAAGCTTATCTGTTTTATATAAGGACTCAGTGCGTACCGCGCTGTAAACACTCTCCACTTGGTTATAAAAACCAATCTCTTAATGTTTTATAAGGCAAAAGTTGCTGTTTGTTCTGAGATCCGTACAAAACACATAAATGCAATGTGGGCCCCACGTAGAATTTTTTAATGTTAAACCTGGTGGTACGTAAAGTTACCATTAGGCTTTAAAAGGTTAATGTACTCAGCTTTGTTCTTATGAATGTAGTATTACCAGTGTGTGTGTGTGTAAAATCTGTGATTGCACACCACCATGATATATGTATATAATTTCAGTATGGGGCAGTGTCAAGTGATGCATTGCCATTGCTCACAAGTTCTGCATGGAGTGCAGTGATTCATCGCCCAGCTGATGAGGACTCTGAGCCAGATGATCTTCCCTCCACCGTGGATATGGATGCTATCAAGGTGTGTGTTAAAGTTTTGTCAAATCTGTTTGATTTGCACATGTTATTCAGTGTTCAGTGGAACAGTGTTGTTGGTGAGCCGTATTATTTGTTTGCTGTGGTTGTTGGGATGCCTTGTTTTACTTAGGAATACCGTCAATGCGAACAAAGTCTAAAACTCCAGTATGCTCTTCACTTTTGTAATCGTTAGGTGATGTTATATGTGGTAAATTTGTGCTACTGTTGTCCATGTTTAATTTTCAACATAGTTACCTATGTTGTATTATTTTGTTGGACATTCAAGTCTTCTGAGACGTTACACCGTGCTGAATGGTAAATAGTTACAGATACATTGATGGGTCGTAGTGCGTTCATCTTCAGGGTCAGCCAGTCAAAAATGAATAGCTGTGCCAGATGATATGCACGTATATTATAGGTCTGGATGATAGGGTTGATAAGAGGATGATTGGAATGGTGGTGATGTTCACTGGATGGGACCCTGGTATACTGGTAGGGTTGTAGAAGGGTGGGCAGCTGGGGAATATCCTCTATTTGAATGGGTTGGTGTGTATATTTGAGCATATGGTTTGTGAAAAATGTATTATTTGAACAGAAAAGTAAAAACAGCATTTTGAGGAGAATAAAACAAGAGATTGTGCAGTGTGTCTTAAAAACGCAGTAAATTTCCTTGTGTCTTTTATATGCATTTGCATATGCAAAGGCGGTCTTTCAAAGGGTTAATTGTTGACACTGAAGTGCTGAGGTTTTGTAGTATCATTGGGGATGCAGTACTGTGTGGAGCATGCTGGTAGAGTGATACTGGCATTGGAAAATAAAGGTAAAATTACACTCTAAGCTGAAGATTATAATAAAATAACTGGCGTGGGATTCATAGTTAATGTCAGTATCCCCAGCTTAAGGGTCATCTGGGATGCCATTCTGCTGAAGTCATGGGAGGAATGGGGGGGACAAATTAACTATCCTGGGGATTCCTCGTCTTCTGTCACATGAGGTGAATGATATGTGTCCATGACCTGCTCAAGTCTAGGCCATTCAGTTTATTGGGTTGTCTGGAGTGGATGTGCTAGTGATGTTCTTTCATCCTTATCTCAGTAGACTGTTTGCTCTGTCCAGTGTAGACTTGATCACCAGTGGCAGAGCAAGCATAGCTTTGTTGGGGGAGTGTAGTGCCAAACAGCTTTAAAGTTGGTCAAGTGGAGCATTTTTCAGTACTAATGGCATTACCCTCGAGTTAAAATATTACCACTGTCCCTGAAAAATGGCAGATTTGTAATTGTATATTCCCAGATGACAGGATGACAGAAATGTTACTGTCAAATTTAAATGTGGGTAAGATCTTGTTGTACTGGGAGGTACAAGTCTCTTTTCTGGAATGATGAGGATTGTGTTCAGGCAGTTCTTGCTACATAGACATTCCATTGTAAGTACAGAGTAGAAGGCTATTGACACCAAGTTATTAACATTTCAACCAACATATTCGCATTGCAATAGATATGTGTTCGCGGTGTGTCCTCTTTTATTCGTTTCTTTTCTCTTTTGTTTCATTTTCCATTTTTTCATTTTCCTTTTATTTCTTTTGTTTTCTTTTCCCTTTTCCTTTGTTCCATCCAGACCCCTAATTTTTGGATGTAGTAGCATGAAGTAATATATTATAAAATGGCTTGAAAAATCCTGGGTACGTGGTCACCATGGTGCATAGATAATTTTTGTTGTACCTAGAATTTCAGAAGCACATGTTGTAAATTACCCTTATATTTTTGTTCGAATATCCCAGTTCAACAAGCATTTCGTTGCTCAACAGCTCACTCCTTCCCACCAACAAATCAGTTTAGTGTGATGTGAAAACGCATGGAAGGAACTCTGAATGCTTTGACACAAGAGATAAAGAGAAGAGGACTTTGTGGTGGCATGTGGTTTCACGTGTCTGTGTACATTGTCTTTTGTACAGGCTGGCCATAGGTGTTTCTTATATAATTTCATCTGTATGAGTGAACCACCACATTCCAGCAGGCTCCGTAGATGTTTACATTTTTATTTCTGTGTATTTTATAGGATCTTTAGTCTTGCATTTTGATTTCATATGCCTTTTTTTGGTGTTTTTTGATCAAACATATGCAGAAAGTGGTTATCGTATCAGAATAATATCCTCAATGTGTATCATTATCTTATTATTTATTAGAAAGGTAGATGTGCACGCTTGCCTGGGCAAATACACCCATAGACACACAATATGAACCACAACATCTGTGGAAGGTTTAACCATTAAATGACCTACATTCGCATATGCAGATGCGCATTTATAAACACCCTTAGAAATTAGTTTTATATATTTAGGGAACAAGGAAATTTACTGCATTTTTTGGACATGCTGCATAATCTGTTTTATTTTCAACACAGTGCCATTTGTTTCATAATTTTATCTTTTCTGTTCAAGTAATACATCTTTCATAAACTGTGTGTTAAAATTTAGGTATCAACTCGGTTAGCCTTAATTCTGAACATCCTATTGTGATAACATAAATTATATTGAAATAACATGTCAAGCACAGCTAAATTTTTTTTGCTTTCAGAATTTAGGATTTGCTGTGACATGTGTCCTTTATGTAAAAATGAGATCTCATTTCTTCTTGTAGAACTTTATGTCGCTAATGTCCTCCCAAGGATTTTGTGTATGTTGTGTATTACCTGAAGGTGGTCAGGTTGTCCAGAACATGTTGTAATGAATATTAAATTCTGAAAGAAATAAACATTTAGTTGTAATTGACGGGTTTTTTCAGTATCGTTTACCAACCCAGCTGTTTAAAGGTTACGTGCATTAGTCATTGCAACAGGTTCACTGAAGAAAAAGTGTGACTTCTGGATTTGGATGAAATTTGTCATTCTCTGTATTAGAATACTGCCTTATGCAAGTTTAAAAAAAAATTGGAATACATTATTTTTAGTTGATGCACATGAGAAATTAGTATGGCTGCATCGTTGTCTCCAGGGTTCTCCATCAACATCACTGACAGCTCCAAAAACTCCGTTGGCTAGTGTTGATGCGCTGTGGACTCAGGACAAGGATGTCAGGAAGGAAGAGATGTCAAAGGACGTTGGAGAAACAGGGGGCAGTGAAAGTGATGAGAGTGAAGCAGATGACTCTGACAGTCAAGATTCAGATGGTGATGGTGACTCGGGCGATTCGGAGACTGCTAATGGCTCAGTCAGTGACTCAGAGGTAAGTGAATTATTAACATTTGTGAGTATGTATATGCAGAGGTTGAGGTATTGTGTGGTCTGAGTTTTAATCACATTACTGGAAAATTAGTTATATGTATAAACACTCCTGTTTTTTTAAGATATAACTTATTTTGTCCTGCTGTACTTTGCATAATATAAGGAAATCTTGCATGCAACTGGATGGTTCACCCCCTCTCCTCCACTTTTGAAATACCACAGTGTTTCATATTTCTGGGTTAGCTTGGCAGATATGATTGGTATGGTCTGAAAGCTTCCAAATGAATGTGCAGCTTTGGCAACAATACATAATAGAATCGTTTGGTTATTGGGGTGTACGTGAATGCTTTATGAACCACATTTGGCACTGCACTTGTTTCATCACCTGTAGTAACCTAACATCTTTGATCTTCTAACATTCCTGGGATTGGCCACATTGTGAGACAAATAGCACTTGAAAAGTTATGTTGTTACTGCTTAATAGGTTAGGTTAGATTAAGTATAGTACGGTGAAATATGGATTTTACACTTCTGAAGGGACTATCTAATATAAATGTAAATCAGGAAAAATATGAAATCAAGGAAACAGAATGTATGTGGCTATGGAAATTAAACAAACAAATGGTAGTGCAATGTTACAGACAAAAGCTGTGGAGAAAATCAAAACACACAGTTTATGTTCAACAATTTTCTTCTGAAAATCATGCTATTTGTAAGGTAATGTGGAGAAATATGCTAGAGCCAGACAGGCCACAGGTGACAGTATGATACGATACATGAAAGATGTGATTTGCATGCTGGATAACTAAGGCAAGAATACAGACACACACTCATAATATTTAATAGTGATTTCTTTTCCACAGCAACATTATTTTTGTGAATGTGCTTCAGTGTTGTGCTGTATGTACATTGTGTGCCTTGTTCAGATTTACTTTGAGGTAGACCATTAAGAAAGTTCAAGAAAATCATGAGGGATTGTTGTTGAATGGTACACATCACCTCTGACCCACATTACTAGTGATTTTCTGAGTAGACACATGAAACTGAAAACAAGTATACAAGCTTTTAAATGTTAGCAAGAACATTGGTCTAGGAATAAACTTAGAGGAAGCATACCAAGTTTCACATTCATATTTTGTCACCAGGATGCAGGACGGAATCATAGTGTGAAGAGTAAAGACATGTGGCACAATTCAGATACAGTGAAACTAGTTTAACCATTTAAAGACGAAGCGTATCTGTTTTATATAAGGACTCAGTGCGTACCGCACTGTAAACACTCTCCACTTCGGTTATAAAAACCAATCTCTTAATGGTTTGTAAGGCAGAAGTTGCTGTTTGTTCTGAGATCCGTACAAAACACATAAACGCAGTGTGGGCACCACGTAGGATTTTTGAATGTTAAACCTGGTCATATTTAAAGTTACCGCTAGGCTTTAAAAGGTTAAGACATCACTGCTTTTGATGATTTTTGCAGTAAACATTAGAGTAATTTAATACCAAAATTTTCCCATATGATTAACATATACTGTGCCTTTTCTTACGTGTTTTCCTTTTAAAATAATTTCTTGCTTGAAAGGCGTGGAAAGTTCAAGATGCAGCAGACTGTTTACCCTATTTATATCATATTTTAAATCAAAATTTTAAACCCCCCAGCTTCCCAGTCATTCCATTTGTTTCACACATTGATAAAGTGACATTCTCAGTTTTAGAGGCTAATCTCCAAGGTCATCTACACATACATGCTTTTCACAAGGCGTGATATATGTGGCTTGCGGGTGATGTGATGTGTGTCATTGTGTTGAGTGGGCAGTGTTCATGAAGCCTGTTAGTTTCTGAGACTGGTTAACATTGCAGGACTTATGACATTTGACTGATAATGTAAGCCTGTCAACCATTTTCATGTTAGTGCTATTGACTAGTAAGGGAATTCAGGTCTAAGACATTGCTGATGCAGATTAGTGAAACTTAAAACCTTAAGAGACGCAACATCCTGGTGCATGGGTATTCTGCAGGGTGAAGAACTGTGGGTTAAACAGAGTGTGTTGTGACTGTTTTACTTATTTTCAATAAATTAGAAATATTCATTGTGCAGAATGTATATCCTTGTGTGTTTACTTTGCATTATGTATAAGTAGAGTTTTTGTGCTGTGGAGTGATTACTGTTGAACACATGATTAGCATGGCCAGGAGTTCAGAAACTGGTGTAAAACATAAACTGCTTTCAATTAAAGAAAAGTTGAACAAATGAGCAAGGTTACTGGTGCTAAAATTGCGAAGTACGAGTACTTGGCATTTCTGTGGCAACTGTAATAGTGGTTTTATCAAATGTAGACATAACACCTAAACAGGCTCAGTGAACAGCTGAACCAGAAAAGACTGAAACTGCAAAATATGTGAAGCTTGAGTGGACACTTACGGAATTGTTCTCGCAAGCTATTTATTTACTGGTTCACTGTACATTTCTAAAATGGAAGTAAGAAAACATTGCACAGAAATTAAGTATTGTTCAAACCATCCATTGGATGGGCAGTAGTAGTAAAGGTTACCCTAGGACAGGCCATGAAGGCCCAGAGGAGAAGTAGAGGTAGAGCTGTACTGTTCCTTTAACCTTGACAGTAGGTGGAGGTGGGTGGTCATGCCACACCCTGGCTGGTTGACCCCTGAGAAAGAGGCCTGGTACCCATTGTAATTGGATGGGTAGATAGATTTAAAAAACATTTGGTATTGTCCAACAGCAAAAGTGTAGAAGGGGCAGCCTGCCAAAACACAATCCTTTTTTAATCTGATGTCCAGGCAAGCATATAAAGACATCTTTAATGCCAATAAATGTGGCGCATTTTATCATATGCTCTCCAGCAAAGCCTGCATATTCAACGGAGAAAGTTGTGAAACGATGAAAGTAAATAAAGTAAGTCATTATTCTTGTGTCTGCTAATGTGGATGGTTCTGTGAAATTCCTGCTCCTTTTCATGGCAAAGTCAAACAACCATACTTCTTCAAGAGTGTCATGACTCTGGTATTCACCTACCATAAGAATAAAGCTGCATAGATGATGTTTGGGATATCTCTTGAATGTCCAGCATGTCTAAACATCAGAGTGACGTCAAAGAATAGGAAGACATTCCGTTTTGTTCCATACCCCCACACACCCTAAGGATGTAGGGAATGAACGAAATGTCCAAGTGGAGTTTCTGCCTGCAAATACATCATCATTGCAGCAGCATGTGGCACAACATATTAATGGGGCCCCAAAAATTGTCTGTGTTTCGTGTTGCAACAGTGATTGCAATGACATGTAAGACAGGTATCCCAGAAACCAATGCTGACTGCTTTACAAAAGCTGGGTCTAATGCAAACACAGTAGCAAATGGACAAGATTCAGTAAAAATAAGCATTTTGAGGCAACATAGTAGTCCCATCTTCAAGGGTTGAAAAGTCCAAGGAAAATTTCTTCTTGGATGTTTTGACCATTACGTTGTTTCCAAACATCAGGCACCAATTACCCAGTGACATGGCACCACATCACAGAAGAACAGAGACTGCAGCTGCACCACTGCAAAAGCCTCAAGTCGCATGTTTTGGAGGCATTTTATTTTATTTTATTACTATTTTATTTTCATTAATCACTAACATCATTTTCACTTCACGCTTACTGTCATCACTGAAAATGAAATCTGATACATATTGAATGTTTTCTTCTATGCAAATAACTTGTAGTTTCTAATTATGACGCTGTATGTTGTCTGCATTCATCAGTGCTAAAGTCAAAAAATGAATTTACATTTTTTTGCTGTAAATGTAACTTAGCTTGTGAAATGACTGTGCATGTTGTTTAATTCTGTCTCTATGAGTCCTTTGCAGCTGCCATCAGTTGCTGGTTTCTTTGTACTAAATCAATGTATGTAACTTGATAAATTGATTTGTTATGTCGCCGTGTACCTCAGTTGCTGCTTACTTAGATACACCATGAAAAATACACATACCAGTTTTAAATGTCATTTAATAAATCTGTAACTTGTTTAGTTAAGTACAAATCATCAGGATGATACTTAAGGTTGAACAAGTAGTATGGCCCAGGCTTATGTAATTCTATATTTAGCTGAAACGTAGTTTCAACAAGATAAAATGTATACATACAGTTTATATAAAATATAGTACTTATTTATACCATTGTTTTAAGCAGATACATTCCTTGTCTGTACTTATTCTTGTTTATCTTGAAGATTTAAAATTTGTTACTTATTAACTGCAACGTATTATTGTTAAAGTGTCAATTTATAAATTTCACTATGTTGTTTTCACCGTGCATTTTTGTTGAATTATTAACTGAAATGTACCAACAATAACGCATGGATTTAATATATGTGACACAAAGTCTTTAGAGTGAAAGTGGTCCTCTAAAATCTTCGTGTCACATATATTAAATTTGTGTGGGATTGTTGATACTTTTCAGTTAATATGTCAATTTAGAGTTACTAGAGAAATCTTCAAAATATGTTAATCCCTGCATCATAATACGTGATGTTGTAAAACTCAACTCATGCATATCCAGAAAATTTTCTCATTGTTCTTTGTCTGCGTGTGCCTCACGAAACTTAACCGTATCATGTGATGTGTGTGCAGTGAATTACAGTGGGTTGTTGTGCTTCTGATGTTATTGTGTGTATTAATGTATTGTGTTTGTGTGTCTTCATATGTAATATGTCTATTCAGGGCCATATATGTAGAAGCCCATGCATTAGAGACTTTTAAGATGTGGAGTTAGATACATAAAACTGATATGGTTGAAGCCTGTGACTCCTACAGCCACAGACGGCAAAATTATACTACCGTTCTTGTGATAAGGTCAGTGCTTTGATCACATTCTTTTTCTTCAAACTGTATCTTAACCCTTTAAAGCCTAGCGGTAACTTTACATACCACCAGATTTAACATTAAAAAATTCTACGTGGTGCCCACATTGTGTTTATGTGTTTTGTACGGATCTCAGAACAAACAGCAACTTTTGCCTTGTAAAACATTAAGAGATTGGTTTGCATAACCGAAGTGGAGAGTGTTTACAGCGCGGTATGTACTGAGTCCATATATAAAACTGATATGCTTCGTCTTTAAAGGGTTAATTAATCAATTTTGTAAATACAGTTGAACTGAATAGACATGTATGTGGGATGAGAATTCGGAGATATGCTGAGAACAAAGTCTCAAGTGATTGCCTACGGTGATACAAAATGAATGTCTGATGATTTAAAGATCCGTGTTTCTTCATAAGGGGCTGGTGTGTAGGGCAACACAAATTGGTGCATATTGTGTCAGTCTGTGAAGACTGGGAAAGGCAGAGAGGCTTCAAAGTGTCAGTTTTATTCTGTTCATACAGAGCTGGTCACTTAAAAATAGCATTTAATCACCAAAAAACTTGCAGAAAAGTTCCTTGATGAAACTTAAAGAATGTGAAAGAAGATACGAGACATGAGCACATTGTTGAAGCACAGTGCCTTCCTGTTCTTATAATGTTTTGTTGGTGTATTTTGGTGCTTCTTTTGGGATATGATGGAGCATGAGCTCAGAATGTGTGTCAAAGATCAGTCAGTCAGTGAGCATTCTATGCCACTTGTTCTGTCCACAGAATATATGTTCTAATTTAAGCAACATTGGTGTTTGAAAATAGGGTCATATCTTTTGTAACATTCCTAAACTTAACAATTTTTTCCCTTACACCCCTTCACAGATTTTGTTATTTTTATTGGCACATCCTTTAAGTCCATGTGGTTATTTTCTCTTTGGGTCTTCAAACAGTTTGCCAGCTTGAAGTGATTGCAATTGCCATTGGAATGAATGATTTGAACTTAAGTTTTAGCTGCTAGAATGTTGGCACTGCATTTCATCACTAATTAGTGTGAATCAGTAGCACTTGTGTGTGGTAACTAACACTTAAATTTGCCAAGCATCCTAGCGGATTGAGAGCCACTGGTGTGTAATGTGTGTACAGGGCTCGGAAAGTGGCTCGTGCAGTTGGAGTGACTCGGACTCAGACTCAGGCAGCAGTTCCTGCTCATCGGGCAGCGGTTGCTCGAGTGGGCGATCCTCACATACCCACCAAACCTTTTCCATCAGGGAGACTAATTTTGATCAGGTTTGTAATATAAGCAGCAACTTCTCCTGGTACTTGTGTCTATTCCCGCTGTACTGTAACACGGTTGATTGAGCATGTTGGGAGTCCACGATCTCAATTTCACGTTTTACCCAAGGCATGAATGTTTGCATGTTCTTGTAATCACTAACATTTTGTGAGTCCTCAGCAGAATATAAATTGTAGACCTGTATTGGCACAATATAAGGCACGTCTTTTCCTATCCAATTCAGGTGCCTCATGAAAATATTGATTGCACGTTACGTTTATGAATACTCAGATTTGTTGGATTGTTGCTGAAAATGTGTGCAGTTGTAATGTGCAGTTAATATTTTTGGAGGTATTTGGATCAAAGTGTACAGAGTGATGAGGCAGATACTGTAAATGCTGTAAATAATGTCAGTGTGTATATGTGTATTGTAGAAGTGTGCATGTTACAAGACATGTTCAGTAATAAGGTTCCCTAGTGTACGACTTTTTTGTTAAGCATTTTATTTTTTGGTAGGAGGTAGCACTTGTAATAGGGGTAACATGCAGCGTGTTATAAAAAACTGTGGTATAGACAATATTAAAATTATGCAACATGTTGTTCAATTGCCAGTCAATCCGATGCTATTCATGGAATTAGCTGATGTGCAGTGGCAGTACACTGGAAACTTTGAAGATGTGTGTAGTGTGATTTGGTCTTCATGGGCAAAACATGTTTTCTCCATCCCAGTTCACAGCCGGTTGGTAAAGGTGTCTGGTGAAGGTGTAATAAGAGTGCTGCAGCATGTCAGAAAATGGTGCAAAGAGTTTGAAAGTGGTAAAAAGGACATCCGTGATGAGCATACTGATCAGCACAGTACGTTAAGTGCGTGTGTGAATGCAGCACAAGTGGAGGAAGTGATTTTGGGAAATCAAAGAGTTACTTGCAAGTTAGCCAGTTCCATAGTATTAGGACGAGGAAGTGGCTGTTCATGTGTGGTTACAAATGCAAGTGTCTTAATTCTGCTGTGATGAAATTTTTTAAATGGTCCCAAGATGGGACAAATGCGTCAAAGTGCTGAAGGGTTATGTGGAGAATAAATGATACGTGGCTGGAATAAATGAGTTACATTAGTTGTTATAATGACCTATCATGTAATTTTTTGACCTGGGGAACCTTGTTTATTGAACTCCGTTTGTGTATATGTGTAACAGACTACTTTAAGTGTTAGTGGCCCCTTAACATGCAGATCGAACTGCAAAGGTGTGGCAGCATGTTTCAGGTAATGGTAAGAAGTGGATAAGAACCATTTCTGTGTATTATGCTGATTGTTGAACTACTTTTTAACAATTCCTCAGCTTACAGTACATATTCTCCTTACCACTACCGGAAATTAGGTGTATGTATATGAACCGTGAGATCCCTAGTGGGGAGTGGGAGCATTAAGTACTGCAGACTAACAGAAAACAAATGTTCCTAGTTCGGTTTGTATACTGTAGTGTTGGTGCTATGATTAATTGGCACCAAAAATACCATCATCCACGCTGGAATTTAGTGTCATTGTAAAACCCCTATTTCATTGCAAGAACTTTGCAGAAATATACAGGGTCTTCAGACTCCAAGTTTCAGAGGTGTAATTCTGTCAGATTTGTTGTAGACTCATTTGTTTCACTGCCGGAACTTGACCAATTTTTTGTCCTGTCTGATGTGCAAAGGTTCGCTGTCAGTCTGCATCTCCATGGCAGCTGTTGGGGGCAGACATGTGTGCTAATTATGGTGTGCAGTATAGTGTTCTGGCTCTGGCATAGTTTCAGCAGACAGTTTTGTCTCGCTGTAGTTGTTACTTTGTTGCCATGCTCCATGGTTGGTCATGCAGATTTTGTATGCAGTGCTGAAGGTATGTAGATTCCCTGTCAGGAATTTTGAACATTTGGTACATTTTTTGGCCCTTGAAAGCTTTCGGTCTGTTGTTATGCTGAGGCATTTAGAGAGTTTAGTCTCGGTCAGCTCTTTGTACTGCAGGTGGATTTATGGTGGCTTTATGGACAAGCTGAGCAGTTTAAAGCAGGCCTGCTGAACCCATAGCTTGCGGACAACATGTTGCTTGCAACACTGTCATGTTGTCAGTGGAGACATCTGAAATGAGAAAACATTTTTTAATCCTTTCCCTGGCAAAGCTGAGATAGAACACCGAAGCAATTTTGAAACCTTATGAGCTGTCATTTATGGAAACATACATTACATTAGTAATTCATTTTGTAAAAACATGCAGAATGTAGCAGTACCCAAGCATAGGTTGTGAATTGCGTTTTTAAATAATTTTTTCCTGTCGTATGTGGCAGTATATTTTTTGTTGTGCATGAGGTAAAGAAAAATATGCCGGTAAAATTACATGTTCAGTTGTATGTATACTTATTCATTCTTCGTGCTGTGTACTGACTTTGTGTTGCATGCGTACAACCCAGATTTTGCCAATGTTGCCCCCTCCACATAAAAGGCTGAGCAGGCCCAGTTTAAAGGTTGCTTCCCCATGCTGATGATCATCATGTTGGAGTCCGTCCACGTGAGAGATCCCAAGTGTTGGTTTATGCAGTCATCAGGATTTAGCATGCCGCTGCTTGTGGCCGAAGTTATCAGGGTGTAGGAAGACATGAACCCTCACAGCGTGCAGTGGGTCATTAATTGTGATGTTAAAAAGCATGCAGTTTGGGATGGTGCCTTGAGGCAAGATCTGCCAGAAATGTTTCTACTGTGACACTATTGTGGAACTGAATGTCCAAAAATTTCTCTGATGGGGAATGCTTTATCCAGTTGTAATGATGTGCTGAAGATGTTGGCTTTGGTCAGCTTGTGCAACATTTGCTGCACATTTTGTTGTAGGAAGCTCCAAAGTTCGCTGGAGTTGCTAGCATGGACATTTACTTCTGAAAGCCATCTCTAACTGCTCGAGTGACTTGATGTCTTTGTTGATTTTGTTCCATTGCTTTCCTCCTCTTCAGTCTTTGGCAATTTCCATGTGATTCTCCAGCTACTCACACGCTCATCCAATTTAGATCTGAAGTGGATGGGGCACTGCAGGAAGGTTTCATCGAGACCTGTGCTTTTGCGAGGTTTGAGAGATGCCAGGGCAAAGTGCTTGTTAAAGGTTTGCTCCTCTGGGTCTCTGAAGCATGTCAGTACGGGTACCATCTTCATGTATTTTGTAGCATAGTGCTTGATGTGAAGGTGCCTTGCTGTTGCATAATGCTTGCAGAAATGAATGTGATGCTTGTGGAGAGCATTAATATTTGTTGCAAGCTGTGAGAGAATTGTTCTTACTGGTTAGGGCAGAGATGAAAAAGTGTGCTTTAATACCATCTTCCTGATATCTTTGGCCCTCTACAATGTTCTGGTGTAGCAACACCTGTTGCTAAAGCAGTGTGACACCACCTCCTAGTTGTGTTGTCAGTTCACCGGTTTTTCTTGCTTTGTTTCGGCTTTGTTTCAGGGTTGATGTGTGGTGTTCCAAAAAGTTTTGTACTTATAAACTTGACCATGTGGGGTGCATTTGATGATTTGGATACAGTGTTCTTAGTTGTGTGTGAGGGATGTCATTCACTAGGATGCTACTTCCTGCGAGTTCAGTACATTTCTTTTATTCCAGCCGGTTACCTCTGTGGAAATTCCATGTGGTAGGCGGCATTGTGGTGGTACAGTTCTGTGTAGGTCAGCCTTCCTGAGTGTCATGCTATGCACATACCTGCAAAGTGTCTCAGGCTGGTTTGCAGCAGCAAGTGTGGGTACACCATGGGTGCGCCATAACGATGTAGTCAGGTTGTGTGGGTGGAAAGGAGAAGATGGCCGTATTGCTTAGCAGCACTTCTAGCTGGTTTGCTGCTGTGAGAGTCTTCTGTGACCTGGCCTGTGGGTGTGGTCCCTGCACAGCCTGTCTGGCTGGACGGGGTGTTGAAGTCTGTAACGATGATAGTGCGATGGTTGATAGTACTGGACACAAGTGTAAAATCAGCATACTATTAAAGTGTGTGTTGTCATTCCATACAGGAATTAGCAGAGGTTGTTGCTTGTTTTCTGTCATTGCGTCGAGGGTTTCAAACTCTGCTGCAATATCATTTCTCATTGCCAGATGTGATATCTCTTTATCATGGAATACAGTTCATGTAGCCTGGTATATTATAGAATTAGACGTTGATCGTGGATGCTCAGTCTTTGATCATAGTGTAAACACCACCATTTTTGGGAATCGAGACAGAAAAGTAATATCATTTACATATATATAATTTACATTTTTCATGTTTACTGATCCACAGGGAGGCCTCAAACTGAAGATTGCTGCTCTCAGAGTCACAAAGAAGACAGCTGCAAAAGAGAGTGAGGTGAGAAAAGTTAGTCCAGTTGTGCCCAAAGTGTATGGCAAGGAGAAACCAAAAGTGGAAAAGACGCCAACTCAGGCACAAGCTGTCGTGAGACTGGGTGCCAAACCAAGCAGCAGCAGCAGTAGTAGCAGCAGCAGGAAATTGGAATGCCGGAAGAAATCAGCAGAAGCGCAGGAGGGCAACAAGGCTCATGTAGCTGGCCGCACACCGCATAGGGATAAGGTACAGTGCCTGTAAATTTCAGTAGTAGATTGTCTTAATGTATTCAGACATGTAGTAAGAAATGGTCAGTGTCACTCAGTGCTGTGTTGTGTGTTTCCTTGTGGTGGGTTAGTGCATGGTTTAACATATAATGATAATTAGCAGAATTCATTCGTGAAATTTATACTTCAGAGTTTTGATGTCATGTGTGATTGTAGGTAGATGCTGATGTTTTGGCAGAACATGATGCCTCCATCTTCATGGTGGTGGGATTGTCTTGGTGGACAGTGAAGTGACTCGGGTAAGGAAGTGGGTTGGTTGCAAGTAATGATGTTCTGAGGTGAAGCTGAGAACAAGGATAAAGAAAAGCCCATTTCATGGCCCAGCACACTGAGACGTGTGAGTGCTGAGGTCTTTAAAAGGGCCATTCGTTCTCCTGGTTCTCAGTTCTTACATTTCACAGATCCTGTTGGTTCGGAGCAAGCTCTAATCCCACTTCCTTTTTTTACTTCATATTGACCACATAACGTGCAGTTATTTTTTTATGTGAGGAATCTCATCGTGTTTGTTTTTTATTTTGTTTGCAACAGACCTATACAACCAACCCACATCACTTCACTGGTACCAATGCGCCAAACTGTAAAACCTTATATTCCAGAAGATTGTAGTTAGTGTGCATTTTATAACCCCTAAAGGTAAAGCTATCCCTATACAGGCCTGCACAGGCCCCTAGGATTCCAGGAGGTTGAGGCTACCAGATTTCCACAGTCCGCATATGAAGGTGGTAAGGTTGTCAGCCCCTACGCACTGGATGCCTTTACCCCCCAGGAAATACTCCTGGTATTCATTTCTGTTAGAGGCTGAGTCAACCCCAGGGCCATAGTGCAGCCAGAAGGATTAAGTCAATGAAAAATTCTGGTTACTCCATCGGGAATCAAACCTGCGACTTTTCGGCTTTTAGCACAGTGCCTCAGCCAACTGTGCTACGACGTGCCTCATTTTATAACCACTAACTGGCAGTAATGGCTGATCCCAGTGATTTGCACTCTAGGGCATGGGTCTGCAGCTCCTGACTTGCTGGGATCATGGGTTTGAATCCCACTGGGGGCATGGATATCGGTGTCTTGTGATTGTTGTGTGTCATCTGGTAGATGTCTTTGTGTTGGGCTGATCACTCGTCCAGAGGAGTCCTACTGAGTGTGATGTGTCTGAATGTGATCATGAAGCCTCGCTCATGAGGAGGCCCTAGCCCGCTAGACGCTCTTGGGCCATTGGAGAGGGGGGGGGGGATGCGTGGGAGATGGGCAGCAATGTGTGACCAGTTCCTTTCATTCTTTAATCCCACCTCCTAATTCTTGGAGGACTTGCTGTAATGTATAGATAATTTATGAGGCATCTCCATTGCTAATATATCAAAGGTAAATTTGTGGTATATGAAGATATGACAGTAGGCTTTTGAGATTCAAGTTTTTAGGTTGTTACACTTTGTCAGCTGGTAAATACTCATAGTTATCAGTATTTTAAAGGAGTTGAAGCAGACTCTTCTTGGCCTGCTGTACCCTGATGATGAAAACACTACCATACTTTGAGATGGCAGTAACTGTTTACCAGTCAGCTTGGAGTAACAGCCTAGAAAAGTTGAATCCAAAGGAAATGGCACTCTGCCACTGTGGATGCATGTGAGGAATGGAGGTGATTGGTCAGCTTCATGCCTTGGACGTTTTATTCACAGAAAAGAGCCTGTGGTAACAATGTGGGCACAATCAGCTCCTTCGGGGGTATTTATGGAACTTTCCCTTGATTCACCCTCAGTTCTCGCTTAGTATAAGCCAGAGAACTTTAATCATGCTGTCATTACGTAAGACTGGAAACAAGGTCACTTTATGGATGAGCCTATAAAGTCACAGTAATTCAGCCCCCACAGTAATGTGATTGAACATGTGCAACTTGCAGTTCTCAGCAAGGGAGGACCACTTATCATTCTGTGTGCCCACCCATCACCACATGCACGTACACTATCTGTAGCAGCAGGTTTGCGTCTCTGCTGCCTGTTGGCCTGGAACAGCAGCTAGGTTTGCACTGGATGGATATTTGTGGCTTTTGTATTTGAAATGTTTACAAAAATTTGTTGACGTTTCAGTTTTGGTTAAAACTGGGCAAAAATATCATCATCATCATCAGTTCCTGTTATCCCTTAAGGGACATAGGGCGTCAACAACATGTCGCCATCTGGTCCCATTTCCGGCCATCCTCTTGACTTCGTTCCAGCTCTTCCCTTTTTCTGCTGCCTCTTTGTGGACTGTTCTTCGCCACATCTGTTTAGGTCGCCCTCCCTTTCTTTTCCCCTGCGGGTGCCAGTCCAGGCCTCCCTTTCAACAGCTTCATTTCCTTTCCTCCATGTATGTCCTATCCAATTCCATTTCCATCTCTTGATCTGTATGGACATCTCGGATTATAGAAATGTAGTCCCATCTTGAGTAGTCATCTCACCAAACTCACTCTATCTCACTTCGCTCATTCCCAAGATATTCAGGCCATAACTCTTCATACAGGCTACTGCCTGTCGTAATCTTCCACTTTCCGCAAGGTTTTTACATTGCATATTCCAATTTTTGTTATCCTTTCATGCCAAAGGTCAATTTAGAACCAATCTGGTTTCCTCTTGTTGATGTTTCTTTAATAGCAAAAATAACAAACACTTTACATTTAGACATCACACATATATTCACGCGCACATATGCACATTCATTCATTCATTCATTCATTCATTCATTCATTCATTCATTCATTCATTCATTCTCATATGTGGCTGTTACTGGTTTTTATAGTCGAGACAGCTGTGTTCTCTGTGAGGTGTAAGCTGGGGCCAAAGAAAAGGTTGAGTATTGAGCATGACTGTATGTAAAACTCTTATTAACATGCAGAGAGATTTTATAGTGTGTGTTTTATTAATATGCAGAGAGATTTTATAGTGTGTGTTAAAATATTCTGTGCTTTTGTGGAAAATATTCACAAATTTAGCATCTAGGGACGCTAAGAGAACAAATACTCTGTATGTCAGAAGTGTCACGCTCTGTGAACATTACTTAACTTTTTAGTGTCAAAAGGTGACTTGACTCAAAATGCACACTGTCTGAGTGATGAGCAGATAGGTGCAAATAGCAAACAAACGTGGTGCACCTCTAAATGCCCCCCCCCCCCCCCGGGCCATATTTCTCTTTCTTTCTCAGTGACTGCAGTAAAAGATTTAGTGGCAATCATTCTTTATTCAGGCAGGTTGCTAGTTCAGTTCTGTTGTGTGATTGCTTCATTGCTCCTACTCCTATAGTGCGTATATTTCTCAGAGCCAAAGGGACCAGAGAAACAGAAGCAATTTCTGAAGTGAAGCATTTTAAGCATATGGATAAGGGCAAAGATATTAAAACAAGTTTTTTTTGTGCTTTATTTGCATAAAGTGCATAAAATGAAGATCCTATTTCTGAAACTACCCAATAGATAGCATTAAAATTTGGTATTAGAGGCCAGCATAAATTATTGTCTTGCATGGTTGATTTCAGATTACATTATCCAATATGAATTGGCACTCATGGAGTTCAAACTGAATGCCAGAAGTGAATCTGATTATTAAAAACCAACAATTTGCCCATACAAAATATATGCTAAAAAATATACAAGCTTTGCTCCTACATGTTTTGGAGGTCAGCCACCATCTTCAGGGCACAACACCTGAGACATGTTTAATTTAAAACCTAATGAAGCCTGTTTTCATGTGTGTGTGTTTATAAAAGATGACATAACATTACCATTGCTTATTATAATGTAGAATAGTGCACATGAGTTGATTATATGTGTGATTAAAATTGGTAGTGTTGTTGTTATGTGGTCAGCAGACTCTCCTAGACATTTAGTGCATAACTTACTATAATCTTGTATTAATAGGCTTGTTATGCCCTAGTAGATATTGAAATTCTGTTGATATTGCAGAAGGTAGCACACTGGTGTGTATATATTTGGAATGGCAGTTGACAGGTGGACTGCTCTGTGGTTCATCGATGGCATATGAACAGCTGTAATTATTTTAATCCAAAATGGATTTTATCTTGTAAATGTATGGTTCTTGTTAAATTTATGATTGTATGTTCAACATGTATAATACTGGGCAAATTCTTATATTTAACGCTGTGTGTTTGATTGTCGTGCACAGTGTGGGGGGCTGTCTTGTAACTGGTCTTATTGTGTAACTTCCAGTGAGTGTAACTGTCAGTGTGTCAGCTTGTGCATGCGTCCTATTGTGTATCTTGCGTGATTGCAAAGAGTGGTTTAAAGTCTAGGCGTTTTGTGCATCTATCAGTAATCCCTTTTGTTTGTGACTCGGAGTGTATAAATTTTCTCAACAATTTAATCCCCCAACTTTTTTGTGAGATTTTATTTATTTTGTGGTTTTGTGTATAGGTCCATATTCATGCCACTTAGTCAATGTATATAGTACATAAGCTGATTTGAGTTTATTAGTGCTAATATGTCTTTGATGTTCATCAAACATGGTTCAAAGACACCTGCCATTTTGGCCTGTGTATGATTTTGCGCATGTTTGCCATGTTAATTTGTAAAGCTCCCCACTTTATATATATCTCCACTGGAACAAAATTGCCTATTAGTACAAATATTTTGTAAATTAAGATTAGGGTAAATTATGTACTCAGTGTTTACGGGGTCTGCCAACCACGTAACAACCACAGTATGAACTTTAATCACACATGATGTAATGAACTGATGTATTCTACAGTATAATAAGCAGTGGTAGTGTTATGCCATCTTATTTTACATACTTGTATTTTTTTGTATACACTTTGTTTGTGCAAACTCTTGGTTTGTAATAGTACGAAACATATTATGTTGCATGGAATGAACAATATCAAAATGAACTTAAGGAGACTTGAGCCTGCAGTGGTGACTATGCTGATCATCTGTGTGCATGGCATCACATTCTAGAAGGCCATAAACTTCAAACTGAATGTGTAAGATTTGAGATTTTCATGACAGTGAATATGCCTGCCCACCAAACTACTTGGTGTCATATCCCATAAGACCATAATCTGCAGACTGAACTTAATTTTCTCAGAAATGGCTCCCACAGACAATTCGTGTAACATAAAATGCAAAAAAGTTTTTTTTTGGCAAAATTCTCTATGTATTTTTTTTTTCTCTCCATCCTTGATGTTATGTCCATATGAAATGACTGAGGCTGAGGTATGTTTAATGTCATATTGAGATGAGAAGGTCATTGCGAGTAGTGAGTATCTGAAAGGAGATGATAACAGCTTTTCTGCATGTACAATACCTGGTCAGCTAGAGAAAATGATGAAAAGCATGTAGAAACCAAGCTGTGATTTGATACAGTTACCTTCTAAATATAAGGTACTTGTGTTGTGACTTTCAGGCAGTTTATGTGACGTGTATATACAGATTTTAATATGACCTTCAAGGATTATTGTTTAAAAAACTAGTGAGAAATGGAAAGGCATATTCCAGTGCCCCGCAAGAGGTGTGTGATGGTCTGTGCAGGCTTCCTCTCTAACCGGGCACTAGGGTGAGCACACAGTAAGGAGTTTCTTTGGTTGTGAATATTTGGCAAACACTACTCTAAAGATACCAGCCCTCCAGGATGTGATGCCTAATCGTGTTGTAGACAAGTAGTACCTGCTGCAGGTTTGCCTGAAATGTGGGCGCATATGTATTAGACTCCACAGTGTCACAGTACAGTGGTCTGTATAGTAAATGCCATGAGAACCTCGAGTCTCACAGATACAGTAGGAAATAATTCGTGGCTATTCAGTTTGATGTCGGTAGTGCTGTTGGAAATGCAAATTTTTCTCTTTGCATAAGTAACATTATGCCATACATACATACGTGAAAGACTGGAGATACTGCTGCCTATACTCTGACTGCCGCTGTATGGAGACAACCATGTTCCAACCAATTGTACGTAAGCATCTGTTGGACAGGAGGCTGGGGGTGTAACACAGAGCTAGTTTGGGCAGATGATGATGATCAGGGGTGCACAGGTCGTGGACGCTAGGTTGGTGTGGTGACTAAATTTTGCATGGTGGCGCCTAATGTTTGTTTGCAGTATGGGAATTGTTGAGGGTCACCCCTCTGGCTCCTAGAATTTACAGGTGGTTTTCTATAGGTCTGGAAAACTTGTGCACCCCTGATTATTATTTATTTATTTTTAAAGGGTCACCCTAGAACAGGTCACAAATGCCCAGATGGGGTGTAGAGTTACAGCTGTACGTTTTCTTAAACTCGGTGCTAGATGTGGGCGGGTGCCATGCCCGGGCGCCTTCAGCCTGTGGAAAGAGACCCACTACGCATTGTACAGGAGTCTGGGTGGGCCCCAGGGTCGGTCTGGACGGGTGCAGAGAATCTTGCCCCACCGGGATTCGATCCCCGAACCGTCCAAACCGTAGCGAGTCACTATATAATTATTATTTATATTTATGCAGGGTATTTACGGTTTTATACACGAAACCATCTTTTTTACAGTGTATAGTGTTTCAGCTATTCTGTAGTCACAATTAATGCTACATGTAATGTTATTTCCCATGTTGAATGTTTTGTACTTTAGTACTTTCTGACGTATGTGTGCAGCGCCCAATACGGCTGTGTTCTGTATTTCCTTGATTTCATGCTTTGTTGTTGTCGTCATCGTCGTTCAATGTAAAGTTGAAGTTGTTCCCATGCTTAACCTTTTAAAGCCTAGCGGTAACTTTACGTACCACCAGGTTTAACATTAAAAAATTCTACGTGGTGCCCACATTGCGTTTATGTGTTTTGTACGGATCTCAGAACAAACAGCAACTTTTACCTGAAACATTAAGAGATTGGTTTTTATAACCGAAGTGGAGAGTGTTTACAGCGCGGTACGCACTGAGTCCTTATATAAAACAAATACGCTTCGTCTGTAAAGGGTTAATTAAGCTTTGCGCCATGTTGGAGAGTAGGGATGCAGCTCCTCCCGTGAATTGTTACCAGTGCTTATTTACTATCACAAATACACGCAGCTTTTAAGGCAAGAATGATCTTAACAAGATTTGAGGTTGATCTGGTCATGACTGTGAAGAAGGCTGTTTTCTGTTGTGTAATGTCATGTGTTGTGCTTCGAAATTACGAATGTTTCGGAGGGATCTGCTCCTTCCACTTTCAGTGTGGAAGAAGATTGAGGCTGAAAGTTTTTGCGAAACGCTGGCGCATTTCTATCAGACTGCATGGCGCCACGTTCCAAAATTTCAAAACAGCCTCATTCACCCCGCCCCCCCCCCCCCCCCACCTTCCTCCGGAGAATCTTCGTGCAAGGGTGCACGCCCAACATAGTACGAACCAATCTAGTGTGTTGTGTGATTGCAACAATAGACTGAAATGAACATGAAGTTCGTGTAAAGATCGCCTCTCCATTGGCACTGTTGTTCTGGTGCCCCTAATTCGAGCAGTCAGTAGGTAAGGCTGGCGAATTAGCAATCTCGCATCGCAGGACAAGTCAAGGAGAGGCGCTGGGGACAGTTCAAGGGCGACCGAAGCACTCCAGAGGGAGAGACGACCTCGCACGTGTTGCCAGTTTATGCAGTTCTCTCTTTATTGTCGGATCTTATTTTGGGTGCGTTCCAGTGCACGATTGTTATTACTCTCGGACAGCAGTAGGAATATTTGATGATGGCTGTAAACGATTGCGTTGTCTGGTAGAAGCGATGTAATTGGTACTTCTGAATGTTAACAGCTTTACCTGAAGATTCTACTCAGAGTGTAACGATGTTGTTCCGAGGCGGAGGTTGTGTATTGTCGAATGGGACGAATACGTCAATGTATTGTAAGCAGATTAGGATTTGGAAGCGCTGTGAGTCGTGGTAGAGTAGGATTTGGAAGCACGCTGCGTCACGGTAGAGTAGGATTTGGAAGCACACTGCGTCGCGGTAGATTAGGATTTCGAAGCACTGTGTCGCAGTAGAGTAGTATTTGGAAGCACGCTGCGTCACGGTAGAGTAGGATTTGGAAGCACACTGCGTCGCCGTAGATTAGGATTTCGAAGCACTGTGTCGCAGAGTAGGATTTGGAAGCGCACTGCGTCGCGGTAGATTACGATTTCGAAGCACTGTGTCGCAGTAGAGTAGTATTTGGAAGCACGCTGCGTCACGGTAGAGTAGGATTTGGAAGCACGCTGCGTCGCCGTAGATTAGGATTTCGAAGCACTGTGTCGCAGTAGAGTAGGATTTGGAAGCACGCTGCGTCGCCGTAGATTACGATCTCGAAGCACTGTGTCGCAGTAGAGTAGTATTTGGAAGCACGCTGCGTCACGGTAGAGTAGGATTTGGAAGCACGCTGCGTCGCCGTAGATTACGATTTCGAAGCACTGTGTCGCAGTAGAGTAGGATTTGGAAGCACGCTGCGTCACAGTAGAGTAGGATTTGGAAGCACTGCGTCGCGGTAGATTAGGATTTGGAAGCAATGTGCGTCGCGGTAGATTAGGATTTGGAAGCACGCTGCGTCGCGGTATATTTGAATTTGGAAGCAATGTGCGTCCCGGTAGATTAGGATTTGGAAGCACGGTGCGTCGTTTCGGAGGGTTTATCACTCCTGGTTCGTTTTCTGGAGGTCCCAGTTGCAAATTTCGGCCTAGGGAACGACCATCATGACCACGACGTTTCGGATACTAACCGTATCTCTGTCCTCAGGTAGAATGTTCGGTTTGTACACACATTTGCATTTGGCCTGCTTCTCTGTGTAGTGACCAAGGTGCACCATATTGATTTGGGTCCCCGCCAGCGTTTTTAACCTGAGGACGGACACTTAGCCATTCTCATTGTAAACAGATAAATGTGCGAAGTCGAATTGGAGTGTCATAGTAGTAGCATTTGGAGTGGTGGTGGTGGTGGTGGTAAGTAGAAAGGTAGAGATTTCCTTGGCCACTCGTGAAGGCATCGAGGGGGAGCAGAGGTACAGCTCCACTCATTCTTAACTTCGGCGCTAGATGGAGTTGTGTGGTTGACTTAATGCCTCGACCGCTTTAGCTCCGGGAAATACCCCCGATGCCCACTGGGTGGGCCCCCAGCACCTCTCCGGACGGTTTGGGGAAGAGAAAACGTTTTGCCTTTTCCGGGATTCGAACCCCGGACCCTCCATCCCGTAGTCTGTTCGCTATACCGACAACGCTGTTTCGGTTCAGCAGCAGCAGCAGCAGTAGTAGTAGTAGTAGTAGTAGTAGTAGTGGTGGTGGTGGTGGTGGTGGTGGTGGTGGTGGTAGTAGTAAATATTTGCAGTTTAAATGTGACAAGTATTTTTGTGTTGTTTACCGAACATTACTTGAAGTCAGAATCTATAACCTGCACAAAAAAATATGAAACGATACAATACCGGCCGCGAGGTTTCATTGTTCGATTTTTTAAACATAACGTTACTTCCGACAAGACCCGACGTAGTGAACGCCGATATCAGTTTTCATTTACAGGTTTTGCGCTGTTGCTATCTCATTGTGCTGTGGGTGTAGGCAAATTTTACGTGACAGCCTGATCTGAACTGCTTAGATTAACCATTTGTAGTGCAGTGGTAACTGGAACATCGTTGGATAAACCGTAAGCAAATAACGAGTGTCTTTAAATCAACACTAAGTACGTATTATCGAAGAAAGAAATGTTGACTGCAAAATTAAATAAACCATATGTATATACGTAGTGACAGCGTCGTTAAATACAGTTGAAGCCGGTTATGACCACATCGGTTTATACGACACCTCGTCTATAGCGTCAGGCATTCTGTGGTACTAATTACTTCCTGACTGTTAACCATAACATTATACTCAGTTATAACGACGCGCGTTTGTAACGACACAATATATACATTGTCTTTCATGGCGTTACAACGAAGTTCGAATGTAAATGTTTATAGCTTCGTTGTATAAACAATAAAATGTTTAGTGGATCTTTACATAAACCACAAATAAATACATATTGACAGCGTCATTAAATAAAAAGTGTTTATATAAACAAGTAGAAATAAATGTTGATTTTGTTGCAAGATAAAAGTATAAATAAATGAATAAAGAGAAAACGTGAGTAGATTGCAGAAGACTGCAGTCGGTCTGTTGTGTACGGCTGCATTGTGAGTGAGTGAGTCATTCGGTGGCTGCAGCAGGATGCTTGCCTGCTTGCTTGCTTGCTGCAGCGGAGCGTCCCTGGAATTTACACAGCAGAACAAAAAGCTGTCAAATGACTGCATTGAACGCGTCTAACGAACCGCGATTTGTCGTGCCAGTGCCCACAGACGCGGGCTGTGTTTCAAAATTAGGGCTATAATGGCGAACTGAATGCGACGAGAATTTTTGTATTTTGCTTGAACGGTCATATATGTGTGTGTGTGTGTGTCACCTCCGTAATACGCCGGTGTCACGAACTTCCAGACCTGAGTTTCCGAATCTTTTTCGACAGACCAACCCCTAAAATATATCCTATTTCGAGGAACCTCAACTATGAAAGCGAAAACGAAACGGGGGGGCAGTTAGTAGCGCACAGAGATTACTTCAGTATTGCCAATTGCCGGACAAACTTCCCTGCCGTATTTCGAGGAATTTTGAAATTACATTCGAACTCGTTTATAACGTCATGAAAGGGACTAAATATTTTGTGTCGTTATAAACGAGTGTTGTTATAACCGAGGAGTATAATGTTATGGTTAACAATGAGGAATTAATTTGTACCACAGAGTACCTGACGGTATAGACGAGGTGTCGTATAAACCGATGTCGTTATAACCGGGTTCGACTGTATTTATTCCGTGCATTTGCTTAAAATATAAATTTTATAAAAGCAAACAAATGCACGTATGGCAAACACATCCGTGTAGTATTTAATTACTGCTACGTGTTTCGGTACGCCTGTGCCATCCTGTGGGAGTTAATACACAATCTTCATCATCACACCGTCGTACGACAGGTCCATGGCCTCTTGCCAAGAGGTTTCTCCACAGAGTGCGATCTGGTGCTTCCTATTTCGATTTGCAGTATATTCCCGTGCCCTTAATGTCATCCAGTAGCTGCATACGCCTTCTTCCTAGTCTTTTCGTCATTTCTATCTTTGCTTAACCTTTTAAAGCCCAGCGGTAACTTTACGTACCACCAGGTTTTAACATTAAAAAATTCTACGTGGTGCCCACATTGCGTTTATGTGTTTTGTACGGATCTCAGAACAAACAGCAACTTTTGCCTTATAAAACATTAAGAGATCGGTTTTTATAACCGAAGTGGAGAGTGTTTACAGCGCGGTACGCACTGAGTCCTTATATGAAACAGATACACTTCGTCTTTAAAGGGTTAAATAACGTGTTCCAGTTGAACCCAAAATGGAGACGGCATGATGATGAGCTTCATGATTTATGGTCGCCAAATATTATGACAGACACAAAATCAAGGAGGCTGAAATAGGCGGGACATGTAGCACGCATGAGAGATCAAATACGTGTAAACTTTTCGTCGGATAACCTGTGTAAAGAGTGCTTGGCAGACTTTGGCCTAGAAGGAGGATGAAATGAAAATGGATGTTAAAGAAATAAGGTTTTAGGGTGTGGAATGATTTGGCCTATGACAGGGACTGGTGGCGGTATGTTGTTTCCATAGTAATATTCGGGTTTCGTAAAAGGTGTATAATTTATTTACAAGCTGAGAGACTGTCAGCTTCAGGACCTTGTAAAGCGACCTGCCCACACGTTGTGGTGACCTTCTGGAGGGGCAGCTGCCGGGTGACAAAAGAATGTGGTGCTGCTACTGGCATCCGACAGCGTAGCCTGCGTATACCGGCACATCGACATGTACACTGTGCTGTGTCGGACAGGTTTACATATAGCGCAGGCATTTATAGACCGAAAATATTGCGCGTAATGCAAATCTGTGTTGCTAGTGTGACGAGGTACGGGCTGGGTTTGATTCTCGGCTGCGGCAGGAGATCTTTTGTACTCCGAATCGCCCGTGTCGGCTCTTGGAACCCAGGTTTCCTATTCAGCGGGTACAGGGAGTTAGTTCCCTGCGGATAAGACGGCTGGGGCGTGAAGCTGGCTACTCTCATCTAGTGCCGAAGCTAAGAATGCTTACAGCTGTAGGTCATGTCCTCTATAACCTTCATGACTTGTTGGCTAATTAAAGCACGGAGGGAACTATACCTTTTTTCCCCCAGTGGGGCCACAGCCCCCAGTGGGCCTGGGCCTCCTCATTATCGAGGCTTCACGATCACACTCAGACACACGACACTCGGTAGGACTCCTCTGGACGAGTGATCAGCCCGTCGCAGAGACCTCTACCTGACAACACACAACACTAACAAGAGACATCCATGCCTTCAGCGGGATTCGAACCCCAAATCCCAGCAAGCGAGCGGCCGCAGACCCACGCCTTAGACCGCGCGGCCACTGCAACTGTACGTTACACGGTGCATTTATGGCGGAAGTATGTACATACAGATCTGCAGCGTATGTGCAACGTGGTGATCATCATTTACCTTCCGGTCGTCGATCCAGAGACGCTCTCTTCGGCGATAACCCATATATATGACGTGTTGCTCCGCACACGGCCACTTGACCTTAGCAGTGAATGGAGAGACGGAATGGACCGAACCAGGGCTGTAGAGTCGGGAGTCGGAAGGAATTTTGGGTGGAGTCGGAGTCGGCAAAATGTACCGACTCCGACTCCAACCTCTATATAAAATCTTAAATAGATACTGGCTACAATAACCATTAGACCTACACTTAAATATAGCTTATAAATCTAAAAAGTGGCCTGATGATTCACGTGATGGTGATGAAATGTCTTATGATACCATTTTTTTTTCACTTTAGTAGGTTTAGCATTATCATATAATACATACTGAGCTTTTATGAAGGAGTCGGAGTCGGAGGTTTAAATATTGAGGAGTCGGAGTTGGAGGTTTTATGTACCGACTCCACAGCTCTGGACCAAACATAGCATTTCACGCGTAGGCACTCCTAGGTCCCGGATCCTATGCTAGGTCTTTAGGGCGACCTTCATCGAAGGGTTCCCGTTTTTCTGTGTCCCTCAAGAAAGATGCGGTCGTTTAAAATGTGTCGCTGCCGTTTCCTGCCACGTCTTCCCTAATTCGGTCCCAGTCACCGGGCAAGCTGACTGAAGCTCTAACGCTTCTGGTTCGTATGCGAAAGGTGTGCGCCGCTAGGGCTGTGTAGGGTAGGGACACATTATCGTCGTTTTCCTCACTTACGTTCAAGCAAATTACTCCACACTAACTTCCAAATCCTTTCAGCTTCACTCAAATATAGTCGGACTCGGTTATAACGTCATGAAAGAGACTGAATACTTTGTGACGTTATAAACGGGTGTTGTTATAACCAAGCATAATAATAATATGGTTAACAATGAGGAATTAATTCATGCCATAGAGTATTTGAGTCTATAGGCGCGGTGTCATATAAACCGATGTTGTTATAACTCGATTCGACTGTATTGTCAGGCTTAGCAGCCGTGTCAGGTGGCTGAATGGCGAGTGGACTAACGTTTCAAGGAACACCTCTGTCCTTGTCGTCAGGGAACGAAACTTAATTGTTGGGCTTTATACGGTTATTGGACCATACATATATATATATACAGACTTTATATAACGTTGTTAACCCTTTAAAGACGAAGCGTATCTGTTTTATATAAGGACCCAGTGCGTACCGCGCTGTAAACACTCTCGACTTCGGTTATAAAAACCAGTCTCTTAATGTTTTATAAGGCAAAAGTTGCTGTTTGTTCTGAGATACACACAAAACACATAAACGCGATGTGGGCACCACGTAGAATTTTTTAATGTTAAACCTGGTGGTACGTAAAGTTACCGCTAGGCTTTAAAAGGTTAAACCTTTAAAGACGAAGCGTGTCTGTTTTATATAAGGACTCAGTGCGTACCGCGCTGTAAACACTCTCCACTTCGGTTATAAAAACCAATCTCTTAATGTTTTATAAGGCAAAAGTTGCTGTTTGTTCTGAGATCCACACAAAACACATTAACGCAATGTGGGCACCACGTAGAATTTTTTAATGTTAAACCTTTTAAAAGGTTTAAGTATAGATATCGACTGCGCAAGTGTATAGAGTGACGTAATGGGTCATTCAGTGGGCACAACTGCCCCATTATGTAGTTAGTAATATAACCTTTGGTTTGTACGTCCCGTTGTGACACTCACGTGTAGGAATAATAAATGTACCGCCGATCAGAATATTTTTGTTATCTGATATTTAATACAACATGTTTCGGCATATACGGCCATAATCAGGTATTACAACTATCAAGTACTATAATGTGTGTAGACATTTTCGTGTTTTGTATTTCTATACATCTCATATTTGTAGCAGTTACTATTACATTTTAATATTATTTTGTTATTGTAATTTTTAATGTCAGAACTGTGAACTGAAGAAGTACATCACCAAAAGATAAGGGTATCGCTTCAGATATGCACTCAAAATTTTATGTGGAAAGGGACAGTCAGAATTTAAAACATTAATACACGAGTACTGGCTACAATTTTAACTTAATATTTTGTATACTGTAACGAACGCTGAATGCGGCATAACGTGAATCATATAAGAAACATGGCGTTATTTTAAAATTCCTATTTTCATTGTAGGAATTCAGACCTTTCTGTTGTTGACCTCACTGTTGTACGTAGCCGTCCACTGAGTCAGCTATTCCAAAAACAACCCAGTCGAACACAACTGTGTTCATTTTAAAAGCAATTGTTTTTACAAAAAATAACTACATGTTTCGGCCAATAGGGGCGTCATTAGGCAAAAATGTTAACAAAAATATACAAACGAAGGTAGAAATAATATTGAAAGATGCCTGATGATGGCGTTATTAGCCGAAACATGTAGAGAATTTTTGTAAAACGTAATTGTTTTTATAATAAAATTAATTGTGTTTTGAATGATTGAGTTGCGGTGACACAGAGGGATGTCATCTGTGAAGATTCTTCCTCTGAGTGTTCTACAAGGTGGGCCAAAAGTAGGTATACAGTATATAGTATAGTATTGATGGTCCTTCTCTGATATTGACAGTTAGTTTAGGACGTCCAGATTTTGGTGCATTAGCCACTGAACCCGTTGCATCAAACTTGTCTCTGATGCGATAAATTGTAAGGCGTGTTGGTGGGGGAGTATTAAACGCTTCTACCCATGCTGTGCATATCCGCTCGGCATTTTCAGTTTTCCAATACTGCTTCAAAATCCACTTTCTTTGTTCTATACTTAAGTTCCCTGCCGTCATTCACAATACCTGTAAAGGAAAAAAAAATTACTGTATACCTACTTTTGGCCCACCCTGTATAATTGTAACATCTGATGATGGGCATACATGCCGAAACATGTTGTATTAATATTAAATAACTATAGAATATTGAGCTTTTTTGTGTACGGTGAAGGCCTCCATAACAGACGCTACGGATGCACCGCGGCGTCGAGGCGTATTGTGCAACCCTGTGATGAGAAGATATTTTTTTTGTCATGTTTCCAAGTAATGGAGCACCGGTGTAATGAAATTGACAGGTGAGAACCGAAGTACTCGGGGAAAAACATGTCCCAGTGTCACTTTGTCCACCATAAATCCCACATGGACTGAGCCGGGGTCGAACCCGGTCCTCCGCGGTGAGAGGCCGGCGGCTAACCACCTGAGCCATGGCACTGCCGAGAGTATTGACTTATGATCGACAGTCTGTTTAACCCTTTAAAGACGAAGCGTGTCTGTTTTATATAAGGACTCAGTGCGTACCGCGCTGTAAACACTCTCCACTTCGGTTATAAAAACCAGTCTCTTAATGTTTTATAAGGCAAAAGTTGCTGTTTGTTCTGAGATCAGTACAAAACACATAAACGCAATGTGGGCACCACGTAGAATTTTTTAATGTTAAACCTGGTCGTATGTAAAGTTACCGCTAGGCTTTAAAAGGTTAATATTCCAACTGAGTAGTGCAGTATAATTAAGACAAAATTTTGCTGACTGATTGGCGTGTCACAGCCGTATGCACTTCTTAACAAACACAACGGGATTCCAGTACTGAAGACCGACTCCCTACGTGTGTTCTGTGTAGCTGACAAAGAATATTTTATGTTATTGATACCGTGCATAGTTATTAAGTACAAACTACAAATGTAAGAACATATTGTATAATAACAGTGCATTAGTTGGGATTAATTTGTACTTAATTGACAAAGCATTGTTTAATAAACGTGGAAGCGCAGCGGGGCGGTGCTGTAATACTGTTCTTTCGGCGGGGGGGGGGGGGGGGCCACGAAAGTATTGTGGGCACCGAAGTGGTAGCTCCCCCTTTGCACGCCATGACGTTGTGGGGGTGACGCAGGGTCACGCATGCAAAGGCTTCTGAGATGAATATCAGCTATGCTGCCCGTGTGCCTTTATTCTCGGCGACGCGAATGCAGAGACGCCATAAATTAAAGTAATGCTGCGATAGATCAGGCATGGGGGCTGGCTGTGGACTGATCGACCAGCTTTCGATTCTCGGGAAGGACAGAATTTGATATCTTCGCTCTTCCTTGATGCTACGCAGCGTAGATTGGCAGCTAGTGACGTTTCGGGACAGCCTATAGCTTCTGTCTTCAAATGTCCTTCGGAACCTTGAAGACGGGACCGATAGGTTGTCCCTAAACGTTGGCAGCTGCTGCGTAACATCACTGCAGAGAGAAGATGTCATTTACACAGCGGCGGAAGCATGAAATCACGACAGAGAATTTGTCTTTTTGGCGGCGCGTCCGGTACCGAATTAGCGGTCTGTTCAGGCTCTGGTACAGTTGGATACCTTACCCGGGGGTTAAGCTGGCTGCCCACCGCCAACTGTTGTCCAGATTAAGAATGCGTGGATCTTCATCTTAGATCACCCATACGCTTTGAAGGCGTGTTCCTTAACCTTTTAAAGCCTAGCGGTAACTTTACATACCACCAGGTTTAACATTAAAAAACTGTACGTGGTGCCCACATTGCGTTTATGTGTTTTGTACGGGTCTCAGCACAAACAGCGTCTTTTGCCTTATAAAACATTACGAGACTGGTTTTTATAACCGAAGTGGAGAGTGTTTACAGCGCGGTACGCACTGAGTCATAATATAAAACAGATACACTTCGTCTTTAACCTTTTAAAGCCTAGCGGTAACTTTACAAACGACCAGGTTTAACATTAAAAAATTCTACGTGGTGCCCACATTGCGTTTGTGTGTTTTGTACGGATCTCAGAACAAACAGCAACTTTTGCCTTATAAAACATTAAGAGACTGGTTTTTATAACCGAAGTGGAGAGTGTTTACAGCGCGGTACGCACTGAGTCCTTATATAAAACAGATACGCATCGTCTTTAAAGGGTTACGGGCCACCTCACATGTTGGTTTGGTATTGGCGTCAACTGCTGTGACCAGTAACAGTGGAAATGAAATGCGTCTTAACTGTGCTGGGGACCAATGCCACGTGCTTCGCGAGCAGGGACGCTTGGCATGGTCTGATGTCGCAAGTTGTGGCGGGGTATTGGTTGGTACGTCTGTTTCATATCCGGCTGTGACGCCTTCGTTTTGAGGCACGTTCGCTAAATTGCGAAACGCGACTGTTAGCTTCGTCGTGTGTGTGTGTGTGTGTGTCCGCCCACATGAAAGAACTCGACTTCCACTGGACGGATTTTCATGAAATTTGATAATTGAGTATTTTTCGAAAATTGTCAACATTTAAGTGCGTTTAAAATCTGACAAGGATAACGAGTACTTTGCATGGAGATCTGTGTACATTTATGATAATATCTTGCTGAGTTATTCTTAGGATGTGAAATGTTTCACACAAATGTTGTAGAGAAAATGAAAACACACATTTTATGATCAATAACTTTTTTTTTGTTCCGAAAATCGTGCCGTTTGTGAGATAATGTGAAGAAATATGGTACAGCCAGACAGGCCACAGATGACAATATAATATGGCGCATGCGCTTTGCGTGCTGGATAACTGAGGCAACAGACACTCAGAATGTGTAATACTTATTGCTTCTCCACGGCGACAGTGGGTATGTGAACGCGCCTCAGTGTTACGTTTCTGTGTAAATTGGCTGTCTTGTTAAGCCTCAACCATTCAAATAAAAAGTATGGAAATAGGGTCTGTAAATGAGACCATCTTAGCTGTTGTCCATTTGCTGTTTTTGAAACTTATGTCTGTCTTCATCCTTGGGTTATATTTTCATGGGATTGTATTTGTGGTTCCACGTTTTCATGGCAGTGAAAATACCTGTGTGGCTTTACACTGTGTAGTATGACGTTGTTTGTTAGGAATGTTGATCCCTGCCTACCAGACTACACGGTGTCAAACCAGAAGACCACAGTACGAATCATGGGATGAGTTCTTCATTTGTTATGCGCAGATTTCAGGATAATATTAAAGTGGATTTGAAAGAAAGATAATGGGAGGGTGTGGGCTCAATTCATCAGGCCAAGGCTGAGGGAAAGTTGGTAGGTTCGTATGAACACGGCATTGAACCGTTGAGTTCCTAAAATGTGGGAATTTCTTAACCAGCTGAGGAGGAGGTGTTAGCGTCTTAACCCTTTAACCTTTTAGAGCCTAGCGGTAACTTTACGTGCCACCGCTTACATTGCATTTTTGTGTTTTGTACGGATCTCAGTAGAAACAGCAACTTTTGCCTTACAAAACATTAAGAGACTGGTTTTTATAATCGAAGTGGAGAGTGTTTACTGCGCGGTACGCACTGAATCCTTCTATAAAACACACAAGTCTCGTTTTGAAAGGGTTAAAGACGAAGTGTATCTGTCTTATATAAGGACTCAGTTCGTACCGCGCTGTAAACACTCTCCACTTCGGTTATAAAAACCAGTCTCTTAATGTTTTATAAGGCAAAAGTTGCTGTTTGTTCTGAGATGCGTACAAAACACATACACGCAATGTGGGCACCACGTAGAATTTTTTAATGTTAAACCTGGTCGTACGTAAAGTTACCGCTAGGCTTTAGAAGGTTAACCCTTTAAAGACGAAGCGTATCTGTTTTATATAAGGACTCAGTGCGTACCGCGCTGTAAACACTCTCCACTTCGGTTATAAAAACCAATCTCTTAATGTTTTATAAGGCAAAAGTTGCTGTTTGTTCTGAGATCCGTACAAAACACATAAACGCAATTTGGGCACCACGTAGAATTTTTTAATGTTAAACCTGGTGGTACGTAAAATTACCGCTAGGCTTTAAAAGGTTAAGGGTCGATTCCTCTATCCCGGGTGCATGAAACTGTGTCTATGCAGGCAGCTGCCTCTTTGTGGCAGTGCGCAAAATATAAACGCTCCTGAAATAGATAATAGGCGTAGGTGTTTGCCCGTCTCCTCTGGTTCGTGTGTCAAGTCCGTAAGAAAGCTGCAGAAATGTGAACTTTAAGCGTTTATAGTTTGTTTCGTTTACATCCGTTTCCGATTATTTTCTGTACGTGGGATGACTTTATTTATGACCGACCTAAAAATCTCATGTTTATCACATTATTCTGGTTTGTTTGTTCGCTGCCGTTCTGTGTGGTCAACGTCTCTGCAGTGTGTCAGACTCTATAGCCCTGATACGGGCCATTGTCCCTACTGTTGTGGAAGCTTTCTGGATGTTTATTAATATTTTAACGAGTTGAAACGTAAAATTCGTGTACATACATACGCAATACAGAACATTTCTTTTTCAGCAGGTTAATAATTCTCAGGGGCGTGCCAGGCGTGCAGTTGCCCTGGGCGCCAACCTATAAGGGGTCCTAAGACGTAACTGGAATAATCGGAGGAAAGTCGGGTTTCCAGGCGCGAAAAAAAATTTGTCAGAGAATTGTCCGTAATTTGAGCATTTGCTGTGAAAAATGTTTGCCATTCCTGTCCTAGGCCGGAAAAAAGTTTAAAGAATATCGGTTTTAAAGGATGCCAAATTATCAGCGTGCCCGGAAGGGGGTGGGGTGTCAAATTATTACCCTGCGTGGGCCGGCCCTGGCGATACTATTCATGGAACTGTCGCGCACTGCATTTTGCGCGCACACTTATTCACGAGTTTGGTTCGATGATTACTGAAACCGAAATTGTTTCCGTAAACAGCATTAACTGTTTGGCCTTTTTAATAGGGGTACAGTGTCTTCTGTGTGGTAGGAAGTTCATTTTTTTTAGATATCTGGTTGAACATCAGACTTCGAAGCCTTAAGCCACCTGGTGGGATTCTTTGCGTGGCAAATGGAACGAGGCCTGCTTAGATATTGAGAGATTTGGGACCTGCGATCCAGGTGTTAAGAGTGAATTAATCTCCATGGATGCATGTTTAACCTTTTAAAGCCTAGCGGTAACTTTGCATACGATCAGGTTTAACATTAAAAAATTCTCCGTGGTGCCCACATTGCGTTTATGTGTTTTGTACGGATCTCAGAACAAACAGCAACTTTTGCCTTATAAAACATTGAGAGATTGGTTTTTATAATCGAAGTGGAGAGTTTTACAGCGCGGTACGAACTGAGTCCTTATATAAAGCAGATACGCTTCGTCTTTAAAGGATTAAGCTGTGTGCCGTGAGTTAGAACCCTGTGTAACGCCAACAAACGCACTATTCTGTATTTGTCCATACTATCTTTTACATAGTTGCTACATGTTTCGGCATTATATCACGCCATCTTCAGGGAGCTGGTACCAGAGTTTCTATAAAACTTACAGCAATAAAATAGGTTAACAATAGGCGTACACACGTGATACCAGTAGTGCTGAGTCGTACATGTTTTTGGTTAAAATAGTATTAATAAATGTAATCTAGTAGTTTTGATGAACCTGTAGTACAGTTTGTTTGTTAAAATAGTTAAAAAAAATTATGCACGTTTATGGTGTGATCAAAACTTTGCGTGCAGACATCTATACTTCTTTGGTCCAAATTGGATTCCGTCCTGTAAAATACGTATAATTTTCTTAAAGTTATATATAAAAACGTCGTTAGGTGTTACATGAGTTTCTAACTTTGTCACAGTGCGCGGAATAAACACCGTAGTGCCTTAAGTTTATGACACGAGTTTCTTGACTGAAACGTTGATGGTGCGTCATATGGTAAAGACATTCTCTGTTTTTACGTGGGCACTTGTGAAGATGGAGCGCATCTGACAGTGCTGCTGTTGTTGAATACACGCGATGTGCCGCACAGGAACTTATGATGGAGCAAAAAATTTGAGCCCTTGATATGGGACATCCGTTGTGATGTAAACACAAGATAGGAAAATCAAAACACCGTCAGTCGCAACTTTATCATGCTGTTATTCTCACGTTATTTGATGCTACATATTTCGTCTTTTTGTACAGCGTATGAAATGCTCTAAAGAAGATTCCGTACAGTGCAAAGATTATATCGTAGCATCCAGTAGGGATCTCAGCTTTACAAAGAAGTGTATAAAATGGAAGCCGAATTGGGTGAAATTATACAAGTGAATTATAAAAACATGTGTGCTTAGTGCATCGTACAAGTAAGCATATTTTGGTGAACCTCAGGGCTATCGGTTCTTCAGGTGCACGTGAGAGCAAGAAGTATATGAATGTTGATACAAGTATGTGGTTATTGATTGTAGAAAATATTCTGCATAGTGAAATATACTGTCTGGAATTACAATGTAATAGAAGGGATACCAGTACAGTAGAACCCGGTTTTAATGACATCGGTTTATACGACACCTTGCCTATAGATTCAGATATTCTGTGGTAGCAATTAATTCGTCGCTGTTAACCGTAATATTACAATCCTCGGTTATAACAACACTCATTCATAACGACACAAAATATTCAGTCACTTTCGTGACGTTATAATCCAGTTTGACTATTTTGTTGTTGTAAATGTGTATCGTAACAGGAGAAAGAAGGATCTTTTGGTTACGTAATGATAGAAGTCAGGTATATAACCTTTGCTGCTGGTGAAGGCCACCTCCTATGCTGTTAAGGAAGCCTTATTCACGCACTGGCTGTAGCTGTCTGACACTGTACGGTGCAAGTAATATTCCCCGTTTTTAATTAAGCACCACGCCAATGAAGTCATGTGAAGGAGTGGACGTACAGGTTCAGTCATTCTTAAAACAAGGCACTAGATGGGGATGAGTGGTCAGCTTCACGCCTCGGCCGCTCCGGCACCCGTTGGCCAAAATAGCACTATAAACATGCTGTGCTAAGTGGATCCCGGAATTGGGGGGGGGGGCCGTGGACTGGATTGAGCTGGCTCAGGATAGGGACAGGTGGCGGGCTCTTGTGAATGCGGTAATGAACCTCTGGGTTCTATAAAATGCGGGGAATTTCTTGGCTAGCTGAGAAACTGTTAGCTTCTCAAGAAGGCCTCTGCTCCATGGAATTGGTGGATCCCTCTGGTCACAGCATGACGCGTCCTCAGGTTGGGGATGGAGAAGACTCTGTAAATGTTGAGTGTAGCTGCTAGTACACTCAGTAAGTCACTGACAGCCAGCAGTGGGCGGTTCTCGTGTTCGAGGGTTGGTCAGGGATGGTGATATCCGTGTAAAGAGAAATCATGTCGTGAATTGTTACGTTAGCACTGACTTGGACGGCTTCTTAGGAAAGGCCCGAGATTTTGTAAACATATTCACAGTAGGCAGAAATATTAACGCATTTATGTGTGATTAGAATCCAAGCGACATCTTGCACAGTCCAGATTTATTGGTCAAAACACCGTCAGGCACAACTGTGTTACGCTGTTCATGTCAGATTATTTAATGCTACACGTTTCGGCTTTTTCTACAGAGTCGTGAACAGGCAGTAAGAATTAATCAAAGAAAGCTTGTCCAGTACAGTACGTAAAGTGTATCATAAGATATCAACTTTACGAGCAGATGTATAAAATGGAAGCCAAAATAGATGAAAATCATAAAGTAAATTACAAAAACATCTTAGGTAAGTCGTGCACCGTACAAGTGAGTTATAGAAAAAAAATCGTATTGCATTTTATTGACGAGGAAACAAGAAGTAATGTAAGGTACAAACTTGGCCTTGCCATGGCTCAGGCGGTTAGCCGCCGGCCTCCCACCGCGGAGGCCCGGGTTCGATGCTGGGGGTCAGTCCATGTGGGATTTGTGGTGTACAAAGTGGCACTGGGACAGGTTTTTCCCCCGAGTTCTTCGGTTTTCCCCTGTCAGTTTCATTCCACTGGTGCTCCATTACTAGGAAAAGGACAAAAATAATAATAATAATCATTATCATCGTCATCATAGGGTTGCACAATAAGCCTCATGGCTGCAGTGCGTCCGTAGCGTCTGCTGCGGGGCCCTTCAGCACTAAAAAAAAAGTACAGACTTGTAGGTCCTCCAAGGGCTTGGTTGTAACACGGCTCCGCCCTACCAGTTCTGAGGGCTGCAGCGACTTAACACGAACCGTAGTTACCCGTGAATAGTTCTGTGTTCTGTGATGGGACGCCGTATAATCTGGTAGACGTGTACCCTGGTGATTTAGCCGGCGAGTTCCTCCGAAACATCGGCATATTTGTACCAGACTACACGTCGTCACAGTCCCATCATCAGCGGTCTAGATGATTCAGCCAGGTGGTCACAACTGTCACGCAGGTTGGAGGGGTGACGGCGACAACGAAGGGAATGTGAATCAGACGGTAATTGGCAAACCATTACCTCTGTGTAACATATTGTGCCCCTCCGGCCCCCCTTCATATCGTTTTTGTTTTTTCGTGTGCGTGTGTGCGTGCGTGAGTAATATTGATGCGAGATCTTTGTCACTCGGCAAGATTTTCCCGCGTCACAATGACGTGTCGGTCTGATGATGGAGCGCCTGGCCGGTGTAACCTGTTCTGCCGAGTTGGATGGCCGACCGACCGACCGGCCGGCTAGCATCTCAAGTGTGCGCCCAGACATGTAGCGTTTACGGGGCCTGAGTGATGTTGGTGTAGTGTTGTGACATACGTAGTATGACATCTGTGTGTGGTCCGCAGTGACCGAACATACGTGTATGTGAGGTGGCTGTCAGTAGTGACATCTGTGATGTGACAAGTGTCCTCCACGGTCCGCCATGTCAGTATCGCTGAGCGCAAGTGTTGGAAAGAAAGTAGTGTCAATGCCGATGTCAGCACTATGGATGTGTGGGAAATCTTAAACCACCTCCTGACAAGCTATCACCAGGTACTGTCATGCAGCAGTCGTCTGGTTATGAGTGCGGCCTCAAACCGTTTCCATGTTTCGTCACGTAATTTGGGTAATCCATGCATGTAAGGAGACTCGTGTGATATACATCCAGGGAAATAGTACAACATACTTAGCTGAAACAAGTTCTTCAACTTAGTCGCGTGGTTGTTAGTGCGTCGTTGAACACACAGCTTGTTCAGCGAGTAATGTGCGCAGGAAGTAAAGAGACCCACTCTAATAATCTCACCTGAAGTTTCCAACAGAAATACTTTCATGTAGCGTTTATCTGACTGTTGATACATTTGTTGATTGTGACATTTGCAGAGGTTATGTAACGTGAGGTTAGGTCGCTAGTTTCATAATCAGAGATTGTATAGTGTGTTAGGTCAGGTTACAATTTCGTAGTCATCGTTTATATAGTATGTTAGGTTAGGTTCCTGTTTTGTAATCGGAGGTTACTAGCATGTTAGGTTAGGTTACTCTCTTGTAATCAGAGGTTTTTAACATGTTAAGTTAGGTTACTTTTATAATCATAGGTTCTTATCATGTTAGGTTAGGTTACTGTTCTATGATCAGCGGTTATATGGCATGTTAGGTTAGGTTACTGTTTTATAATGAGA
This sequence comes from Coptotermes formosanus, assembly GCA_013340265.1. Lineage (NCBI taxonomy): Eukaryota > Metazoa > Arthropoda > Insecta > Blattodea > Rhinotermitidae > Coptotermes > Coptotermes formosanus. The sequence continues at coordinate 747,817 of BLKM01000165.1, read as the reverse complement.
GGTTATATCATGTGAGGGTAGGTTACTGTTTTATGATCAGCGGTTATATGGCATGTTAGGTTAGGGTACTGTTTTATAATGAGAGGTTATATCAAGTTAGGTTACTGTGTTATGATCAGAGATTATATTGGATGTTAGGTTACTGTTTCATAATCAGAAGTTGTGTAGCGTGTTAGGTTAGGTCGCTCAGCTGCAGTGGCTGTGTAGCATTGAATGAGATGGAAAGTGGTAATTTTGCTGCGGTTGTGTTCTGTTTCAACATGGTGACCGACCTGCTGTTTATTTGGCAAAGCTAAGGAAAATCACCAGAAACATTTGTTTGGATAGCGAGTAGTAACTCGGCGTGGATTCGAACCGTGTGAATGTGCCAAACGGTGCCGCTACGCAAACCATCGTAACGCGCGAACACACAATGGAACGAGGTGTGTGTGTTTCCACGCTAGTACTAGAAGTATTGCGTAACGTGGGTGGGGTTAGAAGCCATTATCTAGGTAGCTGTGCTAATGTTGTCTTTGTGCTGTGTTCATAATTATTGTACAGGGGTCGCGGTGGTGAGATTCCACAAATTCTCAGGATTCGTCAGTAGTTGATGGTGTGTAGTAGCCTCACACTCCGACCACCTTTGTGTTATTTGGAAGCGCCGCAGTTGTTTATTGGGTAAGAGGCCGTCTGGGTGGAGGGAGACTGTTCTGCTCGACTGCTCGCGTGGAACAGTGAGACACGGCAGAAGGTGCCTTCCCTTCCTCTGGGGAACTGATGTAAAGTTATCGCCTTGTTACCGCGCTGGTGCTACCGTTTTATTAACCGTGACTCCGTAGTGTAGAGTCTGTAGTGAAGAGTTGATGGTTTTTAGGTGCGTCCGCAAAATTGCGGAAAGCGACTATTAGCTTCGCATGGAATAACTCGGTTCCCACTGGACGGATTGTAATGAAATTTGATATTTGAGTATTTTTCGAAAATCTGACGAGAAAATTCAAGTTTGATTAACCTTTTAAAGCCTAGCGGTAACTTTACGTACCACCAGGTTTAACATTAAAAAATTCTACGTGGTGCTGACATTGCGTTTATGTGTTTTGTACGGATCTCAGAACAAACAGCAACTTTTGCCTTATAAAACATTAAGAGATTGGTTTTTATAACCGAAGTGGAGAGTGTTTACAGCGCGGTACGCACTGAGTCCTTATATAAAACAGATACGCTTCGTCTTTAAAGGGTTGAAATACAAGGATAACGAGCACTTTACATGAATATCCGTGTACATTTATGAATTCTTCGCAGAATAAGAAATTCTTTAGACAAAAGCTGTAGAAAAAATCAAAACATACATTTTATGTTCAGACACTTTTTTTTTCGGAAATCGTGCCGTTTATGAGATAATGTGGAAAATTTTGGTAGAGACAGACAGGCCACAGATGACAATATAATACGACGCGTGCGCTTAGCATACTGGATAACTTAGGCTACAGACATACACTCATAATATTTAATAATTATTGCTTTTCCACCGGAACAATGGTTACGCGAACGCGCCTCAGTACTATTTTATACGTACATAGCCTGTGTTGCTTGTTCCCAGATTCCGAATAGCACGCTGCGAGACCCAGGTCTGTGCTAGCAGAATTCATCGTATCCATGTTTTGGTGTTTTTTCACAGTACCTATCTACAGATATGCGAGATTGCTGCCACGTTACGTTGTGTAACTCCATGGAGCAGACTTCATAGAAAGCTAGTAATTCCTGAACTTGTCAAGAAGTTCCCCGTGTTTTATGTAAACCAGCGGCACCTTATCTTATTCACAAGATGCCGTTCCTGGTCCAAATCTTTGGCCACGTGGATCCGGTCCACACCTATCCTATTTGTTACAGATCTGTTTTAATATTATCTTATCTATGTCGAGGGCTTCCAGGTGGTGTTATTCCCTTTTTGGTTTTCCCGACACATTGTGTACACATTTGTCTACTCTTTCATGCGTGCAACTTGCTCTGCTCATCTCGTCCTTGATTTTATCACCCAAATCACGTGAGACAAGGAATACAAACCCTAAAGCCCCTCTTTATGTAGTTTCTTCAGCTTCCTACTTTTTCCCCCCTTTCCTAGCCCCAAATATCTTGCAGAGCGTCCTCTTCTCGAACACCCTGAGGCTGTGTTGTTCTCTCATTCTGAGAGATCAAGTTTCACACCCACACGCATCGAATTCATGATTAACAGTTCTGCCTTTAAGTGTTATAGGAAGTTGAGAAGGCGACGTTAAATAGAAGAAATTCCTTTGAGGCTTTAACCTTTTAAAGTGTAGCGGTAACTTTACGAACCGCCAGGTTTAACATTAAAAAATTCTACGTGGTGCCCACATTGTGTTTATGTGTTTTGTACGGAACTCAGAACAAACAGCAACTTTTGCCTTATAAAACATTAAGAGACTGGTTTTTATAACCGAAGTGGAGAGTGTTTACAGCGCGGTAAGCGCTGAGTCCTTATATAAAACAGATAGGCTTCGTCTTTAAAGGGTTAATATTAAGACGTAGCATTGCAGGCCGGATTCGTAACGCGGACCCTCCTTTAGCATTCCTCTTTCACCAGTTATGCATAAACTATTCTGCTCCATGTATGACGCGAGTAAATAAATGGAAAGTGCAGGCAGCCTCTGCTCTGCATTCTCTCTTTAACTGTCAGTTTTGATTACGTTAGGCATGTGTGCTGTACATGCTACTACAGAATGGTACTCGATTTGTGTACTGGTACCTGGTGGACCAGTATAGCTCAGTCGTACATAGCGACTTGCTACGGGCTAGACTGCCCGGGATCGAATCCCGGTGGATGGGCGAGATTTTCTGCACGAGTCCAGACCGGCCCTCTGCCCCACGCAGCCTCCTGCAAAACGGTTACCGCATCTCTTTCACGGGGGTAAAGGGGCCGGGACATGGCGTTGACTGCCCACCCCCATCTAGCGCCGAGGTTAAAGAAAGAGTAGAACTATACCTCTGCTCCCCCTCTGGGCCTTTATGACCTGTTCTAAGTTGAACTGTACCTTTTACTGGGGGTACGGGAGGCAGGAAATAGATTGGTGTTAATGCTGCTGGGTTTGTGCTGCTAGCCGGTGCAGAAACAAAGCTTTCGACCGTTGTAGATTTTTACGGAATGCAGTAATTTCGATACTTCTCGCAAGACAGCTGTTTCTGTTCAGAACCAGTAGGCTATTCTCACGAGTGCAGTAGTGTACTTGTCATTACAACACCAGACCGAAACGTCCCTACTCTCGGCCCGCCTAGTGTTGTAACATATTGTAAGCAGGAAGGTTTGTGGAGGCTTCTGTGAAACGTCCACACTGGCTGGGGCCCCCACCGAGCCTGCTATTCAATGGGTAGTTTGGATTCTTTGCCGGGGGATGAAAGATCCTGGAGCTAGTGCCAACGTTAGGAATGAGTGGAGCCATATTTCTGCCATTCCTATATGCTTTCATGGCGTGTACAGTGACCGCTTTATATATTAGTGTTTTCCTGGCTTGTACATCTAGGTCGATTTCAGTACTAGTGATATTATGTGAATTAATTTGAAGTTTACGCGTTGTATAAATGTTTTTAAGAGGCCGGATTGCATTTACAGTCGAACCCGGTTATACCGACATCGGTTTATATGACATCTCATGTATAGCGTCAGATATTCTCTGGTACCAATTAATTCCTCACTGTTTACCATAACATTATATTACTCGGTTATAACAACACTCGTTTATAACGACGCAAAATATTCATTCCCTTTCATGACGTTATAACCGAGTTCGACCTATTTTGTAACTTTGTAAGGACTTCCCTGTTTCAAATGCAGTGAAGTCTTGAGTCTGTCTGCAGCTCAGCTGTTTGCCTGTTTATACACAGACGTGGAATTCATACGCAACACTTCACGTTACGTCACTTAGTCGAATCTTTTCTACCGGTAGGTGTAGAGGGTTTACAAAGAGCTGTAGCTCTTACTCTTTTTCATTCAGTTCCTCTTCCCTTAGCCCTTTAAAGACGAAGCGTATCTGTTTTATTTAAGGACTCAGTGCGTACCGCGCTGTAAACACTATCCACTTCGGTTATAAAAACCAATCTCTTAATGTTTGATAAGGCAAAAGTTGCTGTTTGTTCTGAGATCCGTACAAAACACATAAACGCAATGTGGGCACCACGTAGAATTTTTTAACGTTACACCTGGTCGTATGTAAAGTTACCGCTAGGCTTTAAAAGGTTAAACATACGCAGCATGAAACTTGAAATTCAGCAGTTGATTGTCGCTGTTTCGGAAGCCTCCATTCCCCCCCTCTCACATCTGTTTATTGCTTCACCGTAGTAGAGTCTCCATACGGCTTCTTCGTGTATTACAACGAGAAAAGCTAGTTCCATGCTTCGAACCAAAGACCTGTCCGAGAACTCTGCCTTTACTGGTTCTGCATCCCTAATTGCCTGAATCTGGTTTGCCCTGGCGCTGTGGGCGACCTTTTGTCTAACCCGATACGTTGTGGTTACTTGGGATTGGACCAGTTGCATGGATGTTGGCGTGATTTAGTTCATAAAACCAGTGGTTTGTACTTTGTGTCACCTGTACTGACTACCTTCCCACTGTGCGTGTTTGTGCGTTTCGTATAGTACAGGACTTCTTTCGGTGAAACATGCTGCCTCGCATCTTTAGGATAATCCGTCAACGTACACGGCGTCGTAACTCACAACACTTGAATCATCAACACTGCTGTGAGAAACTCAGCTCGCGGTACGGAGCGCGTTCTGTGTGAGGCACGGGCAGTATTTATGTACAGTGGTCCGTCGGTAATCCGGACCCCGGTAATCCGGCCATGTGCCCGGATTACCGGACATGTGCCCGGATTACCGGAGGGAAGCCTGAGACAGTCTGTACTCTGAGGCTGGTGGTGTGGGTGAGGCGGGAAGAGCCAGCCAGTCTTTAAATCCTCAGCAGCAAGTGCGTGATCTGTCGAGTGTCGTAGCTTTCTTTGTCTCTTATTTCCCCACTGTAGTGAAGTGATAGCGAGGAAATGTCCCACTATTATTATTATTATTATTATTATTATTATTATTATCCGAATTTTTCACTTCTCAGCTTTAGCTGGGAAATATTCACCTATCCTGGGATGTATCATCAACAGGATTAGGCTCGGTGGTCTTATGTGTAATTGAACATGTGCCAAGAATTACCACTTTTCGCATTTGTATATATGTGTTTGGGTGCAGGTTAAGTCTCTAAACTTTGTGACAGTGACTTTGGAATTATTCCCGTAGCTGAAATTACTATCGGGACCACTTGTACTGCGTCCTGCTTCCACATAACACGTATTTCGTTTCGTTATTATTATTATTACTACTACTACTACTATTATTCATTCTGTTACGTGCAGGGTTTAGGCTTTGAGGAGTTTTACTGTAGCACTGAGTGATGACTGTTTTATGTTACCTGTACCACGGAGTGTCCCCTCGGTGGTCCGGTTTCCTCAGTAATCCGGAATCAGATTAATCGTGTACTTAAATGGCCGCGTCATGACACAAATCGGTTACTCTCAGGCATTTCACTACGGAGCTGCGGGTTCGATCCCGGCCCACTCCTAGTGAGAGTTATGGTGGGACACGTTTTTCTGTCATTTGTCCTCCGTCGGATTCCCCCTGTCAGTTTCATTCCATCACTGTTCCATACTCACCTTCATCTTAACACTTGTATTCTCAGGACAAGCGGTCGAGGCGTGGGAGCATCGGGCACAGAAAATTGCTGCTTTCACGTTGTTTTCTTATTCTTCGAAGGGCTGAAAGCACATTGTTACGGTAACCAAATGCACGGCCTCCGTTAACGCTTTAAAACCATTTTGTCCTCAGGGTGCATTTATATGCATCGTACAAACAGCACTGGGACAGGTTTTTCCACGAGTAGTACGGTTCTTCTCTTTCGATATCATTCCTCCAGTGCTCCATGCTCATCTTCAACGAAATGCTACTCTTACCAGAAGGACAAACGGGCGAAGCCTGGGAACCTTCTAAGAAGCAATGTTCTTTCGGAAATCGGGGAAGCTTTCCTAGAAAAGTGCTCTTGCTTTCTTTTTTCAAGGTTTCTTTGCCGTGCCGTGGCTGAAGCGACTAGACGCCCGTCTCTCACCGGGAAGGCCCTGGTGCAATCCCAGGGTAGTGTGCGAGACATTTGTGGTGGATGAAGTGGCACTGGGACAGTGTTTTCTCCTGGCACAGTGTACTCTCGATTATCCGGTTTGCGGATTATCACGCACGATCGTTAAGTTGCTGATGACTAAAGACGGCGGTGGGAATTGACGTGATTCAGCGCAGAGTGATGGAACGAATCCTCAATAGAGCAATCGGGAAATTTCGCGCGTATTCGTGTGTATGTGTTATGTATGTAATTAATAAATTAGTTTTATTTTTACTTTATTAGGGACTCCGGAAGGTAAACAAAAATCACGCACTATTTACGTAAACTATATGCGTATGTTTGTGTATTGTAAAGGTAAAGTTTTCCGTGCCCATGCCCTCAAGGTATAGCTCCAGTCATTCTTAACGTCGACACTAATGGAGGTTAATTCCACGTCCATTGCATGGGAGGTTGGATGGGCCCCGGAGACAGTCTAGACGTTTTAGAGAAGAGAAAAATCTGCTTTTTGTACTGAAATTCGAACCCTCGATCGTCCGGCCCGTGGCATAGTACGTTTACCGACTGCGCCATCCCGGCTATGTGTGTGTCTTATGTATATAATGAATAAATTACAGTTTTATTTTTCGTTCGTGGCTTAATAAATTGATGTGTTTTCGATTATCAGTGTTTGTCAAATATCCGTGCACACACCCTGCCCGCCATTACCCCGGATAAGCCAGAGTACACGGTACTTTGGCTTTGTCCGGTCAGTGCCGTTCCGCCGTCGCTCCGTACTCGCGTTCAAAGCTACATTTAACATTTAACAGACTGACGCGACTGCAGCAGCCTTCCGAACCCCGCCGTGGATCGTACTGTCATTCAGCGCTGTGTAGTCAAACAGTCGGCCGGTCAGTTAGGCAGTCAGTTGGTCAGTCAGTCAGTCAGTCAGCCAGCCAGTCGGTGGGTTAATCGGTTAGGCAACCACTCGGTCGGTCGTTTAGTCAGTCTGTCGGTTCGATAAGTCAGTCGATTATTCAGTCAGTCTGTTGGCCGTTTAGTCAGTCAACCAGTCGGTCGGTTAGTCAGCCAGTCAGTCGGTGAATCAGGCGGTCGGTCGGTCGGTCATTAAGGCAGTCGGTCAGTAAGTTTATTAGTCTCGGTTCGATCAGTCGGTCGGTCGGATACAGTCGGTCCGTAAGGCAGTCGGCCGGTCGGTCGGTCAGTCACTCGGCCAGTCAGTCAGTCGGTTAGTCTGTCGGTCAGTCAGTCGCATTTTCGTGTAGCAACGTACAAAACATCTGTACGAGTACTGCGTAGCTGTTGTCTGGTACCACGCGGCAGCATTCGCTGCTTTTACGGCTGGGCGAGCACGAGGGGTGCATTTGCTAATGAACAGCGTGTCTCCTCACACGTGTAAGGGAATCGCCATCAGTGAAGACGCGTTGTTTTCTGTGAGTGCGCGCAGAGAGCTGGGGGAATTGGATCAAGGACCCTCGGTCACACGCCTGACCATGCTTTGTGCAGCAGAAAATATTATTGCAGCAGTAAGCAACATTCCTTATAAAATTAAGAGGAAATTATAGGACTGGTCTTGGAGTAAACACTGCACGTGGGACGGACACTCGTATTGGACGCCTTGTTTGTTAAAGCGTTTCAAATACCGGCTGTGTTTTTAACAAAAAGCGACACGGAAAAAAAGTTCAGTGTATGAGCCATTGTGATAACACATCATACTGATACAGTGTACTCTGGGTTATCCGGTTCGCGGATTTTCCATGCACGATCGTAAGTTAGGGGTGACTACTAGCGAAGGTGGGCAGTAGTAAAGTGGTTTAGCTGCAGGTGCTCGAACAGTAATCCTCAGTACTGCAATCGGGATCTTTCGTGCGTATTCGTGCTTATTCGGCTATATGTATTACGTATAAAATAAATTATTGCATGGTTCAATAAAGGATATATTGCGGATTATCAGTGTTTATCAATTATGTGTGCGTCCCTTTTCCCACCATTGTTCCGGATAATCGAGAGCACACTGTACTGGGGAAGTCAGCTCAGATAGGACAAGACATGAAAAATTGAAGTCTTCGGGGATGTGACGCCGTGTCGTTGCTAAATAGCTGCAGGCGTTTCGGAGGGTCTTAGGCCCGTCATCTTCAGGGCCAAACAGTCCAGTAAGAATACTTGTTTGTTTAGTTATGTGTAATTTATGTAACGATTCTGTTGGTCGGCTTAACAGGCTGTATAGCATCGGAACGCGAGGAAAATAGTGAATAATGAATTAGAAAAATTTCGGAAGGGCGCGATCGTGGTGTAATTTGGAGTGCTGTGCCGGCATTTATGTAGAGGCACTGAGGATAGCCACGAATTAACGTCACATTAATGGGGATTCGAACCGGGCACTTAGGAAATGCAGGTGACACCGTTTATTATTGATTTGAGCCAACCAGTTTAGTAGATGTGACAATTTCGGAGGATCCATACTGCGACCATCTTCAGAGTAAGAACCTACCCTGAAGATGGTGGCGTCTCTGTACATGACGTCACGTCTCAGAAAACCACTAACGTGAGAACTTAAAAACCCAGAAATTAGCGACGTTTTGTCAGCTCTAGTGTTGTTTAGTTTTCGGTGATGAACTGTGAATGAATTGGAGAAGTGGTTGTAGCTGATTTTTTAAGGTACGGGGATCCCTCGCCGTACGCTGGCGTTCGGTGATCACTGCGTGTTGGACCATACTGCTGTTCTCCAAGCGGGGGAAAAACGGTTACGTGAACGCGGATACTTGTGGACTCCGTCTCCCGAGTCGCTTGAAATGCAGTTTTGGATGTTAAAACATTTTCACAGTGCTGGGGTAAATGATGCTGCCACCTTGTGTAACGGTCTGCGTTTATTTGCGTTTATTTAACATCTGCGGTGTTAGGCGAATTCTCCGCCGTATTCACTTTAACTCGGTTATAACGTCACGAAAGAGACTGAATATTTTGTGTCGTTATAACCGAGGGTTGTAATATTATGGTTAGCAATCACAAATTAATTGGAACCACAGAATATCTGTTGCTATAAGCGAGGTGTCGTGTAAGCCGATGTCGTTATAACCGGGTTCGACTGTTCAGCCGCGTGTAGTAAAAATTTCGTTGGGCGAGGGGTTACTGTACTAGCCGGAGTAAGTGAGGAAAACCATTGAAGACTCGGTATAATCGGTTTCCGGGCAAGGAATCTGAACGTTGTGCCTTCTGTATGGCTAACCGCAAGATAATGATATTAAAAGCAATTGAGTACATTGACAGCTGTAGTTAAAACAAAGAGTATTGATTGGGAGCATGGTAACGGAAGTGTGTGTTACTCATAGAGACATGAAATACGAGCGGATCGCGTGAACAGTCTGCGCCCCACCCCCACAGTGGCGTGCTCAACTCACCCATTTTTATTGACTGCCAAGGAATAGGGGCTTAGTAATTTGCGATTGTATGTGGATGTAGAAGAGCTTGTTCCGTGAGAGAAGTGTGTGTTTAGAACCCTCATGAATGCCTGTGACAGAATTAAGAAGTTCAACTCCGGGGGCGGGGGGGGGGGGGCGGTCTCACCAGCACGAGTTGCAGGAGGAATTAAAAAAATACGTAATTGTTTAGTTAGTGGTCATGTGGGTTAACACTGAGGTGTAACTCTTTTTCTCTGGTACACAAAACATAGATTATTTAACCACTTACCGGTCATCATCCACTGTGCCAAAACAGAAGCAACAATAAATTGCAAGGCAACAGCAAGAAAAATGTTTTCCTCCAAAATTAAAATCATGAAATAATCGGGATCCATCTTATAGGGGCAGGATTTAAAAATGTTTGTTAGCTGTGTAAAAATATATAATAGTAAATGTATGTATTTGACATAAATTGTTTCACTTTGGTTTCTGGTCTCAGTTTATGCACCTAATGATGACCCATAGAGTACTGAACGTAGTGGCTGTAAAGTATAAATTGTTTCACTTTGGTTTCTGGTCTCAGTTTATGCACCTGATGATGACCCATAGAGTACTGAACTTAGTGGCTGTAAAGTGTTTTATGTAATGGAAGAAACAAATGAGCATTAATTGTTCACATAAATGGGGTGCACCTGTGTAAGATCGCGTAGGATGATGAAGGTACCGGAGTTTAAACAAAAATGCTGCTTCCAAAATTATGGTGTAAATGAAAAGTTTTGAAATGTGCTGGAGAAGGATGGAGAAGATCAGTTGGGCCGATCACATGAGAAATGAAGTTTTACAAAGAGTCAAGGAGGATAGGAATATCCTACAAACAATAAGAAGAAGAAAGGTCAACTGGGTTGGTTGCATCTTGCGTAGGAACTGCCTTTTAAAACATGTTACCGAAGGAAAGCTAGAGGGAAGGATAGAAGTGACGGGAAGACGAGGAAGAAGACGTAAGCAGCTAGTGGATGACCTTAAGGAAAAGAGAGGGTACTGGAAATTGAAATACGAAGCACTAGATTGCACTCAATGCAGAGCTCACTTTGGAAGGGGCTGTGGGCCTGTCGTAAGACGGACTGCAGAACAAATGAAATGGTTGTAGGCTGTAACATGATGGCATAACGCAGAGGATCACCGTATGGAAAACCATGGATGTTCTAAACCCCAGTGCTCAATACAGGTGAAAGGGTCAAGTTGGCCAAGTGCTTAATTAACCTTTTAAAGCCTAGTGGTAACTTTACATACGACCAGGTTTAACATTAAAAAATTCTACCTGGTGCCCACATTACGCTTATGTGTTTTGTACGGATCTCAGAACAAACAGCAACTTTTGCCTTATAAAACATTAAGAGACTGGTTTCTATAACAGAAGTGGAGAGTGTTTACAGCGCGGTATGCACTGAGTTCTTATATAAAACAGATACGCTTCGTCTTTAAAGGGTTAAGCACAACACTGTGTAGGCATGTGGGGGAGTAGACTGTCACTCCATACATTCATAACCTCTGCAGCAGATGGAGGTGAGTCATTGGCTTTATTCCTTGGCCGTTTTACCTCCAGGAGAGAAATCCCAGGTGTGTAATGAACAGGAGGCTGGGTTGGCCACACACCCAGTCTGCATGCTTTGGGAAAGAGAAAACATTGTTGCCCCCACCAGGAATCAACCTGCAATTCCTTGGTCACCAGTGCATAGCCTAGCCCCTCTGGTCTAAGCTTTATTGTTGGGGCTCTTGGGTTTAATGATTTCATATCTTTGGTTAATTTATTAAAATTTTCATTCTTCTCATTGAATTAATATGATCTCTGGGGCTGTGTGAGGAAATGGAAAGATAACATTTGTCTTTATGCATAAGTGCTGTGAACTGTCAGTGTGTAAGAGGAAGGGCAGCAGCATAACACTGCACGCTTTTAGACTTCAGCACTAGGTGTGAAGGAGCGTTCAACATCATGCTTTAGATGTTTTTTGCCTTAGCAACGTGGTCTCAGTCTCAACAATATGGGGAGGAGAAGGGTACTGCCACTGTCAAGAATCAGACCCAAGTAGATGAGCATTTAGCTGTACTCTCTGACTGGGCTGTTTTAGCTTACAAAATGCAAAGGTGCTGTTTTAGAGCTTATTTTATGCCATTTAGTGCAGTTTTCTGGTTACGTTGAGTCAGGTGAGTAAGGTGTATCATAGCTGTGCCAGTAAGAAAAGTAAAGTTTTTCCTGTCCACATCATGGAAGCATATAAGGGGAACAGAGGTATAGCTCCAGTCATTCGTAACCTCAGCACTAGATGTAGGTGAGTGGGTAACTTCACGCCCTGCCTGCTTTACCTGTAGGAAAGAACCCTGCTACCTGTAGGAGGCTAGGTTGGCCCCAGAGCCAGCCTAGATAACTTGGAGAAGAGAAAAACCTCTAGCCTCTACGGGGATTCGATCCCCGGACCGTACAACCCGTAGCCTGGTCGATGTACCGACTGTGCTACCCTGGCTGACAAAGCTGTGTCAGTATGGAACTTTATTGTGTGTTGCTATGGAACTTACTGCATGTTCGTTATTTTCCTTAATTTGAGATGCATTGGCGGTATGGACTGAAGTGCTAACTAGAATGCTTCTCCGTTGCTTTTCAGATCACAATACAGGCAGGTTTTTTCCCCCCTGAAAAATAGAATTCCCCAGTGTTTGAAACGTTGAAGTTACAGAGCTGCTGTGGTTGTGTGAAACGGACTTATATCATGGAAGATTTCTTCTGTCCAGATAAGTGACTGGTTTGCCATTCCATAATTGCAGGTGTCGGGGCGTGGATGTCTGTACAATGTGCGTGGTACAGGCTCCCCAACGAGGGGGCAGACAAGTCCTATGCAGAGCAATTCGGACAGTGCTGATGACAGCGACGATGAGGATGAAGAAGAGGGCGTGGCAGAAATCTCACAGCAGTTGGCCCATGACTTGGGGCCCATCGAACAGGAGAATATGGCGATCTCAGAACACCTGCAGGTAGGATTTGTGTTTACTCTGGCTGCTTGTTGATGAATAGCTTGAGGGCATTTGGAAAAAAGTGCTTACAAGGGGAATTCTTGGGTCAGAGAGACAGGAAATAATAGAAAAATAGGAGAGACTGCATATGCATGATGAGAAATTAAATTACTGACTGTGTAGCGTCAGTAGTTACCTTCCTGGCCTCTGTCAACCAAGGAGTAGATATAGAATCTGTTTTTGAAATACTGAAACCCATGGTAAGATGAGCAAAAGTGATTGTTGGCGGATGGAACATACAGCTTTGTACAGACCCCAAACCATGGGGTAGGGCATTTCTTAAAGTGTTAGTGTGCACATAGATTGTGCCAGGGATTACACTTCAAAACCCCCTGAATGAGAGCCCAGGATTGTGGTGAGCACAGGTTTTATAGTTTGAATCACAGTATCATGATGGGATGGGACTTAAACCTGCCTATGCAGGAAAGAGTAAAATATATGGGAGATGTTCTGTGCATGAGTGTTTTGTTCAGAAATTAAGAAAATCTGAAGGAGTTTAAGCGAAGCCTGGCAAATGAATTTCAAAGATGCAGGGTAGGAGATGTGCGTGGAAATAGGTATAAGATGAGTAGATAAGCCATTTGCAGTATTTTGAAGTCTGGTAAATTTAAAATTAAAGTACATAAGAAGTCCTGGGCCACTGAGTTGCTGTCAGTACTCAAACACCCGGTTAAACTGTTCGTATTGTAAGACTTGCTGTATATAATTATGATAAGGTAATTTATTCACGTAAGTAGTTATGGAAACTTCCATAGCAATAAATACAGTCTCCGAATATATAATGGGGTATGTGAGTGACACCCTTGGAGTGAGTGAGTCACACAGCCTGGTTGCCATGGTTACCATTGGTGCTGTGTTCTCTGTGGTGCTGAGGCAGAAGACATATCATTCTCAGGAGCAACTGTAATCACAAACGTACCATTAGTAGTGCCACATATAAGGAAGGAAGTAATACAAAACTTTAAAAAATAATAAAGTTAAACATTTGTGTAATGAGCTTGGTTAGTGTGGTTATACCTGGTGTGTTCTGTATGAGGTACATGCTGAGGCAGAAGAAACAGTTGAGCATCAATCATGTAACAACATAGAAGAACCAGATGGGAGCACTGCGATAGATGAGATTCATGCCTAGGTTGCTGCGGGAGTAAACAGCCAAATAAAAAGGCCATAGCATTTTCTTGTGCCTTTGTGACAACAGTCATTGATTCACAAAGGGAGTCATTGGATTGTGGGTATTTATCTGCACAAGTTCACTTGTGTATATGGCCAACTTTGTGTTGTAGTAACAAGAAAAATGTTGTGGGTTATGTTAGAGATACACCATGTGAGGGAAAAGTTTTGCCAGATTATGAAATATTTATGAAAAATGTTATAATACAGTAGTTATTGAACAACTGAAGTGAAGTGTAATTTTGTGTTGCATGAGATGTTTGTTGGTTTTCTGCACTAAATCTGGGGAGTTCAGATATGTGTGAAATACAACAGTAACTGTAACTCTTAGTGTAATGAGTTAATAATTGTAAAGCAAGAAAAAGCGATGAAATGGTTGTGGGATTATGCATGAATACTGTGGGAATCCATCAGTTGGCAAGCATGTGGCTAGTTCCATAATCATACTAGTTTTTCATACAGTTAATGACATAAAACATAAACACTGAAAGTACCTCATTCACAAGCAGCATGATTTTGATGTGTTCAGTACATGGCATTCCATGCCTAAGATTACAGTTGTGTTGTAGAGATTTTCAGCGCAGACAGGACATGAATATTAAATGTTGTTTTGACTGCGGTTGGATTAAAGTGATACGGAAGTTTCTGAGGTAGGAAAATTACACCAAATGTCAGTTTTTATCTCTGAACGAATGTTTGTTTGTACTTTAACCTTTAAACAACCTACGTTCACCTATGCCAATGCATGAAAAAAACAGCCCTACAAATTCGTTTCATATATTTGGGCAACAAGGAAGTTTTCTGCACTTTGCGACATGCTGCATAATCTGTTTTATTTTCCACAGAATGCCATTTTTTTTTCAGAATTGTATCTTTTTTTGTTCAGATAATACATTTTTCATAAGTAATGCCCAAAAATTTAAATACCAACCTTGTTGTTTAAAGGTTAAGAGAGCTGCCTTCATTCTGAGTAACATTTTTAATTTTGTGGTCTTTTGTAGGACATGAATTTCCAAGTAACAATTGGAACAGATAAGGATAATGTATTCAGCTGTTTCAGTTGTACTGATGTTTCTATGTCTCATCATTTGTCCTTGTTATTCGTATTGAAACAAAACAGCAGCATCATAATGCATTACAATTTTGTTTTGGTAGGTTATCAACCAAGAAGATCTTGCAGCAATCCTTCCAGATGTGGTGACAACTGGTAACCATGATGACGGTGGGGCTCCATTTGATGGGTTTGAAGACGTGAGTTCTGAAAGCGGAAAAGTAGCTGCTGATGGGGGCGGCAGTAGCCAGCAGCAGCAGCCAGTGCAACCACAACAGCAGCAAAACGGGAGTCAGCGAGCAGTGGAGTCTGGCAGTGATGTAGAGTTGCCAGAGCAGGTGGTGAGTGAGGCCATCAAGAGGATCCACATAGACAGCGAGGAAGTGACACAGGAGGCTGAGGAGGCAGATGCTAGCAGTAGTGGTGAGAGTGGCGAGGAAGAGGCCCGGGGGACCAGTAGTGTGTCGGGATCTGGCTACTCTTCTGCTCTTTTGCAGCAGTTTGTTGAGAAGACAGAGATCCTTTCATCCTCCTCAGCAGTGAGAGAGGAACCTCGTAGAAGAAAGCGGGGCAGGCCTCCAAAACTTGCGGTCAAGCCAGAGTCTAGTGTGGAGGGTTCTCGTTCTGGTGGTGTGGGGAAGTGTATGCCAGAACTTGAATCGTATATGAGGTTGGATTGTTCTGTGTCAAATGTCTCTCCGGACAGCGGAATTCAGTCTGTTGCTGGTTCTCCCATTCATCAGTCCTGTTCTCCAGCTTCAAACCCCACAGCCCATTCACCAGCTCCTGTTCTGGCAGTAAGTCCACGCAGTACCCCACCACCACCTGTACTTTTCCTTGGAGAGGAACGGCAGAACAGCATGGCAAGAAGAGGTCCTGGTCGCCCACCCCGATCCCGTGGGCCTGGCCAACTGAAGGGACTGGGGAAGAAAACTGGTGAAGAAGATAAAAGGGGAACTACATCAAAGGGTGAGGTGGGATGTGGGGATTGTGGCAGTAGAGTTCTGGCAAGTGGAATGGACAGTTGTGACGAAAATCCACCTGCGCCATCTCCAGTCCCAGTGGTGCCTGTTAAACGAGGACCTGGGCGACCGAAGAAAGCTCCACCAGTACTGGAACCCAATTTTCCCCTGCCATCTTGTACACATGTTAGTAAGGGTGAAGAGGGTAAAGCTCAAACAAACAAGAGACCTAGTACTGGTACTAAGGCTAGTGATCAGCAGTCAGAGAGTGATGTGAAACATCGAGTGGTAGAACTTGTAAGTGAAGATGCGAACACAAAGGAGCACAAAAGCAGTTCAGTTTTAAGTGACATTTGTGACAGGGTGAGTAAGCGCCTTGAACTTCCAAACCCAGTGACAGACCGCAGTGAAGTAAAGAGGTTTCCATCAAAGTCCCCAAAGGTGAAAATAGGTTCACATCGGAAATTGGAAACATCGCCTCAGGCTAAGTTGAGAGCATGGGTGGAAAAAAGAAGGAAAGGAAGGAGAAGAAATGAGTCTGGGGACTGGGGTGAAGGGGAGTCAGGGCCAGAAAATGAACATGTCCCCCAGTTTCATTTTCCTAGGCAGCGGCGAATGTCTAGCTCAGCTGGATCACCTTGTAGTTCGAGCCATCAGGGAAGTATTCGGAACATCTCAGCGTCAAAGGCTTCTGCTTCCAGGATGCTTAGATTTCCTTCGGGCATGCCTCACCATAAACATAAAAGAAGGAAGAAAAAATTGAAGTGCTTACGGACTGAGAAAAACGTGTCAGATCCAAATTTTCTTCTGGACTTGGAAAAACTGTCTCAGGATTTTAAGCGTTGCTGCATTATTGCTAAAACTACTGCAAGTCCTGCCTCAACCCCTCGTTCAGGATCTGGGGATGTCAACTTGCCCTCTATCTTCAGGATGAAGAGGATCATTAAGAAGAGAAAGGGTAGTGAGAAGTCTCAGCGTGCTAGCGACAGGGAATCAGGGACAGAGGGTGATGGTGGTAAAGAGAAGAACCGTCAGCGACGGCCGAAGAAAAGCACGGTGGAGGCTCCTAAGGTAAGCAGACCACAAGGTTATGAATCTTACGAGTTTCTAACGCAGTTTGAAGTTCTGAAAGTGGTGGATATAAACATTGCTGTGCGTGGAATTTGTTGCCATGTGGTCAAGTAGAAAGCGTTATTGTGGAAGTACCTGCCGCCACCATCGTTATTTGTCTTCTTCATGGAGGCAGCAGTTTTCTCTGAAAAATTGGTGCACTTATGCCACAGATGGCATGGCATCACATCCCAAAGGCAGACATCAGTGTTAATTTTTTTGTTTGATGGCTTTGAAGCCATTGTTGGTGTGAGATGTCTGATGCTTTTACAGTGTTCACTGCTCACAGTGCCTAGTGGCTCTAATATTTGCAAGTAAAACTGAAAAAAATAAAGAAAAGACTGTGGCTGTATTTCAGTCTGTAGTAGGAGAGCACACTTTTTTTTTAGTTGTCAGTAACTATATCATGCTTTTTCTTTTCTGTTGGTACTTTAAAATTCTTGAATATTTGTATGTTTAGATATTTATTTTTATTGACCTGTAATGTTCTGGTTGCTGTACCCTTTTCCTTGTTTATGTTCAGAGTTTTAATTCAGAAGATGCTCTGTGAGTACATATGCACATGACATGCATGTGGGAGTCATAGAGGCAGCCGGCATACAGTTGCTGCCGAGGCTGAAGTGGATAGAATAGGGCAGGGCTCAACAAATGCCAGGCACCAGGTTGCCCTGTCACCTACATAATTTGTTGTGGCACCTAGAATTTTGGACACATATCTTGCGAATTGATTTTTTTGGCGGGGTAGTACATAGAAAATCCCGGTTCAACCCACTCTTCATTACTAACCAGCTCTCTCATCACCACCAACAGATGCATGTGGATTGAATACATTAGAGTGGGCACTGCAGTGACCTTTGTGCCCTGACCATTCGTGATCTTTTGTGCAACCCTTTGCTTAAGCATTCAGCAGCCCCGCACTGTGAACAGTGTGCAGTACCTTGCTGACGGAGATGTCTGCGAAGTCAACTGATTTCAACAAGTGATGGCCCAGGTGCCTATATCTTAATACAGCCAGCACCTCACAGTCACAAAGAACATATAAGGCCATTTCAAATGCGTGTTTGCATCTTTCATGGTCAGGACTGTTTACCAGCCCAGTTTTAATAGATGTACTTTTAAATGACAGTGCTCTTTTAGCAGCCCTGTTGTTGTTGTTGTTGTTGTTGTTGTTGTTGTTGTTGTTGTTGTTGCTGCTGCTGCTGCTGCTGCTGCTGCTGCTGCTGCTGTTGCTGCTGCTGCTGCTGCTGTTGTTGTTGTTGTTGTTGTTGTTGTTGTTGTTGTTGTTGTTGTTGTTGTTGTTAGCTGGTTTGTGCTCAAATTGAATAATTTCCCGGCTCTTTTAGCAGAGGGTCTTTTAAGAAAGCCCTTAGCCCTGTATTTGTCCATGAATGTACTAACAAATTCATGTAACTACCATAGTGTAGTATGAAAACGTATAGAAGGGACTGTCACCATTTTTGCTGTCATTGGCACATAAGGCAGAGTGAAAGATAAATTGAGCAGGACTTGAAAGGGTAGATGGTTTTGCATGTCCACTTACATTGTCAGGAAAGACTTTATTTTGTCCTCCACAGCATAAGGCTGTAGGTGTTTCTTACAAAGTTTTATCCTTGTTAGCGAACCACCATATTCCACCCTTTGCTTAAGCAGTTCCTTCTCAGACTCCCCTTACAGAATTTTTGTCCTGAATTTTTAATCTCCTCTGGATAGCTTTAGCAGGAATCAAGTAGTTAGCCAACCTTTCTGATAAGGCAAGCACTGTGGATTATGTCGCACACCCTTGTAGTTGGGTGTTTGGTAGTTGGCAGTGTTTGGGATGGGTGATGTGGGGTGTTGTAGTGATCAGGGTAATAGTTAAGTTGGATGTCTTCATGGGTACACCGTGTGTTTGATATGGCAGAATGTAGGCATACTTCTCATTAAATTTCTGTGTTCAGAAAAACACAGCTGATAACAATGTAATAAGTTCTCTATATTTCTACGGCATGTTTTGGCCTGTTTGACTGGCCATCAGCAGGTGGTAGTAGTACTGCATATATAAAAGAGGAAGTTACTTCAGGACAAGGTTCTGAAGAAATTCTCAGGTTGTCAAGAGATACAGTTGGCGTTTAATTCCCTCTCCTGAAGTTTGCTGTGAGAGTAGTATGAAACATGCAAGTTTGCTGTTCTGGCAAAATGCAGTTTTTCAAAGACACCGTGGTTTGGAGCATTGATTGTATAGGGTATTTGACAGATTTTTCCTCAACATAGAATCTTGTTGAAATTAAAAAAAAAGTTTTAAGGAAGTTAAAAATTGTTGTACCTTTCAATGTGTTCTGGCACCTGCGAGAGCAGTGTTGACCACACAGAAGAGAGTTTTGCTGAATACCATTCGGAAACACTACTGGATGTCCAAACGCTTACATAGAATCGTGTACCATGGGAGACACCCCACGTGTCCATGCCACTCTAGTACTTCAGAAACTTCTGCTTTAGGTACACTGCATATCTGAACCCAGCCAAGGGCACTCTAATAACTGCATGTAAATCACTAAACTTGCGTGATCAGCAGTGACTGCACACTTCTTATGATGCTGTAAGGAACTCATATTGCAACGTGTACTGCTGTATGCCTGTTGACAGCAAGTGACCTTATATTATTGCAGTTAAGTCTAGTTTAATTCTGTTTTGTGTCCTTCGACAGGGGCAGGAGAGGGTTGAGACAAGCAATGAGCAAAGGCTGCCTTTGAAGAAGCGTCACTATCATATTTCAACTGCAGCTGCATGTCTCCAGCCCACAAGTTGTCTGCCACAAGCTGACTCAATGGTCACAGCTGTAGATTGCACAAAGAAGGCCCCGGAGAGGACCACAGCCCAAGAAAAAGACAAGCTGCCTTCCACAGGTGGTGTTGGAATTGCTGGTAAAGGCCAAGGAAAACCCACAGCTGACAAGCCAGTGATTGTGAGGGATAAGGGTAGTTGTGGGAGTGGTGGGGGCAGCACAAGCTATGTAAACAGTGGTGAAGTTAAGTCAAAGCCTGTCATAGACTTGCCAAGAAATTCCATAGATGAAGCCATAGAAGCATGTATCACTCGGTATACAGCAACGTCCCCACCAGTCGAGAATTCTGCGCCCTCAGTTCACTCGGTGATAGCAACGCCAAAGAAACGGCATCGCTTGGAAACTGCTGCTGTGGCAGGCTTGATAGGTAGGAGTTCATGTACATCTGTGAGCAAAAGCAAAGATGGTGCATCTGACAGTGGGGCTGTGAGTAGCAACAAAATATCTGGCATTGCAGTTGCTACGCCACCCCCAAGTAAACGGACTGTATCCAGAAGTGCAAGTGCGAACTCCGGAAGTGTGGTGGCTGTTTCAAGTGATTCCATTGTAAGTCCTGATTCAATTAAAACTTCCATGGCTCCAGACTCTAGTGTCGGTATATCCTCTGAAGCAGCTGTAGACTTGGTAACACTTGTATCACCAGCACTGAAAGTTTCTTCATCTGTCAGCAAAGTGGCTTCCTCATGTAAGGTGTCTCCTCCTGTGAACAAGATCACTTCGCAGACACATAAAGCCTCATCCCCTACAAACAAAACTTCTGTGTCAGTGAGTAAAAGTGCAAGTCCAGTGAATAAGCCATCTGTTGTGACATCGAGTAAAGTGTCTTCACCAACCAAAGTGATTGCAACTAATAGCAAGGTTTCATCATTTCCCGCCACTAAAGTGTCTGTCTCGTCTCCAAGTAAGGTTACTACATCTGTTACGTCATCTGCCACCAGAGTATTAAGCACATCAGGAAGTAAGGGTATTTCACAGTCCAATAAAGTGACATCACCAGTGAGTAAATCATTAGTACCTGCACTAAAAGCAACTTCACCAAAAGGTTGTGCAGCTTCTTCTAAAATAAACTCATTTCCTTCTACCATTATGACAGTGTCTGCTGCTACTGTCACCACCACAACTACTACTGCTGCCACAGTGGCTGCCACTGCTGTAGTGACAGCAGCAACCACAACAATAACAGCAGTGTCAACAACAGCAGTAGATGAAATGATGTTGTCAAGTAGGTTAGCTGCAATGCCCACACAACACAATTTGAGGTTGAAACGTGCAAACAGAACGTCAGAAAAGGATGAGTCCCATTTGAGGCGCAGTAGTGTGGGAAGGAAGAAGAAACTAATACGTGAAATCCGCGTACACGTGACAAAACTGTCCCCTTCAGACTTTCTTTTGAAGAAAGCTGTTGGTGTCGTGAAGCAGCGTGTGCGTCGGAGGAAAGCCATAAATCGTACAGGGTTTCCAATCAAGAAGAAAAAGAAGAAACAGTGTGTCAGTGGTGATACAAAACTGCTGAAGTGTGCAAACAGTGTCCCAATTCCTACACCTCTCTCTACACCTGTGATAAGTTTAGATGTTAAGAAGTCCCTTGCTGATAATAGCACAACTAAGACTCCAGCACAGAACAGTGGGGGTAAAGAAATTCTAAATTGTGCTGATACTAAACGACCTCATAATTTATCTAAGAAGGATAGAAGCAACAGAATCTCAGAATCAAATCCCAAAGACAGAGGGGTGGAAAAGGAAAATAAAGTGAAAGGAGAACTTGAAAAGAAGCAGACAGAGACAGTAAGACAGACAGTGAATGGTAAACGTGATGCAGTCAAGTTACCACTTGAAGGCATGTGTCTTAAAGAGAAGAAAGAGCAGTTGGAGACATCAAGAGAGGAAAAAGGTGGTAATTCAAACAAAGTAGACAGTATTCAAGTGATGATGGAAGATGCTCCATGTACAGAAACCAAAGAGTCTCAAGCGAGTTTGAAACAAAGCAGGGGATCTGTGGTGGACAATGTTGTAGACCACCTGAAGCTGACTGATTCATGCAGCCTACTAAGCTCTGGAGCAGACCCAGGGCTGCCAGTTGCAAGTGTCCAGGCCTTTGATACAGGGGATAAGGATTCCAGGACACGAAACAAGAGGAAGCGGGACAGTTCGAAGGACGAATGCCCCCTGCCACTTGGCTCAAAGCGAGTGAAGAAATGTCGAGATGAAGACATGGATCAGGATGACAGGTGAGTGACCCAGGAGCTTTTGAGATTGGTAGCAATGGATGAGACGTTAAAATGTAAAACTACAGATAATGTGGGTAGTATTTAGGTTGCGTATCCATCCTTGAATTGGGTTTTAAGTAACATAGGAGAGGGGTGTAATTTTTTATTGGTTGCTTGTTTTAGCTCTGATGTCATGCCATTCGAGGTGTTACCATGTAGTGATGTGCCATCAGGGGATGAGTCAACAAAGTCTTGTCGTCGCAAGAAACAGCCTCGCTGGAGGAAGAAGTTTTTGGCTGCTGGACTCTTCTCTGACTACTACAAGGAGGATGAGTATGTTCAGATTAAGTGTAACAGCATAACTTTTATGGAGCCAGGATAGCTCAGTTAGTATAGTGGAAAGTAAGGGGTTTGGATCCAGCAGGCGCAAGAAATGTTCATTTCTCCATAATGTACAGACTGGCTCAGGGGCTAACCGTGCCTTCTGTTCACTGGGAACCAGGGGCTCCTATTCCTGAGGGTAAACAGCCAGGGCATGAGGCTGACCAGTCTCCTCTATCTAGTGCTGAAATTAAGAATGAGTTTAGCTGTTCAATTCCTCCACTCCCCGTATATGTCTTCATGGCGTGCGTAGGGAAACTGTGTTTGTACAGCGTAAGTTTTATATGTTAGGCACTGAATAAGAAGTAGGAGTATTGTATTTGTTTATGTTTTATTTAATGACATTGCCAGTACCAAAGAGTATGTATTGTAAAAGTTCAGGGTGATCAGATAATTGTGGTTGAGAAGGAAGAGAGAGTGAGTGTGTTTGGGGGGGGGTTCCTTGTTGTGACAGACACAGAGGGACTGCTGTATGAAAGCTGCGGTTATCCGTGATATGAACATGTTACAGAATGCAACTTAGATGTGTTACTGCTTCTTCATTTTCAGAATTGTTTCTCATTTCATGGGTTAGATATGTAAGGAGAAGTATGGATAGTGTCTAATGATACAAGGGTATGACACTCAGTCCCTTGGTGTTATGGTCCTAGAAGTATTTAAAACTTCTGCCCCATCATCATTTTTCTTGTCATGTATCCCAAATAGCCTGTCATGGCATTGAACCAAGTTCTCTGTGGTGTGGAGCCAGCAATTAACTGCCTGGGCCATGGCACAGCCCTACAGTGTCTGTTCACTTCGCTGCCCTCTGATTAATACAAAAAAAAAAGAATTAGTGTGGGTTGTGCTGTGTGTGATGTGTTTGTTGGAGTGAAGGGTGTCTATAACACATCTTGACATCAGGCCTAGGAAACCCAGCAATGATGTGGGGAAGCCACGACTGGTGTACAGACCAGAGGAGCATCAACATGGGTTGTTGCCTCCCCCCTACCACTGTGGCAAATACTTGCGCCAGCGGCGTGTGGAATTCAAGTTGCCGTATGACTTATGGTGGCTACACACACACAACCAGTTGCCAGGCCGAGACAGAGTGCCTTCATGGAACTACAAGAAGATCCGTACCAGTAAGTATTGTCTCATATGGAGGGTATGCTGTAATCCTGTTTGTATCGTGAGGGTTTATATTTGAAGAATTTAAACCACCTCATGTGTTTGTGTTAACAGTAAGGTTTACAGCCATTATAAGCTGCACTTGACTGAAAATTTGTCTGTTTTGGGTAGATGTGTATTATGACGTGAAGCCAACGTACACATATGAGGCACAGGCTTGCAACTGTGTGCTGCCATCCACATCAGGTCATAAAGGATGTGGGGAGGACTGCATTAACCGTATGGTATATTCTGAGTGCTCACCTCAACTTTGCCCATGCAAGGAGTTCTGCTCAAACCAGAGGATACAGCGCCATGAGTGGGCTCCAGGACTGGAGAAATTCATGACCAAAGACAAGGTAGAATCACTATGTTTTCATAGTGGGAGTCTGAGAAGTCCTTCAGTTTATTATGATGTGCGCCATCTTATATCTAATTATTTTTGTTGGAATCTAAAGGCAGCCGCTTTCCCCTTCTTATGCATTAAACCTGAAGTTTTTTTTCCAAATCAGCTGACCAAGAAAAATGTCTCCGTGTGTTATACTGCATTTATGTGACTCAAGACAGGGTTCAGTAGTGGACTTTTGTGAACATGGTAATGAATGTTTTGGCTGTCTTCACAAGGGCCTGGATAATGAACCTTTGGGTGTCATAAAAGGCAGGGAATTTTTCCTTAACCTTTTAAAGCCTAGCGGTAACTTTACGTAACGCTGGGTTTAACATTAAAAAATTCTACGTGGTGCCCACATTGCATTTATGTGTTTTGTACGGATCTCAGAACAAACAGCAACTTTACCTTATAAAACATTAAGAGATTGGTTTTTATAACCGAAGTGGAGAGTGTTTACAGCGCGGTACGCGCTGAGTCCATATATAAAACAGATTACGTTCCGTCTTTAAAGGGTTAATAGCCGAGTAACCATTCACCTTCTCAAGAAGAACCCTGTACTGTGAATTTAGCACATTACGGCTTGTGGTGCTGAAGGGTTCTGTTGGCTCTGCTACACTGCATACTCACGTGTTCATTGTGCTGTATGTTATGTCTTGTGTGCGCAGTTGTATATGTCCTTGTGGTCGTCGTATGAGCGTCTTGAATTCATAAACGTGTGGTTGCGTGCATGCTTGCATGCATGTGAGTGAGTGAGTGACTGAGTGAGTGAGTGAGTGAGTGAGCGAGTGAGTGAGTGAGTGAGTGAGTGAGTGAGTGGGACAAGGGGTGAACATACAGGTAACACCATTGAGAGTCTGTGAGTAACACGCTGGCAGAAGAGGCTTGGTGTTAGAAGGTGAATGTACAGAGTGGGTAACAGATGAAGGGAAGCTTGAGACTGCAGATTTTTCATCCAAACCAGTCATTGTTTAATTTAATAACTGAAAAATATGTACTTTCTGTTGTAGGGCTGGGGAGTGAAGACTAAGTATGCCATTAAGCCTGGTGAGTTCATTCTTGAATATGTAGGAGAAGTGGTGAGTGAGAAGGAGTTCAAAGCACGGATGGCAACACGCTACATCCATGACACACACCACTACTGTCTTAACCTCGATGGTGGGTTGGTAATCGATGGGCATCGCATGGGAGGAGATGGTGAGTAGTGTATGTGTGTGCAGTTGTAAAGGGGCAAGAAGAGTGTTTTAACCATTTGGTACCAGAATTAAGTGCCCAGTGTGATGTACAGGAGACTGGAATTCAAATGACAGCTGCGTAAGGAGGGCTTTTAATGGCCATTATCTATATCTGATGCTTATTGTGTCAAGGATCACACTGTGTGATGGCTATACCTGGCCAGAGGGTTTGTATTTAGTTGTTCTGTGTTCCTATTACTGCAGACATTGTGATGTGAAAGTGCATAGTACCAAACATGTTCTCTACTATATGGTCATTATGCGATGTAATTGAAAAGGAACGCAGTATTTAAATATATTAGACATATGCATATAAGGTTGACATATTACAGGTATTTATAAACATTACAGAACTGTGAGAATTTTTATGACATTTGATACATATCATTTAATTGTAGGCTCACTGTTCAATTTATTATAAATGTGTAAAAGTGTTACCCTCTGTTTGAATTATCCTGTATTATCTGGTAACCGTGGCTAGTCACGTTCTGGTGGCTCTGATATATTTAACTTGCTCACACACGTGCGAACTAAATTACACTGCTTAACACGCGGTTGGTAACCATGATTGGTTGCTTGCTGCTGGCTGTCATATGTTACAGTTGTTTGCCGTCACTCCGTCATATGGGTAATATGTATTGCCTGCTTAAAAGTAATGTAACAGAGCCAAATTGTGTTTATTCTTTAAAGTACTGTGTCTTCCTTGATAGAAATTTGGTGCTTTCTAAACCCAACTGAAGGTCTGAAGTAAAATTACCCTTTCCATCTATATGTATGTCTGTCTACATGTTGTATCTTGCTGACTGATGACATTTGTGTCACAAACTGTATAGTTGTTAGTCATTTTATTTCTTGGGTTTGTACTCCATAAATACGTTCATCCAATGATCTAAACACTTACACAACAATCTTTTCTGATTCATTTGAATTTTGTCCAGTCAGGATACTGACACAGGAACCGGAGTACCATAGTTCGTATAGCAGCTAGCTACACGCTGGAGGTCCAGGGCTTGAGTCCTGTTAGGGGCAGGAGATTTTTCTGTTCTCCAAAATGTCCAGACCAGCTCTGGAGCCCAGCCAGTGGGTAATGGGGTATTTCCTGGGGGTAAAACAGCTGGGGTGTGATGTTAACCTTTCACTTGCATCTGGTGCTGAGATTAATAATGAGGGCTGTACTGTACTCCACCTATATGCCTTCATGGCATGGACAGGGCAACTTTACCTTTTTACCAGTGTGGTGATGTGACACTGATTATTGTCATGGAGGGACTCCCTTCTCAAGGATTCCAGACAATTTTCTTTGTTGCGGATGGTTGCCTTCTGGAGAGTGCACGTCCCGCTGTCACAGTGATCTGTATATCGTCATTCAACATGTTGAGCCCCCCACCCCCAGTCTTTTGTGAACTCCTTCATCTGCATGCTTGTAGTACTCATCATGTCAGCATCTTTCTGTGGTGTATATAGATGTTGCAATTCTTGCAGGTCGGTTCGTGAACCACTCATGTGAACCCAACTGTGAGATGCAAAAGTGGAGTGTCAATGGGTTGTTCAGGATGGCTCTGTTTGCACTGAGGGAGATACAGCCACATGAAGAACTTTCCTATGACTACAACTTCTCACTGTTTAACCCAGCTGAGGGACAGGTATTTGTTTAGATCAATAAGAAGTCACCTGCATTTGGCATATGTATCAGTCATACTTACCCGCACTTTCTTATTTCCCAGTCTCAAAAAACAGAACTGTGAGGACCTGCTGCATTTTACCAGTTACAGTTCAAGTATAACATACTGATGAGGGAGGAACAAGTTAATATTGAAGACGTGATTCAGTGCAGCTTGGTAGATACATATTGCTAGTGTGGAAGACCCCACTACCTCCATTGTTTTCTACTCTGAAGATGGAGGCAGTGCGTTCCTCCAGTTTCTTTACTATACTGCATGGCCTCACACATCCCAGAAGGCTAGATTCTTTCTTTTCACCAGTGTGAGAATCTCATATCTGGCAGAAGTTTATATATCACTACCACCACCACCACCACCACTGCCGCCACCGCCGCCGCCGCCGCCGCCACCACCACCACCACCACTACCACCACCACCACCACCACCACCACCACCACCACCACCACCGCCGCCGCCGCCGCCGCCGCCACCGCCACCACCACCACCACCACCACCACCGCCACCGCCACCACTGCCATTGCCACCACCATCACCACTTTGAAACATTTCTGTAATAAAAAGATGAATATTGCAGATTTTTCCTGTGTTTAACATAAGTTGTACTAAGTGCTGCTTGGTACAACAGACAGCTTATATGTCAAACTAGTATCATTTTACCTTTGTTGTCCCTCTCCAACCCCTCCAGTTCCTCTAAAACCACCTATAAAATGAAAAAATTATCTTTTACACGTGCAGCACATACATTTTGCATATAAATTTGTTATCCTTTAATATACTTCGCATATAAATTTGTGATCAATTAACATATGTCTTCTATTCAGCAGATGAGTTTTTATTTGTGAATAAGAAAAGGTGACTGTAAAAATGTAATGAATGACGAAAAAGGTTATGGTGAATGGGATTTTAAAAAGTTTTCCATGCCAATAATATTGTATTTCGCTGTGTAATTCATTATGTTTTTCCAGAAGTTTCTGAGCAACAACATGAATGCATTACCTATCTGCTGGACCTCTCTATAAAATTGAAACAGAATTGTTAGGTTATGATCTCAGTTCGTTGGTCTTTGTGTGATGTGTGTAATGTTTCTTTGGGACAACATACTGTGTTGTATTCTGTGGTCATATCTGTTACATAGGCATAGATTCAATATTACACCTCACCTTCTGTGAAACATGACAGAATTATTTCTTTCAAGCCATGTTGGGTTCAAAGGCTTCCCACTTGTTTCCAGTTTCATGGATGTGGCTCTAAGCTTACATCTCAGCTGCTGTAGAACATGACAGAATGCTTATTTTCAAATCATGCTGGATGCGAAGCTTCCCACTTTGTTCTGGTTTTATGCTGTTGTCTCATTTGGGGATCAGTGATGAAGTTTTGTATCGTTTTGCCTCTGTTATATTGAGAACTGTATGTGTATTTACGTTTTTTATAATCTTGTAGCTCAAAGCTGCATTGTGTGACTTATAGGATGGAATGATTTAAGCAGTGAAATATGGCATGTCAGTTGCAGTCATGTGATTGAGCAAGGCTAATCTGAGTGTGGTACATATGGGACTTATGCCCTGTTGGTTTTGTATTAGTATGTTCAGAACCATCCCCAAATACATTTGTTTCTAATTTGTTATACAGTGAAACTCGCTTAAGAAAAACCCAGTTAAGAAAATTTCCCGCCTAAGAAGTCAGGATAAAAAAGCACCAGAATTCTCCCATTTCATTAAAATTACCCTTTTAAGAAATTTCCCACTTAAGAAGTAGGATTTTCTTGGAATTCTCAAAATTTTCGTAACAGGGTTTCACTGTATTTTTTCTTTATACTGATGCTGAATACACTTAAGAAAAGATGTCTTAGAAAGTCTTTCTTCACAGGGTGTGAATTGAAGAGGTACTGAAACTTAGCAGGGAAAATGTAAATAATAGCAAGAAAATGGTGAAGTCTGAAAAATGAACCAAGGTAATCAGGTCTGGAAGGAATGTCATTGCTTGAAAAATGTGGGGATAACAGTTTTAAGGTTCTGAGCACCTTTACGCAGTTATTGGATTAGTTACCTTAAAAATGCAACTGAATCCTGCCAAGTGAGTCTCATGTCTGTTTCTTCCATAAGGCTTGAAGCAGAAGTGTAAAATGTGTGAGTTTTTTTTTGTTGTTTTTTAAGTTGTGTAATGACTGTGAGCTGTAGCTGGATAAAGGCCAAAACATGTCTCATCTGGTTTCTCCCCATTCTGTTAACCTCAGTGTGGTCAGGGTTTTTAGTGACGTGTATGTGTTATTTCAGCCTTGTAAGTGTGGTAGTGTGAACTGTCGAGGTGTGATTGGCGGGAAGTCTCAGCGTGTGAATGGTACAACGCCTCGTGTGGAGGAGAAGGGAGAACGTAGGATGGTTGGCAGACCCCGCAAGAATGCTCGAAAGAATGTTGGGAGCATTGGCAGCAGCATGAACGTAAACAGTCACAGTGGTGGCGTTGGCAGCAGCAGCAGCAGCAGCAGCAACAGCAGCAGCAATAGCAGCACTAGCAATAACAACAGCACCGTGAATAACAGTAACAACAGCAGTAACAACAACAATAACAATAACAACAGCACTGTTAACAGCAGCAGCAACATCAGTACCGGTACTAGTAATTTCAGCAATAATGGTTGCAGCAACAGTAGTGGTGGTTTCACGAGTGGTAAACTGAAGTTCAAGAAGGGACTGAATGAGGGAAATGCAGGGCAGCGGCAGAGTCATGTGACACCAGTAAAACCGATGTCACATCAGCAGAGGTGTTTTGCACAGATGCACCATTGCTTCCTGCTAAGAAACCTTGAAAAGGTGAGACACAGCAAGGGCAGTAGGTCGAAGGCTTGTGTGGTAGTATTGTCATTTGCTGATTAGTCATAGTGATGTCACTCAGTACAGCATTTTATTGCTCATAAAACAGCAGTTTGTCGTAACCCACACAATTTGTCAAACTGAGATCCCTGCGTTACTAGACACTTGGGTTACAAACACACCTTCTGTCAAAATGTCGTGTCCATAAAAAATTGCTTCTTCTTATATTTCCATAAACCCATAACATGCTTAAATGTTTTTTTTATCTATTAACAATCTGTCAAGTCTTTTTTTTTTTTCTCTTGTTAAACTTGTGTATCAGTGGGTTATGAGAAATTGCTTTTTAATGAGTGATATAGTGATGAAACGTAGACTGCAAGTAACACCAAACTATAAGTGTGTTTCATGTTGTCTTGTGTATTACGACATCATCAGTTCTTGTAGGTGATACATTTTGGAGGACTTACTGGCTTCATCTTACGGGTGGAAGCTGACGTTCAATTTTATTGTTGATGTGAACGTGGTAAGCACAGTAATGCTCCATTTCAGATTGTGTTTGAGAGCACCGGATTTTGAACTAGTGGGGGATAGAATCAGTAATTTGTATTTTATTTTTATTTAATTTATTTTTAGTTTTAAGATAAGACATCATTTTACAGAATTGAAGCACCACTTTGTGTGCTACAGTGTAAGAACTGTGTATGACATAATGCCACATAACTTGAATTATTTAATTGTTAAAAGAAGGAAGAAGCATGCCAAGGTGAGTAAATATGTAGTAGTAAACGTACTTGCTGTTGTCTGGAAGTGCATATTTACAGCTGATCAGTTGCTAATATTGTTAGAAATTTGGTGGAAATTCCTTATATGATACTTGTTTGTTGATGACTGATACAGAGATACAGTTGCACATGCGGTATGATGTGGCATTGATCATGCGGTTGAGTAAGAAGTGGTTACTGATGGAAATTATGATATAATTAGTTTTAGGTGGACTACGAGCTATGATTCCTTGTGTGTTTTTGCAGGTTAAGCGTCTTCGTGAGCGCTTGAAACAGGCTTCACGTAGGGAAGAGTCTGTGCTATGCAACTATTCACGTCCACAAGTGAAACAGTCAGATGTGTTTCTGACACAGCTCAATGCACTGACCAGTCCCCGAAATATTCGTACACGTAGGCTGGCACAGGCTGAGGACAACCCAGAGCTGACGAGGACAGCACGGCTGGCCTATGTATTACGTGACCTGTATAATGTTGTGATAGCAGCAAAAGGTATGTTACAATTCTCACTTTTTGTGCGCTGTAGAGTGGCATGTATTCACTTGGAATACATGTCTTTTCAAGCACAAAGAAAGTAAGGATCCTGTAAATTTAAAGTTTTCCATGCAATGTACGTGTAAGTCTAATTTGTATAATTTTTAACCAACTCGTACACTAAAAAACATAATGTATCAGGTTTCGTATAATTCCCGACATGTTTTGGTGTGAGCTACAACATCTTCAGGGGAAACTAATTAGAACACTTTGAAACCACTGAAGAAAGTTAGTTTTTGTACGAACCTGTGAGTACAAAAACTGACTTTCTTCAGTGGTTTCAGAGGGTTCTAATACAGTGTCCCCTGAGGATGGTGTAGCTCACACTGATACATGTCGGGAATTGCATGAAACCTGATACATTGTTTTTTCTGTAGTGTACGAGTTGGTTAAAAAATAATACAAATAAGGATCCTGTAGTTTGGTGGGTAGGTACCAACATTTCAGAAGAGCTTGCTCTGTGCATCTTTAGACCAGAGGTTTGTACTTGATATTGATTCCTGTATAACAAACTGTGCAGTTTCATGTTCCAGTGGCAGGAATCATCATTGTCACTCCCCCAAGAACCTGAGATCTCACCCTTATAATTTGTTTCAGATGAGCGAGGAGAAATGCTTGCCGCCCCATTTCTGACATTACCATCGAAACGCAAACTTCCACAGTATTACCAGCGTGTCACAGATCCCATTGATCTGTGCACTCTGGAGCAAAATATTGTCACTGGATTTTATCGTACTGTAGAGTCCTTTGACCGAGACATGAGTCGGCTTTTCAACAATAATGTGCGATTCTTTGGACGAACATCAGAGCTGGGAATTGCAGCCACAAGGTTACGCAAGGCATACAACATTGCCAAAACTGACTTCCTTGCACAGATAGAGGACATTTTGGGAGAGAGCCCTCCGGCATCATTCATACCAGAACTTGATCCAGGTTTGTGTTCTGTGCATGATACGTGCTGGTTCAGTGTAGTGTGTTACCATGCATTCTTTGCATGAAGTGTGTGAAGTGAACAGTTGTTGGGCAGATCTATTCATGTACAGTGGGTGTTCAATCAGTAGGTTTCTTAGGTCATAAAAATTAAGCGAGAAGTCATTACAACATTAACCATAGATCGTTGATTCAACAGATGTATAATATTTTTTTCAGCATCATCCCATCATCCCAAAACACGTTGATACATTTGTCCTCTCTCAGCATATTCCACTGTAAAGAGTCTGTTAATGAATGGTTATGAACTCAAGAGCTTGATTTCTACCACAGCTTCTGTCAAGGTGGGACAAATGGATCAGTGTGCTCAGAGATTATGCTGAAAAATAATGCTGCTTAAGTGTAATGAATGATCTGCATGTAACATCGTAAGAAATTGTTATTTAACCTTTTAAAGCCTAGCGGTAACTTTACATACTACCAGGTTGAACATTAAAAAATTCTGCGTGGTGCCCACATTGCGTTTATGTGTTTTGTACCTATCTCAGAACAAACAGCAACTTTTGCCTTGTAAAACATTAAGAGATTGCTTTATATAACAGAAGTGGAGAGTGTTTACAGCGCGGTACGCACTGAGTCCTTATATAAAACAGATACGCTTTGTCTTTAAAGGGTTAATTTTGTATAATCTACAGAACATTGCTATTTAATATCTTGTGTATCTTCGTGTTTCATTTAGAACACTACAGAATGGATTCTAACTACATGTAGTGTATGGGTCTGTGCTAAAGTTGTCAAGTGAATTTAATTTTGGTTTACAGTAGTGCGATGTAATCCATGTGTTACACCAGGGCTGGTCAGCTTGCGGACTTCGAGGATAATATTCATGGAACTCGGTCATCTCAGTAGTTTCAGTAGTGCAGTTTAAGAAACATAATGTAATAGGTCTACAGAAAGTAATGTGGCAACTTGACTAGCAGAGAAAATGTTCAAGAAACTGTAACTCATCACTTTTAAAACAGCACACAGGAAATCATTCTTTGCGTTTTACAGAGTTCAGTATGCCCTATTACCTTGTCATTCAACCATACTCTTAGCGTAACTTATTGTTTGTAAGTAATGGCCTTCCAGTTACTTCAGCCCCCACCCCTACCACCACCACCACCACCACCACCCCACCCCACCCTTTTGATATATGTATGTACACGTACAGCCCTCTGGTGAGTCCTTAATGAATTTTGTGGCCCTCCTGTGGGTTGAAGTTGGCTAGTCCTGCCTCACACCATGTGAAAAATAGAACTTCATTATTTTTTCATCCGTACATTGTATAAAATATTTTCCATTTTTGTATGAAACATTTTTTTTTTGTGGA
Organism: Coptotermes formosanus; assembly: GCA_013340265.1. NCBI lineage: Eukaryota > Metazoa > Arthropoda > Insecta > Blattodea > Rhinotermitidae > Coptotermes > Coptotermes formosanus. Next base: position 714,641 of record BLKM01000165.1, on the reverse strand, counting down.
TGTTAGTTAAACTGATTTGTGGTTTGTTTAATCATGCTGACAGTAGCTCAGATTATATGGCACTGAAGGGCAGGATAATCAGCCAGTAGTAAATTGGAAAGGACATGGAAGGAAGCAGTTGTGATATAATTTGAGCTACTGTCCCACAAGTTGCATGGAAGGTCAGAGGGTAACCACCAAAATCACCAGGGTAGTCTGTTCCTGCGAGATTGAAACCAAATGCTTCCTAAACGCAAGTCAGAAGTGTTACAATTGGAGCCACCTTTCTTGGTAAATCTTTAATTAAATTAAAACAAATTAATTGCTGATTATGTAAAGCAGCAGTGGGTGCTTTTGAGAAATATCTGTGGTCCATTGAAATGCACTTCTTTGTGCTTCTGAGTCATATTTTAGAGTGATGAATAACACCAGTTTACATGTCCTGTGATTGTTTTGTGTATGATCCTGTGTGATCATAGTCACGACTGGAATTTTGGACATCACCCATCACCTGACCCTACAAAATACCCACAATGTGTTGACATTGGACCTGCCTCCATGTTCAGGTTGAAAGGGGAAAGTGGAGAACGTACTCTGGTGGGCCCATCAGAAAGCGCTACTTTTAATACCTGATGGACTGAGACAAGCTCTTTAGTGTGAGACATTGGACTGTGTCCACAACGTTGCTTGCATCTGTGGTCTTCCCTGAAGTGGGAAGATGATCTCGGAGGATGTCCGTAAATTTGTCAAGTGCGCTTCTTGCCATTTTGCACAACCGTTGGAAGACTTAAAATTAATCTAGTTTGTACCTCACAGAGAATACAGTATGTCTCCATTAAAAAAATCAATTGTTGAATCCTGCGTAGGGAAATAATCACTGTTTATTGTGATGGTTGTATGTTGTTTTTGTGAGGTTCTTGGTTCCAGCCTCAGCTGGGACACTGCGTGTCATCACTGAGGATTTTTGTTGTGGTTGTCGTAATATTTTTTGAGTATGGAGTAAAGAATCTTGATATTTATTTTCATTAAAATGGTGTTGACGATGCTTTCAGGAGGGGAGGAAGAAGACGTAATCCGGTGTATATGTGGCTTGTACAAGGATGAGGGCATGATGATCCAGTGTGAGCGTTGTCTGGTGTGGCAACACTGCGATTGTGTACGTGCTGATGAGGGTGTGGAGCATTATCTGTGTGAAAGGTGCAGCCCGCGTCCTGTGGATCTGGAAATTGTGATGGATCCTCAACCCCACTATGCTACACCTGGTCTGACAAACTACATCACATTACTCAGGGGTGACCTGCAGCTCAGACAAGGTAATGTCCACATGGCAGACATTCTATTGGAAATGTGTTGATAGGGCCTTTACTTCTGTTCTGATATGCTGCAGGTGTGTTGGATCAAAGTCATTTGTATTCCAATCTCCTGTTGGAAACATAGAGATCAACCTTTATCGTACTAGGGTGGGTATTTAATCTGTAGCACATTTTCTGAAAAACATGAGTATTATTTGAAGAGAAAAAGATAAAATTGTGCAGTAACAGCATTTGTGAAAAATAAAACAGAGCAAATGCAGCGTGTCTTTAAAATGCAGTAAATGTCCTTGTTACTTAAATACACTATATGAAATTAATTCAGAGGGGTGTTTTCCTACATGCATGCAGGTATTTAAAAGAGTAACATATGCAGAATATAGTATTACTTGTTGTTTTATATGGTTTGTCTCATGAAGGGAAGAAGAGACTGACAGCATATCAGAGCAGGCTACTGAGAAAAGTGTTTTAACCAGAGAGGGAGGAAATAGAAGCAGGGTTGAGAATTGAATAATTCAGAGTTCCATGATTTGTATTTCTCACCAGATGTGAACGGGAGTGATCAAATCAAGGAGGATGAGGTGGGCAGGGCATGTAGTACACATCAGGGAGATGAGAAATGCAACTGAAGTGTTGAGAAAACTTCAGGGGAAGTGACAATGTGGATGATTTTAGCATATACAGAATTATAATGCTCTTACCTCCTCAAAGACTAAAATGAATCTACGCTGTATGTAAAAATTCAGTTTGTATCTCAGTGAAGTGGGCCGGGATGGCATAGTCTGTGTAGCAAGTTGCTGTGGGTTGGACAGTCTGTGGATTGAATCCCAGTGGGGGCGAGATTTTCTGCACCTCTCCAGACTGGCCTTTGGGTACGATGGGTGCCAGGTCTCTTGCCTCGGAGTAAAGGAACTGGGACATGGCATTGCCTACAAGTTCTCACCTAGTGACAAGGTTAAAGGACGAGTAGAACTATACCTCTGCTCCCCCTCTGACGCTTCATGGCAGGTTACAGGGAGAACTTTACCTAGTAGAGAACACAATGTGCTTCCATTAGTAAGACAATTTGGTGACTGCTATGTGGGGAAATCATTACTGTCTATCATGAGGATATGTGAAGCCTGGAAATACAAATTCACGTTGGAAAACTTCCAGAGAAATTCATTTTATATATTTAAGCAACAAGGTGATTTACTGTATTTTTAAGACACACTACACAATATCGCTTTTATTTTCCCCAGAGTGCCTGTTATTTCTTAATTTTATATTTTCCTGTACAAATAATACATTTTTCATAAATGATGGTCTAAAATTTAAATATCCACCCTGGCAGGAGAAGGGTTGAAGGGTTGAAATGGCGTGTGAAATTGTGGACTGAATTTGTCAGGCTCAGAATGGCATTTATAGTGGGAATTTGTGAACATGGTAATGAACCTTTGGATGCTTTCAAAGGCAGGGAATTCCAACTACCTTAGGAGTCTAGTTTCTGAGGTGAGATATTTTGCCATGTGGTTAGCTGGGTAGACGCGATAAAAGTTGTCATATATAGTGTATTTGTGCATATGGAGAGTAGCAATTAACCATTCAAATGAGTTGTGTTTACATACACAATTTCACTTAAAAAAAATACCCTAGGAATTAGGAAATGTACTGCAGTTTTAAGACATGCTGCATAATCTGTGTTTTATTTTCTGCAGACTGTCATTTATTTTATAATTTTACCATTTCCTGTTCAAATACATTTTCCATAAACCTTGTGCTAAAATTTAAACACCGACCAGGTCATTTAAAGGTTAATATGGTGTATGTTCTGTTACATTTGTATTATTAAGTACTCAGTGAAATGTTAGAATGAAATGGAGTGGTGTTTATTTTTACATGGCACAATTTGCTGTTTAATAATGCAGGTGACACAGTGTATGTGCTACGGGATATGATAGAAGAGAATGCGCCAAAAACATCTCCTCCAGCCAAACATACCTACAAGACCATCAAGAATTTCAGTTACTCCGATCTGGATATTTTCAGGATAGAACGGCTTTGGAAGGATGAAAAGTAAGGCGGACAGTCTTACTCATGTACCTTATTCATATGCTTACTGGACCACATGCTGGCCTGTCAGAATTTTCTTTTATGTAAACTGTCAGTGTGCTTTTATTATTCACCATTTGTGAAAAAACATAGTGAATGACACTGAGCAGCACAAAAACTGACTGATCATGTTACGGTGTTGGTACCGATATTCTTGACAGAAGTAGGACTGCTGCGTTTGTGGACCAGTGATTGAGAGTAGTGCATACTGTTAGACGCTACAAAGTAGGTGCTTCCACACCCTTTCATCTGAGTACGGTAACAGATGCCATTCATGAAATTGTGGTGTTTTATGTATACATGTATGTGTAGTTACACACATAAGGTATGAACAGCCATTGCAACGCCACATGTAATACTGTGGAGAGATTTTACTAATGCACACGTACTTACACATGCATGCTGCTTCTCAACACAAGCACCACCACTATTCTGGCATTTGTTCCAGCAGGAAACTAATGCTTTGTAGCTCTTAGTGAAGACAGCCTGATCGAGTACATGGAGCCAGGTGGTCACTGTCACAGTAAAAGACCTTTTGAGAGACCCAACTTCATCTCCAGAAGGAAGACTGTCTATGCTGCTGCAAGACACTGGACAGGCTGAGAGAAGTTATATGAGAAGGGAACTCAGGAATGGCTCAACCTTGGTGGTGGTGTGCTCCACGATAGTGCAACACCTCACACTGCCAGATGACCAAAGACTGGATTGAGCATTTTGGATTGGAAATAGTGCAACATTCACCATACTGCCCAGACCTGGTACCTTGGACTTCAGTTTTTTTGGCCCAACAAAAAGGCTTTTCCTGTGAGAGTGGCTGTGCGCACTTAATACGGATTTGTTCACTAAGAACTTTGATGCTTTAGTTTCCCACTGGGGCATTTGCCTGAAATAGAGGTGGTGATTATGTTGAAAATAGTTTGTGTGTGTGTGCACACGTGCATGTGGGTGTGAGAAGAAAATTTGTTCTTAGTATTACATGCAGTGTTCTAAGTGGCAGTTTGTACCTTACTTTCAGAACACCCCTTGTATAGACACACAAATACACATATGCATGAGATGACGAGCAAAGTCCAGGGACCCGTAATCCTAAGAAGAGTATATGGTGAAACTTGTCTTAGTTGGCCACATTTGGTTTCATTCACAACTTACGGAAACCACTTGACAGTATGGGAATTGAACAGTGCACTATCACATGTGTAGAAGTACAGTTCAGAGTGCAGAGACACGTGGTTGGGTTTGAAAGCAGGTGCTAACCCTGTCAGTGAGTAGGGACGTAAGTACAGGAATCGGTTGCCCCTAGAAAATTCGTGTTTTGTCCATGGGGAAAGGAAGGGGGTTGGGTGGACAACAGGTAGGTCTGCTAATGATTGAGGACTTCAACCCTTACACAACAGTATGATACAAAGACTCCGCAACTGTTTAGGTCAGCCAACATATAGATGTTGAACTTATGCAGAAAGCGTTGCACTGATTGTGAAACTGTGGTCCAGATTCAGGATAAACACGTTTCAAAGTTGTGGAGTAAGGACCATGTATAATGTCACAAGAATCTGTCAGGTCCGTAAATGTATGGCTAATTGTGACAGGTGGCCTACTTACAAGGGTGTCCAGCCTCACGCGTTTTACTCTGCCATCAACAGAACCCTTTAGATCTAACCTCTTGTTGGAGCCATATTGAAAGTTGTCTCTGCGCAGGTGGAACAGTGTCACTGTTCCTACATTTTAATTGAGGTGTGGGTATTTCCATACTTACATGATAGTTGCATCTGCAAGAGTAGTTGCGTTACCAGGGCAATGGAGTCGGTACACAAAACTTCTGACTCTGACTCCTCAATTTTTAAGACTCTGACTCCTTCGTAAAATCTCAATATATATCTTAATAATGATAAACCTGTAAGACATTTCACCACCACCACGTGAATCATCAGGCTGCTTTTTAGACTTATAACCTATTTTTAAGTACAGTATAAGTGTAATGGTTATTGTAGCTATCAGGGCTCTGAATTTGGAATGTCTAATTAAGATTTTAAATTGAGGTTGGAGTCTGAGTCGGTACATTTTTACCAGCTCCGACTCCACCTAAAATTTCTTCTGACTCCGATTCCACAGCCCTGCCTGTTACATTTCTTCTCTGGTACCAATAATGAATGGCGCAGGCCTGAGAGATCACCTGATTGTGCTTCATGATGGGAAACAACATATGAAATTCAGTCAAGCTGCCCTTTGTGTAGATCAAAATAATGTTAGTTGGGTGATGGGATCAGCTGATGCAGCATTGGAATGTTAAATCATCTTGCGAAGATGTAAGCACAATATACAGTGATTATATAGTGGCAGTTAGTGAATTATGATTCTTGTTATGTCATTATTGTGCTTTTGGGGGTTCAGTGTATGATAGTTGTAGTGTGATGTTATCCAATTCCACTGGGCACAGTTTCTTAATTTCTTTTTGTCAAACAGTGCGTTCAGTTTTTTGATGAGTGCTGTTAAGTGCAGTAGTCTCTCTTTCTGCAAGTGTTTTTCTGTGATGATGTGGGTTTGGCTGTGTATGAAATTAACATTTCAACTATCAGCCATTCCCAAAAAATACCTTCTCAGTTGGACATCACATTGGGCATTTCTGTCTGTCACACCAGCATTTTGCAAAGGCGAGTCTGGTCTTTCTCATCATTTTGTGTAAGCCCCATTATCATATGGATCAGTTGTAAAGTGACCAGGGTATGAAGCTGAATGCTGACCTCCATCTAGTTATTCTACTTTCCAATATGCTCTCATGGCATGGTTCTTAGTTAGGCACACGGGCAGCTTCACCTGTTTTACATTTACCATCCTAAGAAAGTGTCTGATCCCCACCCCATCATTTAACTTTACATTGTACACATATGGGGGCCGCGGTGGCGCAGTTGGTTGAGGCACTGTGCTACAAACCGGCAGGTCGCGGGTTCGATTCCCGATGGTGTCAGTGGAATTTTTCATTGGCATAATCCTGTCGGTCGCACTATGGCCCTGGGGTCGACTCAGCCTCTAATGGAAATGAGTACCAGGAATATTTCCTGGGGGGTAAACGCGGCCGGTGCGTAGGGCTGACAACCTTTCCACCTTCATGTGCCGATTTTCTAGAAATCTGGGAGCCTCAACCTCCTGGAACCCTAAAGGTCCGGTCCAGGCCTGTAATGGGACTGCTTTACCTTTGCTTTATTGTACACATATTTTGTTATTTGTCTTCTCCTGTGCTTAAGTAACATTCAGATGAGTGATTGAAAAGAGTGTTTGAGGGAAGTTATCTTTCTTGACCAAGACCACATATGGCTTTGCTGACAGTTTAGTAATGTGTAGGATGGAAGGACTGTTTGTATAATGGAGGTGCAGATTGGAATTTCCAGTGATTGTACTATCTGATTAAAGGGGTGATCGATTTGCATTTGGGCACCATTATCTACGACCGCACGAAACATACCATGAGCCGTCACGGAAGTTCTTCCCTAATGAAGTTATGAGAGTGCCATTGTATGAGGTGGTGCCACTGGATCTTATAATGGGTCACTGCTGGGTGCTGGATCTGAACACTTACTGCAAGGGACGCCCAGTGGGTGCGCCAGAGGAGCATGTGTACATCTGCGAATACCGCGTGGACAAGAGTGCACACCTTTTCAGCAAAATCGCAAAGCCCCGCCATTCCATATGCACCAAGACGTATGCATTTGAGACATTTGATGTAAGATTGAATCCTAAACGCACTTACACGGTGAGTAACATTTTTGTAATGAAATGTCCTTTGAAATTGTATCGGGATTTATGATACGCACAATTCAATACTCATAACTAAATACATCACATAAACCTGCTGCAGGTTTTTGCCTTAACCTTTAAAGGGCAAAGTTGATCTCAGTAATACATAACAGTTTGGTTCTTAACTGTTAAAGAACACAGAACATTTCTGTTGTAAAGTTATTTCAGCTAATGATGGTCAGGAAAATTATCATCCTTTATTTTGAGAACCAGTTAAAATTAACAAAGCTCAGCACATAAAATGTCAAGCTTACGTGAAAAGCGGCAACTGTTCTTTAACTCTTAAATGACTGTGGGTTCTAATTCCATTTACTGCCCAGGACAGGGAGGTTTGAAATTTATAGTACCCTTGCATTCATGACTGTATGGTAGCCTGAGACTGGCAGCACGTAGAGAATCAAAAGGCCTGTAGTGTACTGAGACTGGCATTGAAGGGTTAAACTGTGCATTAACATCAGCTTTGTGTAGCTTGTAGAATACTCTATTCCCAGTCATCTTGTATTTGGACTTCTCGTACACTAATGCCAATTTTTATGCTGTACGTGCATTAGTGAACTGTTTTGTTTTCTCCGTAGTGCACGTTGTAGGCCATTCTGACCATACAAAAACCAGAAGAGGAATTTGAACATCTGTGTACCCAGAAAAAAATCCAACTTTTGAAGCATCTGGGCTTGAATCCATAAGGTTTACGAACGCGTAAAATCAGCTTTTGAATTTACACAAGATCTGTAAATGATCAGTACAAGAATCATGTTTTTATTTTATATGCTGAGCTGTCCCTGTAGAGGCTTGAAGTGCCTGTTACACACCTGAAAAGACATGTACTTAGACTGTCATTAATTCGAACTCATTTTGTGTGACAGAACATACAGCAATCGAAGATGATGGTTTTCCTCTGCAGAGGCTCAACGTCAGTGCACCCCAGAACACAATGTGTTGTTCATTTTTGTTGCATTGTAGAAGAAAACTAATTCTGAAAATTGCTGTTCATAGTTTCCAGCCAAAGTCCTAACAGAACTGAAATTAAATACACAGCATTTGATGTGATGTGGATTCATTGTTTTAGGAAGTACAGTTGAACTCTATTATAAAGTTACGAAAGGGATGGAATATTTTGTGTCATTATAAATGGGCATTGTTCTAACCAGGGAGTGTAATATTATGCTTAACAGTGAGGAATTAATTGGCACCACAGGGTATCTGACACAACAGACAAGGTGCTGCATAAACCGATATCGTTATAGCCAGGCTCTACTGTATGTCGGGCCAAAAGTTGCATGTCATGTTTGGGCAAATCCTGTATTTAAATGTCCTTTATATTAATTTATTAATTAATTAATATGAATTTTAGGTATAGCAGAGAGAGTAGTAAAGGTGTTTTTCAGCATTTTACTTGCAGCAGTGTCATGTTGCTATAAAAACAACAAGAGATTAAAAATGAGCAGTGTAAATGCACCTATAGAATTTAAATTCCTTACATTATGTTTCATCATAAGTGGAACAGTAACTTGTCATGACAGGTGGATGGAACTGCCTCAGGAACGTGTCTGATGGTTTTATGTGTATTAAACTGTCGGGTTATACTACCAAAGAGTTGGTTTCCTAGCTCAGCAATTTTTCCAGCCCCATGGTCCAGTTACATTGCGTTCTCGTGGTCGGGGTGCAAGCAGTCGCACAACACAAGAAGAGGGAGAATCCAAACACAGTGCTGCCGTTGAACACCAGCAGCAGCAGCAGTCTAGCTGCCAACAGCAAGACGACGACGAGCTGCCATTAGCCAGAGTAAGGGACAATGCTTTGGCACGAAAGGCATGTGTTAGCTTTGCTTATTGCTACTTAATTAAGGTTTTGATACACTTTGGACATCAGTTACACAAAGTATGCTGTATTAGAAGCAAGGAAAAGGTAGAACTTGAAGAGCAATTGCTGGTGGAATGAGCCAAAAGAAAAGTCTGTTGTGTTATTAGACATGGTTGCTAAAGTACTCTGAGGCTCAGTTAGTCATGGCACTTATTTTAACTCTAGCAGCTTCTGATTTGCATACATTGTGGTACCTAGCCGCAATCTCTGAGGGCCATACTACACAAGCGTTGAAAAGTGGCAGTTGAAGTGCCTCTTGCGCCGTTGTTTTACAGAATGTACATAATGTAATGGAAAGTAAAATGGGCAAACTGCATGAATATTTTTAATGTAACAGGAGGCGTTGTTACTGCTTGTGACAGGAACGTCAATCAAACTGTATGAACATTCAAAATGCGGTGGTAGTCCCTGCTTGCAGTGTGGGTAATAGTAGAATTTAAATATTTATTGTTGCGAGGATTTAATGTGGTTGAGCGTATGGGAAAAGGAGGATTTCATTAATACTGTTACTGTATCATTTTGTACGGTAGGTGAGAGTAGGTATGAATGTTAGTGACCTGATGCAGGTAAGGGGGAAGTGCGAAATGGTTTACTGAGTTTTGGATGGATGCATATGATGTACTGAATGAACCAGATGAATGGGAAATTTGCCAAGAAGGTTAGTGTAATAGAGTTCAAGCCAAAAAACAGTAGTTAAAAGTTAAAGAGAAGATAAAAAAGAAAGAAAGTAACATTGGGAATGATATTTTGATATACAAAGCTTGGTGGGATGCAGTATTTTTATATTGGAAATAATGGATTGTAGATTGAAGTAAAGATGGGTAAAAATATTGTTTGTAGATCCAGACAACCTCTTAAAGCCTAGCGGCAACTTTACATACCGCCAGGTTTAACATTAAAAAATTCTACATGGTGCCCACATTGTGTTTATGTGTTTTGTACGGATCTCAGAACAAATGGCAACTTTTACCCTATAAAACATTAAGAGGTTGGTTTTTATAACCGAAGTGGAGAGTATTTACAGCGCTGTACGCACTGAGTCCTTATATAAAACGATAATGCTTCGTCTTTAAAAGTTTAAAGGTTGCAAATTGTGAGAAACCCGGTGTTAAGCAGAAGCTGTCTTCTGTACAATCTAGCTCTGTAAATTCTTATTTGATTTGATTGGATTTGATTTGGTAGTGTCAGTTTCCACGGTTTTATCATGAATTAAATTTAAAATTTCATAGAAACTCGGCTTTGACATTCTGCATTATAACAAAATTGTCAAGAAACTTCTGATGACCTGTAAACATGATTGGAATTGCCCTGTTAAAGTCTGTTTGAAGTGGTGGGATGGGTCCACCCATGTCTCTTCCTCTTCAACTGTTGCATCTAGAATGCTCAAGTAGTAGGGCCCTTACTGTGGTAAATAGTATCTCAAATATTATAGAATGATAAGAATTTTAAGCTGTCTCTATACAGTGTGTATATAACAAAAAGTCATAAATGTGTTCCTGTTTGGGAATGTCATGGTCATGATGCCCAGGTTTTGTTGTTCCAAATCCAGCTGTATAAATTCCTTCCCCCCCCCCCCCAGCCAGTTTCAGTTTTCTTTAGCCCTTTTGTGCTGAATGCTAATGAAATTCTGCTACACTTTTACCAGTATGTCCTGTATTTATGTCCCACGTGTTTATATATACCATTGAAAGTAGGGCTTAACGTTGGTTGTAGGTGTTCATGAAACATTTATTTATGCGTTACAAATGATTATGCTTTAATTTAATTCTTCTGAAGAATTTTATATGCAGAAAAAGTCATATTGAATATGAAGTGGGAGAAGGTAAACTCATTCTGAGGATTATTGTCGCCTGGGTTGTGTTGTCGTGTAGATAAATACCGTTGTGGTGGAGGAACATGCTATCTCCATCTGCAAGGCAGAAGAATTCTTCTGAACCGAAGATGGAGCTAGCAGCTTTCTGTAAAATGACAGTACTTACTGAATTACATGGCATTGCATCGTGGGAGACAGTTATGTTTGCAGTTATGGCTGTGAAAACCTCAAATCACATAACTCATAATTGAACATAGGATTAATATTTGTAGGTCAAAAATATATTTGCCAACCTTAAGACATGCCATATAATCACTGTTGTATTTTTCACAAAATGCCATTTTTTCATAATTTTATATCCTTCTGTTCAAATAATACTCAACATTCTTCATAAACCATGTGCTAAAATTTGAATACCCCCCTGCTGTATGCTAAAGGTTAAGTAGGTCTTTTGGAGCCCAAAGAAGGCAACCAACTTTTACGTCTTGATTTGTGAGAGAGTTATGCAAACTCATAGGCGATATTGAAAATAAAGTGTGCTAGTGTAAGGGTATGTGCTGTTCAGATTTTTGTGTTTGGTGTTGTCCCTCTGTGTAATGTTATAGCTGAATACAGAATCTGAAAACTCACATCCATGAAGTCTGACAACTTGTACATTAGAGTCATGATGTTAATGATTAATTGGGGTGGACTGTACCATCACAAAACATAGAAATCCATTTTAAATGTGAAATGTCAATTTGGTTCCATGGATGTATTAAATGCCTGTAGTAAAAATTTAGAACAGCCTCCAAAATAATAAAATTTAAAGAGATCCTCATTACATAAAGCATGAAAAGTGACAACCTCAATTTAATGAAAAACAAGGCTTGACTGAACTTAGAGTGATCTGCAACATAGCAGGAGAATGAGGGGGAAGCAAATATGCCAGCCGTGTGGTCCAATCGCATTTCATCAGAATCATTGACAGAAGTTGAAAACTGTGGTATTAATGTGGGTAGGTGATAGTGACAGAACAAAATCCCAGATGTCAAAGTCTGTGTACTTCATTACTGCACTGTATATCTACACCTTCTTGTATAATGAAGCCAGGGCTCAAACATCATGTCTCATTGAGGACCAGAGTGGAAAGACCAGAATCAGTTACTGTACAAATGTGTTCATGTCCAACGTGTATCACAGGTGCTTACATGCTCCGCATGCAGACTGCACTAATGTCACCACTTGGATTCATGTGTGGCACTGAACTATGCTGGAGCACCACAGGAGTGTGGATTCTGTTGGCCATATTGGGAAAGCTTTGTTGCTCACTGTACATATTCTCACGCTTAATTTACGTATGTCTCTGTGTTCTGTGCTTACAATATGAATGTCTGGGTTCTCATGTTGCCAGAGTGGGGTGGGATAGCCCAGTGATTAAAGTGACTGCCTGTGATTCGAACAGCGGGGACTTAAGTCCTGGCAGAGGCAGGAGTTATCCTGTTTACTGCTACATCCAGAGGAGCTCTGGGGGCCTCCCATCGTGCCATCACATGATTATGGGTGTTTGTTTTCTGGGGTGAATCACCCAGAGTGTGATGCTAACCATTTGTCATATATTATCAGAACCAACTCTTACACAATTCAAATCACAATGTAAACTGTATCGACAATTTTAAATTTTAAACTAACCCTTTATCTTCTTATAATGTGAAGGTTAAGCATATGTGGAGCTTTGTGTCATGGGGCAAGGAGGCACTCTGTCTTTTGGTTATTTGGCATTGATTACCCTCTCCTAGTTGTATGCTTAGAAATACTGCAGTGTGTCAGTGTCAAGTCTGGCCTACGTGCTGATGTTTTGTAGTGCCTCCATATGTTGGAAAATTAACTAAATTCCTGATGCTGGTAGATTATATAATGTGTTCACATATTGACTCTGTTGTGCGTATTTATTTGTGTCAAAATGAAGCGGTATGATTTAATGTCCTTTTAACAGCCATCCAGAATGTGACCTGTCAGAGAAACAGTATAGAGGTTTACCAAGTTTGAAAATATCCATTAACTAGTTACTGAGGTTTTGGAGGAAACTGCTACCTTCCTCCTCAGAGGTATAGACTAAGAAAGATCTCCTGCCCTGTAGACAGAGGCATCAGGTTACTCCAGAAAGTTAGTACATAGCTGTCGTCATGCACAGCTTCATGTCTCGGAACTATTCATAGTTATGGCCATGAAAAATTCTGTTTCACATTGCTGGTTCTCTACATGATAGGTTCCTTTGGATTTATTTTAGCAAGAGATTAGGTAACTCTGACTCTTTTATGTGTATTTGTGCTCTGCATTTATTGTGTGGCCACTGAAAGAAGTCCCACAGAAAGGCCCTTCATATTTCCCTTGGGATACTTTCCTCTACATCCAGCCCTTGTTTCATAACCGTTTGTTTTGCGCCTTTTTGCTTTAATGCCTCTTGTCGATTTACACCACTTCTTAATTTGTGCTCGGTCATTTTCAGTTTAATGCCCTTTGGTTGGCTGCATTTTATTATGCTAAACTCTTATTTCTGATGGGAATATCATTTTTGATTTACAGCTACTTTTTCAGGTGCATAACTAGGGCGTAAGGCAAGAGCTTGGTGTGTTCTACTTCAGTCTTATAGTCGTTCTGCTCACAGCAGTGCCTGTAGTAATAACCATGTACCAGTGCTTTAGACTGTTACATATGTGTAGGTCTGAGGGAAATACAAGAGTAGGCAGAGAGGATGAAGCCTTAAGTACTGTCATTCCTTGACTTCAGTGTAGTTATTACTTGATTTAAGTAAAGGGTGGTGGAGTCAGTTACGTAGATGGGTAATATGAGAATGGTTCTGTACGAATTGGGCTGTTGATTTTAACTTTTAATCTAATTGACATTTTCTTGAACATCTCTTGTTTATATAATGCTGCAATTAGATACCACCCTGCTTGTACTTTTCAGTTTCCTTCTTGCTGCTGTGGTGGTTGCGTGAATTTCTGAGTTTGGGGTCGTCTGTAGCCTAAGTGACGTCATGCTCTGAGGGGGTTGGGACTTTTGTGATGTTGTGTGACAAGGGGGGAGGGGGGTTTGAAATGTTTGTGATGTCACAGAAGTCATAATATAACCAGTATGATTCTGTGCAGAGCTGGCTAGACTTTTCGTACGCCGATTAGGTGATTCACCAGCTATCGATGAATGGGTGACTGTTTCTAGTAGGCCTAAATTGTGCACATTGTTTTTATGATGCTTTGCATTAGGTTGTCCCAAAACATCGTATGTAACTACCCTTCTTCACTGTGGAAAATCCCAAAAGAGCACAGATTTCACCTGCACTTGAATTGCTTAATTTAGGCAGTGAAATTTTGTGTTGTGATGATAGCAAGAATTATACCAATTTTCTTGTTTGAGTTTTTGTCATTTATGTATTTGTTTTTCATTTTGATGGTTAGAATGTAAAATCCCTTTGTAGTCACCCAAAAATCTATGTTTCTGCATTTTATTATGATAACTCATGAAATGTTGGGAGCTGTGCCTGTGAAATCTAGTTTGGAGATAGATTTATACATTCATGCAAATGGTGTGTGAAATTTTTTTTATATATTAAAACAGCCACAAACGTGGTGACAGTGTGGGACCTGGAAGTCATAATGTGTAAATGTAACACAGTATCTGTGCAAATGGAAACAGAAGTGGGTCACAGGATTGTATAATTATATGCTGGGCTTCCTGTACTAGTTGAAGCATTTTGACAAAAATGTCTTTTTCGCGCAGTTTCTCATAAAAATGTGTCACTAATGGTTTTTTGCTGCATTCACATTCTGATGGTGTGTGTCATCCTTAAATTCAGTCTGACATTTAAGTGTCATGTGTGCTGCTGTGCTGAGAGGGTTTTGAGGGTGGTGGTGTATGTTGTCCGTACTTGAAATGTTTGTACATAGGTGCTTTACATTGGTGTGCATTTTTCTTGAAAATTAACTAAAACTATTATCACAGTACAGTGAAACCCCGTTAAGAAAATTTTGAAAATTCCAAGAAAATCCTACTTCTTAAGTGGGAAACTTCTTAAAAGGGTAATTTTAATGAAATGGGAGAATTTTGGTGCTTTTTTATCCTGAATTCTTAGGTGGGAAATTTTCTTAACCGGGTTTTTCTTAAGTGAGTTTCACAGTATTTAAATGTTACATGTTTTGAACCTTGCCTGTTGGTTGGGTCGTATAGCAGAAAGTCATTTTCAGATTTCGAAATTCAAAATGGTGCCCGTCGTCAGCTAGTGTGAGTGACCACATTCCACGTCATGACACATTATTGGTGCACACTGGTATGTCACTCTTGCAGAGATGATGTTGAAAATTGTTCCATTTTTGCACTCATCTTTCACTTCTTTATCATGTGCGTGTGATGCACATTTGTATTGGGGTGGGAGAGATCCGTTGTTTGTGTTTCTGTCTTGCTTCTCTGAACCACATATGTTAAGAACATTGTAAAGTGTGGTCCATTTTGCAATGCATGGAATTTCCCCGTGCATTCTTTGCACCTTGGCATTCTGAAGGCCAGGTAACATTTGACATCCTTTGTTACCAAAGTGGTATTCACATGTCCGCATATTGCTGGTGATGGCAGAACACAAGCATCTGTTTCTCAGTGTGGTGTATGATTTATTCATGAGCTCATACATACTTAACTTCATGAAGGTTGCAGTCTTCTGGGGTACGACATCATGTTCATTGGTAATTTGTTACCAGTGTTTCAGAGGAGCAGTTTGGGCATTGTCACCTAACACACTCTTTCTGTGTATAATGCAACAAGTCCCCCCCCCCCCAGCAGGTTTTTCTTCTGGGCTACACTGAAGACGGGAGCAGTAACCCCGTCCAGAATGTTGGTAACAATTGCCAATTAATGCAACATCATATCCCAGAACAGTGTAGTCTTCATCAACAACAGTGTGAGCTCCTGATATAAACTTACTTTATTTGCAGAATGATACCAAAATGCACTGCAGCTCAATTTAACGTGAGTGTTAAGCAGTGCCTTACTGGTGTAGTGTTCCATGGGTTATCAGAAACGGATTATTGAGAGGATGCCATGGTTTCACGTAGCCGGGCTTGACCTTATTTCTGGATATTAGAAACTGTTCAGGACGTGTGTGTGTGTGTGTGTGTGTGTGTGTGTGTGTGTGTGTGTGTGTGTGTGTGTGTGTGTGTGTGTGTGTGTGTGTGTGTGTGTGTGTGTGTGTGTGTGTGTGT
>BLKM01000165.1:346560-698230 GCA_013340265.1 Coptotermes formosanus | reverse complement strand
TGTCTGTGTGTGTGTGTCTGTGTGTGTGTGTGTGTGTGTGTGTGTGTGTGTGTGTGTGTGTGTGTGAGAGAGAGAGAGAGAGAGAGAGAGAGAGAGAGAGAGAGAGAGAGAGAATATTTGTTTCAACCTGTTAATTTTAAATGGCCAAACAAAGTTATGGAATTGATGCTATAAAAACAGATATGCTTGAAATAAGACTTTTTTCTTTTATTTTCCTTCAACATAATTTCCTCTGGCTGCAACACATTTTACATGTCTCTGGAAGTTGCTTGAAATGGTCACTGAAGGTGTCTGTAAGAACCACATTTTGTTTAGTGGTTATGTTCTTCTGGATGCCGTTGATGTCCCAAAATCATCTTCAATTGAGGGTGGTTTTCATTGCAGGGAATAGGAAAAAGTTAGGTGGTGTGAGATCAGGTGAACGAGGTGGGTGGCTTACGTCCACCACGGCTGAATTCACCAAGAAATGCGTTGCTGTCATGGCAGAATGAGCTCATCTGTGAGGGAATGTGTGGAACAGGCTTAGCACAGATTTCTTCTTTTCCAAATCTTTGTGAAGAATCTGATTGTCATTTGCTTAATGTGCGGTTGACCTTCAGTCAGTTTTAGGGTTATGCAGTGGCCTCCGGCTGGAATTTCACAAACTTTTGTAACTGTTTCCAGATTTCAACCATTTGACAGCTGCTCACTTTCTGGATCATCGTTGGTGTCTTCATATCCCACTGTGAATCTTTGAAACCATTCAGAGACACACATATGAGACAGAACTTCATTTTCATAAACACCATTCTGCATTTTGTATATTTATGTAGCTGTCCTGAGTTCGAAACAAATTTTAATTTTCAGCTCTGCCACTGTATGACAACAAAGAAAAATTCAACTTATGAGTGAGGCTCCTACTGATGAACTGATTGGGCTAGGATTTTCTTTCCTCTTATCTGCACCAGTCCATAATGTGAACTAACTGAAACCATCCACAGTTGGTTTATATGCCAAACTGTATGTGTGCATTAGCATCAGTCCCGGAAATGTATTTTTTAACTGCATAAATAACACATAATTGGCATAAACCAAAGTTTAGCATCAGAAATTAGACAGCTTCATCATAACCCAGCTGCAAGTTGCAGTGTAGCTCATACTGCAACATTCTGGGCTCAGCACACGTAACCACACATTTGAATTGTGTTTCGGGTGGACATTTTTTTAAAAGTTATGTTTCACTACCACCACCACCACCACTACTCCAGCTGCTGCTGCTGCTGCTGCGGCTGCTGCTGCTGCTGCTGCTGCTGCTGCTGCTGCTGCTGCTGCTGCTACTACTACTACTACTACTACTACTACTACTACTACTACTACTACTGTTCGTTATTGCCTTTATGCCGGGCATTTACAGTTATATGCATGAAACTAACCACGTTTCTAGGGTATATGCTACGTAGTATTGCAGCTGTTCTGTAGTTGCAGTTCATGGCACATGCAGTATTACTTCCCATGTTGAATGTTTTGTACTTTTACATCAGTACTTTACGAAGTGTGTGTGCAGTGCCCAACGTGGCTGTGTTCTGTAGTTGCTTGAATTCATGCTTTTGCAGTATGTTGCCCAGGCATTTTCTGAATGATTTTGGGATGGTTCCAGTTGCCGCCATTATTACTGGTATCACTTGTGTTTTTACATTCCATATGCACTATATTTTTGTTATAAGGTCTTTATATTTTAGAATCTGCTCTGCCCCTTTCTTGATCATATTTCTGTCTCCTGAAGTTGCAACATACGCTAACATAACATGTTCCTTTTTTGTTATCACGGATTATGATGTTTGGTTTATTGCTGGTGATGGTTCTGTGAGGTTGTGCTTGTAAGGTAACCATTGATTATTGTTCTGGATGTCTATAAACAATAGTCTTAACACTATAGCTGGTATGGCTACCTAATAGGGAAAGAAAAAGGTATTTAATATTCAACACTTATATTAATGCCATCATTGGCATATCTTGTACTATTTATTACAGATAAACAATTTTATTATTATGATATAATAAAAATGGAATTATTAGGTAAATGAAAAGTTATCATTAGATCGATTTAATGATAGTGTTTCGTCTCATGTGTGTAAATTTTTATTTGAGATTAGGATATACGTATTATGAATCTAGTGAAACCAACAATCCTAAACTTATCTTGTAAGGGAGAAACAAAAAGATAACTGTATTTGGTTACCTTACCTTCCTGATTTGTTTGTACTAATTTTGGTACATGTTCATGCCAGTGTTGATCGTGTAATGTTAACCCTGTTTTGTTGCATATGGTAAAGTGAGTTGAGCACACACTCTTTCATGTCTCTTTATGTATTGTTCTTTTGCTGGTATTGGACATTCTGATATGTTTTCTATTCTTTTGTCAAATTGTTGATATAGCCAGCATTTGCTATCTGTTTCTGTGTGTAATGTTGTTGTTGTTGTTGTTGTTGTTGTTGTTGTTGTTGTTGCAGTTATTGTATTCTTGGGAGAAAATGAATTTGTAGTGGGTGCTCTGTGTTAAATTTGTTGCACCTATAGTGACAGATAAAGTTTTCCATCATGTTTGTAGTTGTTACCTTTTACACAATTTGTCTGTGTGTGTGTGTGTGTGTGTGTGTGTGTGTGTGTGTGTGTGTGTGTGTGTGTGTGTGTGTGTGGGTGAGTGAGTGAGTGAGAGAGAGAGATCAGTCTATGGAGCAATCATTCTTTGGTTATCACCTTCATGCTAAAGGGTTGCACAAAATATTGATAACAGTTGAAGTGCACAGGTCACTACAGTGCCAGCCCTTCCGTATTCTATTCTGTTCTGTTCTGTTCTGTTCTGTTCTGTCACCTTCAAACTGAAAGCTGCACATAGGTTTCATGCTGTGTCCTGTTTCACATTTTACAAACATTTTCAATCAACAAAAGCAGCAAGTTTTTTGAAGAGTTCTTGCTGTACACTATTTTTGAAGCTACATTCAGTGGTGCTAGTGTCTCTCTACCTCAGCAAGTTTATGCATCCTTCATTTTGTTGCTGGTTGCAGAACACTAGAAAGTACTAATGTATAGCCTCCAGTTGTGTAATGTTCATACCAGATTTGATCAAAAGTAGGCCAGTTGTTCTGCAGATGAAACATATGGACGTATGTATATGACTCATGCGATTTGTATTTATGTTACACACACCATGTGAGGAACATGTAACAACCATAATCCTATAGATATTTGAATATATAAAAGCTATTCACGCACTTCATTGTAGTGTCTGGTGTGTTGAAAGTAAACAGTGTATGAAAAAGAGGACTTGCCGCTCATCGTAACATGTTCTGACTGGAATTGTTTAGACTGGTAAAAATATAGAAATGTGTGCTTGGAATTATCAGCATAAAACTAGTATTCATTCACTGAAAATCTAAATGCATTAATGGACTGGGCATTGCAGAATTTCTATACAGAACAAATTTCAGGCTTCCACCATAGTGTAAATGAGATTTTCACTTTTCTCAGAAGTTATGCTGCTTAGATTGGTGATGATAACCTGTCAGTTCCATCTTCAAGGGTCAAGAAGATGGGACGAATAGGTTGTCTCAAAACGTTGATAACTAACTACCAATCTACACTGTGTAACATCCCAGGGGATTGAAGATCTCAAATTTCCTAACATGTATTCCTAAATAGCTGTTATGATCCATTGGCACGTTTTCCGTGTGTGAAGTGCGTGTTCACGAAACTTACAGTGAGATTGGTGAATATGTACAGGGGCCACATTAATTGCGAAAATAGAACCTGGGGAATTGCATTGTTGAGCATGAAGCAAACTAAAATTATAAGCACCAGGCACTGTATTTATTTATTTATTTATGATTTATTTAGTGTAACTGTCATTAGCTCAGTCTGCGTGTGGCGTTGAGTGATGGCGTGATTAGCAAATAAGAGATTGCAAAGGATGTGAAAGTGGCCAAGTGGTAATGGTTTGTTGTTTTGGTTGTGCCTGGAAGGATGGAGAAATGCCATAAACAACCTGTCTCTGATCTGAGAATTGGTCGTGGCCCTTCCAGATATGAAAGGTTGCTAGCCACTTGGCCACAGCATTCATGTGGACTGGGTTACCAGATACACAGAATGGTTCCAGTGAGTGGTTTATGGAATGAGGCCAAGGCTTACCACAATATTAATAATTTTTTAGACATTTTGTGACTAAATGTTCCTTTCATCTCATCCATTGTGTGGTAGAAATTCAAAATACAGAGGAGCATCTATGAAAATTCTGACATCAGAGTCAACTGGGGACGGAGGAGGAGTATGGCACTTTAGTTATATTTGGTTAAATATGCACTGTATCAAAAAATGTTTCAAACAGAATTTTTATATTTATTGTATGCTGTGAGCAGTATTTGAGAAAACTGAGGAAGTAGAGTTGGTGCTGAACTGGTAAGAACCACAAATTCACATGAAACTTTTGTTGTCATAGCACAAAGCTTCAGAGGTTCAGCATTTTGTTATACACTCCATTGAGCAGTGCTGGGGTTTAAACATGTGAATGGTGAGACACGCTTTCCACATTGTCTTCACTGTATGCATGTCATTCAGAGAACACATGAAAGTGTTAAATTGCATATTTGTTTTATGTAATTGAGCTGTGAATAACAAACTACATGTAACAAGATGCTTCCTGACAACCTGGTGGTTGCTCAGCTGATCATGGTCTCCCACATTTGGTGAACCCGGAAGATACATTATCGAGTTCAGAAAATCACTGCCATTTGACACAGTTTGGAGTCAGATGAGTCCAAATCTTCATGCTATATTTCCTTTAAGATGCATCTTAATATTGTCCTTCCCAATTGTGCCTTGATCTCCTAAATGGTCTTTTTCTTTCAGGTATTTTGACCAAAATTTTGTGTGTATTTTTATATTGTCTGTGTGTGCTGTGTAGTCTGCCCATCTCACGCTGCTTGTCTCACACTGCATTCACAATTGGGTGAACAGTTTCTGTTGATTATTGTGCAGTGCCTGCAACCAGTTGGTTCAGTGAAATAAATATGACCCACTATTTCACATCATTCCATGTTAAGCCAAACAAGAAACTGGATTTACAGAGTGTATCTGAGTATAAATTACTTTTCCAGGGACAGCATTGGGAGATTAGAAGAAAATTCTGACCTTACCTTCACATATATTGAGATCAGACAAACCCCAGGGGCGACATCATGAAAATATGCATATAAGAATAACATGCCTTGGTTATGAATTTTCTGTAATTTTATCTGCTACTAAAGCATAAGAAGCGATAGTTTTGTCACTTTTCCATAAAATGTTGTATGTTTAAATTAATCTACTCATGGGAGTGGCAAAGGCAGCAATCAGTTTCCCGGTTTCAGACACAGCCTTTCTTAGTCGAGGTTCGTATGCAGCTGACATCATTCTGCTACTGTTATTCATAACAGTTCTTGTAGTTTTCAGAGACTTTTATGGCCGTAATAGTTACCATTACTCTGAGAGCTGTGTTTTACCTGAGGTGTCATGCTTGATGTTGCAGCGAGCAGACCAGAAGCAGCGCCTGAACGTTATCTTGCTACGTCTGCTGGCACGCCTGCCTGGAAAGCAGCCCCTGGACCTGTCCTTCCTGCTGGAGCCCGGTCGCAGGCACCGCAAGAAAACCTCAATCCTTAACCCTTGAGATTGGCTCTTGTAAAGGGGGTTGGGACTTGCGTGGTGATCTGTCCTCCATCATGATGAGATTAACTTGTAACTTATTTTATTTATGTGAGAATGTGAGGTGTTTTTATTTCATTGTGAGTGATGACAGATGTGAAGGTAAAGCATGATTGTTCAGTAAGGCTGTTTTGATGTTACATGATCTAACTGGCCCCAACCCCTGCCCCCAGATGGTGCAACTGAAATCCGCGATTTGCAGTCACGTGATTACGGAGTTGGTTGATGTACTGTTGTGTTCTGTTTGCTGTACAACTTACGGTTTTATTTATATTAGTTGTCCATCCATCTGAGGGTTCTTAGTACACAATGCCATTCTCATAACAGGACTCTTAACTCACATACCTAACACAAATACCAAATGAAAATGAGGATAACAGTGCATACCTTTGTGAAGTTGATTGCATTGGACTGACAGATCATGTCAGAGCTTAGACTTACGTGTGCATGTAGGTAAGTAATCTTATACAAACACTGTGGATTCAGGTGTGAATAATTGCAAAACCCAGGCTGTGGGTTAAGATGGTGACTACATGAAAATGTCCTGGTGGATTTAATCTCACTATATGTGAGATGAGATTATGGTATGTGTCTGTTACCAGAAAATGTATTTGCATATGGAGGTCTTCATATTCTTTATTTCGTGCTCACACCTGCCAGTGTTCGCTGGTGTTACCAGGATGTAATTGCTTCCTGCATTTTAACACTCGACCCTTTTTTAAACATGAAGCTTACATGTTTTATATAAGGACTCAGCGCATACGGCGCTGTAAACACTTCCAATCTCGGTTATAAAAAAAGAATATGTTAACGATGAGTAAGGCAAAGTTGCTGTCTGTTCTGAGATCGCCACAAAAGACAATGCAATGTGAGCATCATGTAGAATTTTTCTGTGTTACACCTAGTGGTATGTGAAGTTACCACGAGGCTTTAAAATGTTGAGAGAAGCAAGAGCAAAATTCATGTAAAAAGTTTCAGATTGTTAAAATTAGTTTTTTGGATTACACAAAAAAAATTCAGTAGCATTTTTGTGACTGCTACTGAGCTGTGTAGATTTAGATTGCAGTTGTCTTGGGTAATCAGCAGGGGTGCACAAATCCTGGGCATCAGGCCACCATGGTGGCTAAATTTTGTACAGTGGCACCTAATATTTGTTGACCCTCTATGGAACTGGCATCATGTCACTTGGCGGGCATCTGGAATTTTGAGGTGGCAACTGTAGTTTTTGTTAGATTTGTGCACTTCTGGTTATGACCCAAGTCAGTCAGTTGTAACTAGTAGCAGTAACCAGCTGCCAGACTGCAGTTCCCATAATCCACAAGATGACTGGTGTAATATCCACCACCACAAGAACTTAGAACTGTTACTTAGATTATGAATGGGATTGCATGATTCAGGCTTCCATCACAGCGTGAGGTCTCTGCTGTTCTGGGTTGTTACACAGTATTGATCGGTAGTTAGTTACCAACATTTTGGGAACAATAGGCTGTCCCAAATCGTTGGTAACTAACTACCAATCAGTACTGTGTAACATCACAGAAGAGCAGGGACCACCTTACGAACAGAGTTACTTGGTTTATGAACTGTTTCCGATGTTGTGTATTCAGAACAGGAATAGAATATTTCAGTGAGGGGATCTGTTCTCCTTAGGTGAAAGGGAGGGGATGCACCTTACAGTTGGGTGTGCCAGACAGAGCTATTTTGAGTTACTGGACAGAGTCTAGAAACCAGGTAATCTTAAGCATATTATACCATGTCAGCATCCTTAACCCTTTAAAGCCTAGCGGTAACTTTCCATACTACCAGGTTTAACATTAAAAAATTCTATGTGGTGCCCACATTGCATTTATGTGTTTTGTACAGATCTCAGAACAAACAGCAACTTTTGCCTTATAAAACATTAAGAGACTGGTTTTTATAACCGAAGTGGAGAGTGTTTACAGCGCGGTACGCACTGAGTCCGCATATAAAACAGATATGCTTCGTCTTTAAAGGGTTAATAGTTGGCTCATATAGGTGGGTTTCTCAGGAGTTTGTCCAGGCCCTCCTTAATGTATGTGATATGTGCATAATATGCAAGCTGGCACATGTGTTAGATGCTGCACATTTAACAGAACATGGCAAACTGGCATTTTTTTAATGTGTAGCCATATAGTTTTTGTCTCCGCATAAGTAAAAGGAAAATTGGTAACTGAGAAATATCAGTTTGATGTCTTCCACTGTGCATTTATAATCATGGTGTGCACTGTTTCCTCTGATTGAATTAAGTTGGCTGGACAGAGACTTGCATCATATAACACTAGCAAACCTATATCCATTGTGCATGTATGTTTTGCACAACTCAGTAATGTGGCTAATTATATAAAAAATGAATTTTCTGTTTGAATGCGGTACGCTGTGGGCCAGTAATTTCTCAGAAGTATTTTAATCTGGGAAAGTGTTTTACCTCATAATTAAATCATGTATCGATGAATTAATTTTACTATGCAACACTGGTCTAGATGCTCCGTACACATCATATCAAACAAAGAGGTGCCATATTGGCATGTAAAATTAATAATTTTGCCTCTTACATGTCTCTCAATCACGTTACTTGAACTCTTCTGCTGTCACTGATGTGATAATGTCGTGTGGAGTGGGTGTGTGTGCAGTATGCATGAGATCACAAGTATGCCTCATGCATTCTGAAGTAATTTAAGGTAAACAAAGTACAAAATTGATGTTAAAACTGTACTGGTTGAAGATAACAATGTTTGTGTCTGGGACGCACTCTGAAATTTTAAATGATTGTTTGGCTTAAAAAGAATTTTTAGGCCACTTGTGAAATGTTTCTTACTGGGGAGAGAAAGTCTATAAAGTCTATTTTTATGCTAGTCACAAAAAAAGTGGGAACTATTTTTCTGCATGCCAAGTTGTCTCATAATGTTTCATATGATACCTGGCATGGCCAGTTGTAATTTTTTTTATATTGTTAAATCTAGCTCCAGTGCAGTGTATTGAGGCATATGACACAAGTGTGGGTGCATTTGCACAGTATGAGATACTGAAATATCTGTAATTTATATGTACAGAGTATCCGATACTCATGTTTTAATGTTTTCCTGTACAGGTTACAAGGCATATGTGGAGAGCTGTACATAATGTTAGAATCACTCCGTGCTTTTTAGCCAGTGCAAACTTCATCTCATTTTAACAATATTAATGGGATATATATATATATTTTTTTCATTTTTTGCATTTCATTTTACTGAAATAATTGCACATGTTGTAGTGTGTGTGCGTGTGAATGTAGACCATTTGAATGTATCATCACATCAAGAGCAATATGTAACACCCCCTCCTCCCACAATAGCTGTGGTCTCGAATTTCAAGTTAGTAGCAATCACAAATGATATTGATACTGTTGATGACAATGTAGATGTAGTTGAGGAGGATTAATTATAAGCGTATAGTATCAACAATAATATAACAGCAGCTGCAAAATAACATGTAGTACTTATTTAACAGTATACATTCCAATGTTAGTGCTACAAGTCCATCCATCTGTATCCAGGCTTTAATTTTCAGGCTCAGCACCTCCTCGATGTCACAGTTATACACAGTAGCTCTTTCAATTTGAAATAAATGTGTCTTCACTTTGAAACATACAGCTTCATTTCCTCATTCAGGTCCCCCTCATGTCTGTGCTTAGAAAGACTGGGTGTTCCATGAGAAGTTGGTGGGAAAACCCCGTTGTTCCAGGACCACTGCTCATGTTTGGACCCATCCTGAGCCACTTTGATCTAATTCCCACTTTACACCCTGTTTCTGTAAAATGATTTTGAACTCTGTACGCCACTTCAGATACTCTCCACATACTTGGAAATGTTGCCAGACAGGCAACTCAACAAAATTTACTACTCCTTTCTTCTTAGGTTTTTTCCTATTTGTTATTGTTCCACTGCCTCCTGCTAAGTCCCTGTCCAATGGGCTCATGCATGGAGGTTTCCTTCCTTAGACCTTAAAACTTAATTTGCGTTGACATCAGTGGAAACACCAAGATTTTAACCGTTAGTATTGCAGCACAGTATATTTTAAAGCAAGGTATTCACTCAGATGATAATTCTGTAGCATGATAAATGAATAAAATCTCTTTTATAAATTACTCGTGCGTTACACCAGGTTTAAACCATAATAGTTATGATAGAAATTTAACTAAAGAATTTTAAAAAATGAACAGAGGAGTTGGAATGGTGTAGTTGGTATAGTGACTAGATTGCAGGGTGGTTGATATGGGTTTTGAATCACAGAGTGGGGGAAATATGCCTTTCTCTTCTTCAGACCATCCAGACTGAAAACAATGGAAATTACCAACAAAATGTACATTAAGTTTTATTTCTCTGTTTTATGCTAATTCACTCATACATATTTCGGCCCTTCTGGGCAATTCTCGGGGAGATTCTCAAGCAGTACACCGTATAACCACGGTAGATGGTTGTCCTATTGTAGCTGGTTATCTTAGTTGTCCATACTGCAAGTAATGGAAACATAGACAAAAATATATAAAAAAATTTCTAAAAAAAGGCGAAAATGAACTTACATGATGTGAGCTACGGTTAGATGATGGTCATTTCACAGTCTATACGTACTTTGTAACTTTGTGTGTGTGTGTGTGTGTGTGTGTGTGCTCTTGGCTGGTTGAAGTCGTGACTACATGTGTGGGTGGCTGCAGGTCAAAGTATTGGTGTGGGATCAGGTGTGAGGATCCAAGGCAGTTTTCAGTTTTTATGTGGGGGTTCTGCGTGCTTGGGTTTCGTATAGTAGTTGGAATAGGGGGTTGGACTCGCATGGGTTCTGTTCTGGAATTAATTTATTTTGGTGGTGGTATTGTTGTATGTATAGCTGCTCTATAGTGTCCATGCGTTTTCCTTTGTTGGCCTGGTGTATTAGGGACATAACTTCTTGTATAGGACTATACTTGTGCCCTTGTTGCAGTATATGTTAGGCATATACCGATGAAGGATTGTTTGTTCGAATGTACCTTGAGTGTTCATTGTAGCGCAGTGAGAGGCTATGCCGGTTTGAGCTATGTAAACTAGTTGTCAAATCACACATTTCAGACTGTAAATGCCACTATTCTCATACTCATTGTCATTGTGTTGCGTTTGTCCCCTGAGTAGATTGTGTATGCTGCCTGTGTTCTGTACGTGATCTGTTGGTAATTTCCATTGTATGTGTGATCTAATGCACGTTGATGAAACCCATTAAATCCAGACTGAATTCTGGGGCCCAGCTAGTCTTCAGTTCAGTGGATACCGCATTCGTTTACCAGGGGTATGAATGGTCAGGTCATGAGATTAACTACTTGCCAGCGTCTAGTGCTGAAGTTAATGGGTGGAGCTGTACCTGTGCTACCTCCATATAAATTTGTGGACTGGACAGGGACTTCACATTTTTGCCTTTTAATATCTAAACAGAATTTTTAAAATGTGGTCCCTTAAATTCCTTAGTGCCCACAGTTCACAATATAGCATTACTGATATCAGGGGTCTGCAGCCAGCCAGTTCATTTAATGTGGCGCTTGCAGTGAACTTACAATTACTGGATGTGGCCTGCCTCAGTTTTGAATAATTTATTTTATTTGTTCTGTTTCGAGGTTTGTGTGGTCACTAGCCAAAAGGGTCAGAGGCCATATAAGTCCCACAATATGTCAGAGGCTGGATTTGCCTCCTTCAGGTGGAATGGGAAATCTCGAGGAACTAGTGACAAAAAATAACTTGTAACTTACGCCACTCACGAAGCGAAAGGCAAGAAAGGCGTTGTTTTTTAGAGAGACGAGCCGATCCCGTACCCTAAGCCTCTAGCGACGGTAAAGTTTCAAGAAGCCATTGTTGCTATAGGGGGGGAATAAGGTGTGTTGACAGAACTATGGCAATATGGTATATGTGCACACTAGCTCAGACCACCTAGTCTCACACTAGTATACGTGGGTGGAAACAGGGCAGCATCGTGCGGACCGTATGCGGGCAATGAACACCGTTAGTAGCGGTGCATAATCCGTGGATAGCAGCGATTACAGTAGCGACAAAACGTATGTATGCATGCTTACGTACATTAAATGCATGGATCCGGGGGTACCACACGTCCTTTTTTTAATTCTTCAAAATATACGCCCAGGAGGGTTTTTAATGTTTTTAAAATATTCCGAGTTTGCAGCCAGCAATATTGAAACAGTAAAAAGCATCCTTGGCTGATGAGGGATAAAATAATTCTGTATGCTATAACTGATGGATGGCCATCTATACACAGGAGGGCCACATAGTTCGCATGGACTCGCCCGAGGGCCGGACTTCTGTGTGTGTGTGTGCGCGCGTATATGCATGTATATGTATGTGTGTGTCTAAAGATTAGTTTGCTGTGTGCTGCCTTAAAAGTGCTGAATGGTAGTTCCTAAACATTATATCTGCCAATAAAGTTGCCACATTATGTTCTGTAGACTCATTGGCGCACCCAAGGGTTTGGGCGGTTTCCGGACTCTAACCCTCCCGACCAAACCGAAACCTAAAGATCGCAGATTGACACGTTGATATCAAAGGTGTTAAGTAATCTACACGTCAGCCTAAATCACCCACTGAAATCGGCTGATGAGTGGTACACTGAAATATGTAAAAATGTAAGAAAAACTTACGAGTATGTAGATTATTCTTTTTCAGTTAGTTTTTATTTTCCCTGTAACCCAACTAGATATCGGGTCCGAGATTTTCATAACATAGTTTTTAAAATCAAACGTAAATTATACATAGCCTTAGGGTCAGTCCCCCCAAGGAAAAATTCTGGGTATGCCTATGTGTAGATATATTATATTATGTTTGTTAAACTTTATTATTGAAACCATTTAGGCGGCAGACGGCAGCAACTACTTTAAGACAGGGCCGCATGTTAGTCAGCTCTGCTACAGCCAAGCTGCCCTAGTAACTATGGAGGGAAAAGTCCCGCTATGCTGATTGGCTAAGCGGCAGTGGGCAGCAGCCAACCAACACGTAGTATACTGGCAATCGAACGTTCAACTGAATCCTTGTGCGCCATGGCCATTCTACATGCGTAGTTCGGATGTTGCGTGTGGGTCGGTGCTCAGAGGTGGGTATTAACAGGTATTGTAATTTAATGGAGGAAATATGTTTTTTCTTAAAGTTTAGTATTCATTGTAATTTAATTATTCTCTTGTCAAAAATGCGTAAGCCTTAGTGCAAATTGAGAGAAGGTGGTGAGGGGAAATGCACGTGTTTTCGGATGGGCAGTAACGAATTATTCCCGGAACGTGTACCTGTTGCAAACAAAGGGTCGTTAGATCTTGATGTACATTTGGAAATAACAAAACGTACGAAGAATATTCGAGGTGAGAGCAGTTTATCTAAAACAACTACTTTGTGCAACCAGGTTATGAAGGAGGCGAAGTACATGCGGCAGAGAGCACATCAGACTTTCTTTGCGTAAAACATAACGGCGGTTACAGATGTACAGACTGCACTAGTAATTTAATGAAGAAAGTTTTTCCTGACACAGAGATAGTTCGAAAGCAGATATGCGCGAACGAAAACAAGCCATTATACGCAGTAGATACTGAACGCCTCCATGGTGGTTGCACGTTGTGGAATGGCGGCAGATGCAAGCAATCAGTTCGTATTAAAATATTTTCTAGTCTTGATTCAGCATTTGATTTGATGTTCAGAGCAAACCCAATGAAAGAGCACAAATTATTGAACAGTATGCTCATGGGAGAGTAGAAGATAATTATCTTGTTTCAAAGCGTATTATTATTTTTGCAAGTAGTAATTGTATAGTGTTTGGAGTGGTAGCACGTTCCTCGACAAATAATGTTCCTCAAAATTGACTGTTATATTCGTGGTGTTCCGTCTTTTATGAAGGAAATTGGATCCACTGAAAAATATGCTTGTGCCTAGAATGTACACACTAAAGTTGTTTTTTTTTCTTTTGCGTTTTCAAGTTCTTATGCGGAAAATGTCCTCTTTTTTATGGTTGGTGACTGGTAAATGTCTTTCCTGTGGTGGATATATGGTAACCCTGCATGGATCCAAAAGTTTGCCAAAGTGACTATATATAGCACAAATATTGAAAGTATGCAAAATATACAGAGTTATTACAGTGCAAACTACTATAATTATTACATGTACAGTGTTATGAGCAATTTTTAAACATAAAAAACTCATCAACAGAGTAACAGAAGCTTGTGTTTCAATATCTGCTTAATGGTCCTATAAATTGTGCTCTTATTCCTGAGTCTTGTGAGGCTAAGTGGCAAGCTGTTGAAAGTGTTGTTGCCAGCATAGAATGCGCTTTTATGAAAATATGAGAGGTTGGCATTTGGTATGTGAAGATGATGTTCCTTTTATTAATACTGCGTACAGATTTTTGTTTAAAAAAATTCTTGCTTGCTTTGGAGTTCATTAATGAAAATGTATTTTGACATGGAACAGGTAAAGTCTGTAATCTGCTAAAGAGATTCTTTGTGAAGTTCTAGACTTTACAAGAACCATACTTCTAACAATTTTATGTCGTAAAGTAAATATCTTTCCATTGTTGGGCAAGTTACCCAGGAAATTATTGGGTACTTGATTACAGAGTGAAAGTAAGGGAACTAAATTGATTTGCTGGAGGTAGTGTTGCTGATATGGAACATTGACCTAATTGCATAATGCAGTGCACTTGACATTGGAATTATTTGATCAGTGTGATACTTCCAGTGTAGATAGTTACCGATTTGTAAACCAAGAAATTTTGTTTTCACTGTTTGTGGTATGTACTTTTCTTTACAACAAGTACTTACTGTGCAGTGCAGTGAATTACACAAGCCTGTGAATTATACTTGCTTTTCTGGGGCATAAGGTTGAATGGGTGACTAAACCTAATTTTTGCTTGCTGAATTCAAATGTACTTTCCATTTTGCCATTGCACGTAAGAATTTTTTACAATGCTAATATCTATTCAAATGATATAACAATTTCTATTAATTTATGTAATTAAATGTGCTAAAATTCATGAGGCAATCACAAAATCTGTACAAAATTTCAAATATATAGGTAAAAGAATATTATATAAATTGTGTAAGATTAAGAAATGTTGTTACGTACCTCAAAAATGTAATAGCGCTGGCTATTTCCACCTCTGCTTCGTTGCAGAGGAATGCTGATTTGCTTTGTGCTTGTGATCCTGTTGAGGGTTATCCCTTGTTAAGCACCAACAGTAGTCAGCCATCACTGAGACATCCCATTGACCCTGATACCTTCTTTCCATCTCTTTGATGTTCTGATGGGATCTATCCCTGTTTTTTGCTTAGTGCCCCTAAATTTTCTGGGAAGTAAGCGAGATAGGAGTGCAGAAAGTGTAACTTCAAGCTCATGTTACATCTGAGGGCCTGCATTATTTTAGCATAGTTTTCAACTCTGTTCTTATTGAGGATCTTTAAAGTTTCCCGGAAATTTGATGATCACCACCTTGAACAAATTCCATGCCTGAAGTTCTAAGTCATTCATGGAGTTGGTAAATGTAGAATCTGATGAGTTGCTGAATTTGTGGACCATGAAAGACATCCTCTCTCCCTTCTGCCTTGGACAGCCACAGAAATTTCTGCATGAGTTACTGATAGCAGGGCCTACTCTTTTCCAAAGCTTTGGCATATTGCTTCATTATCCCTAGTTTTATGTGTAAAGAGGGTAACAAAACTTTCTGTGGGTCAATAAAAGTGGGCTTTATTACATTTTTTGTTCCTGGCACAGCTTTTTCTTTTAAGCCAACCTGTAACTGTCCAGTGTTTTTCTTTGGCTCTGCTGTCCCATTCACACAAGAAACATGGAACTTTAGTGTATCCTCCTTGTTGGCCCAACAGAATACTGCATACTTTTAGATCACAGCACAATACAATTTGTGTTTGTTATGTTTAATTTTTTCAAAAACCATTTATAAGTTCTCATAAGATTCCTTAAGGGGTGTTTAATGTGCCACTGCCACTGAGGCAAGTTTATTCTCATTGTTTAGCAGCATGGCCTGTAAACTCCTTTTGTACAGTCAATAAACAGATGGCCAGTTGTCTGGTTTGTAAGCTCATCCTAGGCGATGAATCAAGCCAGGTCATTGATCAAAGCTATCCCCCTGTTCCACACTTTCAGTACAGCAATCCCACAGTCTGATATAGTAAATGTAGCAGTAAACTGTGGCAATAAGCTATCTGATTGACCCTCTTACAGTTAAGGATGTCGTGCTGTCAGAGCGCTTTAATATAAAAAAATGGCGTGTGATCCATACCATGCAAAATATGGAATTGTATAAAATCTGTACACGATATGCAAAATCTAGTAACATTTTTTAAATCAGGGTGCCTATTTTAGCTTATTTCACCTAATATAACCGATGCCACAAAATCTTCACAGGCTTGTCTTATTATAAAATTTTATATATTTGTTTTATCTTGTAGGATCAGTGTGTTAGCAGCAAATCACTTACACATGCGAGACAACTGAATTTGACACTACAGAAGTCATCAAAGTTTTTACTAGAAATTGTAACACTGGTGTCATCAGCAGATGTTTCTCAGGGGAAGGTTGTTTATATCCTGTGAGCAGTAAAGTCCGCCGAATTGACCCTAGCAGAACTGCATGTTGTAATATGCCGCAGTCAGAGAGAAAGTTCCAACTTGCGTTAGATGATTTCATTTAAACTTTTTGTTTTCTATTTCTGAAATAGGACCTGAACCAATTTGCATTTACTCCTCGAATGCCAGAGAGATGTAACTCACCTAGCAAAGTCTCATGATTTACCCAGTCGGAATCCTTTATCAGATCACAGAAAGTTCCTCCAACGTGAATCTTTTGGTTAATAGATTCGAATACACTGTTAATTTGAAGGCAGCAGTGAAATTTTCTCACTTGAATAAATACTATAACTGCAACATTACTTTGATTTGGAATCTGAATTATCAGCTACACATTTTGCATGACAAAGCTCTAATGCTTTAAGGTGATGCTAAATGTTAATTTCTGTTTCACTAGCATTTGATAAAAGGAAAATTCACACAGTTTCTGTTAGTAGTGACAAGGCAGAATAAGGTTTCAGTGTGGTGAATCATGTAATGAAGGAGTAAATGAGCAGTTGGTGGTCACTGCAGTCTGATGACCACAAACATATGGGTTAAACTCTGGTGGACAGGGATGCAGTGTCTTTTGTCATGACATGGTTTAGGGAACATTGTTTGGTAGATTTTTTAAGAAACGCTTGAGAGGCATTCATGGTATATTTTATAAGTCTATATATTTTAATAAATGTGCATATACTGCAAATCATTTTATTTAAGATTATTCATAAATGGGAAAGGTGATGTCCTTTACTGATGCAAGCCAGTTAGTATAATGGTAGTAGACACTTTCTAGACTTTATACAGCCTAATGCAGTACAGATATATTCAGATAACGTGATACCTGAGCTGCCTAATACTGCACACAGCTGTAGTCAGCACGGTCCGTCCGTTGCTTGGCTCATGTTGGCACGGCCAGGCAATGTTATACCTGTTCCAAGAGCATCTGCCCTGGTAGAAGTACAAGTACATTGTCTGTCGCAATGAAATCACTTATGTTAAGGTTAAATTTTGTGTGTTCTATTAGAAGGACCCCTGGACAAAATTTCTGACACTGCACTTCACTCCATTGCTTAAAGGACACTGCAGAGTCCTGCTACTTATCAGACAGTGTTTTTGAAATGGAGAGAAAAAGGTTGGAGCAGTGTGCGCTTTGCTTCCCCTCAGATCAGCTTGCGTCTTCACCGTCGCGCTAACAGGGATCAAGTTATCTGATGAGAACAGTAGATAATACTGGTTTGTGTTGTTTATAGGTGAGGGTGTGATTACTGAATCAGAATGTTTCATTTGTCGGTGACCAGAAGTAGGAATAATTGGAAGTTTGGGTGTTGCCAACTTCGAGCTGACCTTTGTTGCTGTGGAAGAAAGTAAGCATATTACGCTCAATTGTATTAGTACATGTTTGTGCTATTTGTCTTCTGGGATGTACGTAGCATAACATCTTAGAAGGTGGAAGACAGGTGCACTGTAGAGAAGGCCTAAGGACTCGCATGTTACGTATTTGTTGAAGTAATTTTAAGCAAAATTATGAATTGTTTACACACATAACATTACAAAATTAATCCTTGGGTTACTGCCTGGATACAAAATGTACCCAGGCTTCGTCTTCTCTCCAACAGTTCTCAGTGGTATAGAGCAACAGTGTTACCAATTTTTCTGTTTGTTCTTTGAAGTCACCTTGACACAAAATAATAATAATAATAATATTATTATTATTATTATTATTATTATTATGCAGTGAGTGTATTGTACTTTTAGTATGCTATATTTTTTTAAATCTTTACCATTGTATACCCATGTTCATTCTATTTTTCCAATAGCTAAGGACAGAGAAACAGACTGAAAATGTTGCCAGTGCTCAGAATGAGTGTGCAAGGACTACTGAACAGTTCGAATAACTTGCATCAATTGCAAAGAACAATCATAATAGAAATTTCGTTCATTTCTGTTCTAAACTATATAGTCTTGTTCTCAAACATATTAGGCACTTTATTCTCTTCAGTTGAATGAAAAGTGAAAAAGTTGAGTAAAAGCAGTTTTTTGTGTCTGAGAAACAGACTTTACAAAAAAAGTGTCGAGAAAGTAATTAAAAGAGTGTGGATACAAAATGTATGCAGTACACTAAAAGTTGGAAGTTTTATTGTCCCATAATCCAAGGGTTACGAATGTTGTTCTGATAGATTTTTCAGTTTCTGATGAAACTGTGAGAGATTTAGGTGCATGTAAACAAGGAAATATAGTTAGTTTCCTTTGAACATCTCCATCTGTGTAGAGAAGTTTGCAGCAAGGACGATACACTGGCAGTGAAGTTTTCTTGGGTGGTCTGCACAGAAGTGGAGTTTTTACCCAGTGTTTTGAACGCATTGCCTGTCTTGTCAGGGATTGATATGACCAGTGAGAGTTTGCTTTTGTATTCATGGATTTAGTTGCAGCAGACAGCTGTGTCACATCACATCAGTCTCTCGTGCTAGAGAGAGAGTCTCAGAAATGTGGGGTAGCCATTCGAGTTTCATACAACCCGTTGCCCAAATTGACTTCATTGCATACAGTTCCTGATAAACTTCAAATCATATATAAATTAATAATCATACAGCTGACTGACATATCTGTACTTTGGCATTGCTCAGGCAATTAGTTGCCAACCTGTGACCCTGATGTGTCAGTTTTGAATCCATGTCAGTTGATAACAGATGTGTGGTGGATAGAGGGGACTGGGACGTGTTTTTCTCTGGGGTGTTCTATTTTCCGTTCAGCATCATGCGACCAGAGCTCCATACTCATTCGCTTGGCAGATACATTAACCTGTGCATTGATGTGTTTCTGTGGGTGGCATAATGAATAGAAATTTTTCTTGCTTGCGTTATTGTTATGCAAACCGTCATGATTTTATTGCTTTTCTATTCGTGTAATTTCTATCATAACAAAATTTATAGGCATGTTTATGACGTTCCAAGCTAAGCTTCACATTTGTGGATGCCATGCTTTATTGGTTGCTTCCATTGACAAAAAAGCTAAACACCGATTTTACATGGCTGTCCTGCTGCTTTACTCTCTGCAGAAAACGGCCATTACAGTTTGCACGTGTGTTAAGATTCTTCACTGTGAGAAGTGTGTTTTTTCAGAGATATCAAATTCCAGAAAAATGGAGTCCTTAACCGTACCGCTGTGAAGACATTCAGGACTCGCATGTTTATCATGTCAACTTTTAAAATCCCAGATTAATGGATGGTGTACCGAGAATGTGGGCAGTGTGTTGGTGGCAGTTGGCTGTGCTGTAGCAGCAAATGCCACGTGGTAAATTTTTTATTGTCGCATTAGGAGCGTCAGATACTGTTTTGCCATGTACAGAACAGTACTTGGATACTAGATGCCAAATATGTAGGGTGCTCTGTTGAACTGTTTTAGGGAGGGAGCAGCTATGAAAAGTCTTGAGAAAATCATGTCTCTGTTACTGGAACCTGACCAAACCCAGTTTACAAAGTTCATCCTTTAAATGCATGTTTAGCTCTGCACGTTACATGCATGTGATATGAAAGAACAAACTAACTATAAGATGATAGATTGTAGCATTTTTAAGTAGTTCCTGTTCAGATGGTATTTGAATGCATACAAAATGTCAACAAAAACTGTTTTAGTATAATTATTATATTATTACAAATTATGAATTTGTGCATATTCTAGGGTTTTGTGGCTGTTTTGAAGCAGGCAATATATGCTTTGTGCTCTGAACACCCCTTTACTGCTTCAACAAAGATTTAGTGTCATCAATTTTTATAAACTCATGGCAGATCCCCATTACATAAAATCAGTATGTGCTACAATATTCTACTTCTCACATTCGTTGACTAGTGTAGTCTGTCATATAATGTCACCCAACGAAGGTTCAAACCAGCGAAACCTAAAATGTGAACAGGAAGCCAACCTCTACACAGATACACGTAGAACAATTTGTATTAGTACTTGTGTTGTGTGTCACAGTATCTTCAACCATCACAATGGTCCAAAAGAGTATTTGGTGAACATTGGAGTAGCGTGTGAGTAGAGTACGGGAATTCTTCGGTGCTCTGGATCCTGGTGTGTTCCAGTCCATTTGGGACCAAAAATAATTTGGTCTTCCCTTGGATGATGTGGTCTGTGTTCTGGATCACGCGGGGAAGCGTGAGAGAACTCTGTACTCTGAGACACATGGCATAGGAGAAATGGGCAGAGACAGTCATTCTTGACCTGTACTGTTAGGTACTGCAGTTGTGCTTTTAGGAGTTATACTTCAGCAATGAGTGATGGTTTTTGTATGTTACCCGTACCATGGAATTTCCCTTGGTGGTCCAGAGTCGTGGGTCATCCAGACCAACACTTGCTCCTTGTAGTCTGGATGACCAATGGGCTGTACATAGCAAATGAAGGGAAATACTGCGCAGTTACACATTGCACTCCTTTACCCATACGTAAATCACTTTTGTATTTGGTGTGATTGAATTAAGGTGCACTAATTGTTGATGTGCTCCTGAAACTGCTGACAACACGAAAAGAAGTCCCTTGGATGATCCACATTAGTAACATTCTCATGCTGTTGTGCTTCCGACCAGCACTTTTCTTTGTATTTCCCTTCAGTGAAGCCAAACTGTTCACATCATTGTGGGTAGAAGGTAAAGTTGTCTGTGTTGCTGTTTGATACACTAAGAAGAATCCTGTCCTGGACGTCTAGTAACCTGGTCAAGACTTTGGCCAGTTACCCACTGATACATGTAGAATGTTAATGCTACACCAGAATTCTCAACACGTAACTGTTTATTGGTCACTGCATGTAACATAACAATAAAATCTGTTTTAATGCATTTCTTATATTTTTAGGAATCTTGCAGCAACAGAATTTACTGTGGGCAGAGGACAATGTGTGCCCTTCATGTGTGGGTATATTTGCTAGCTGGTGGGAGACAAAATGCCAGCTTCTTCCAAGCACCAACATTTTGAGGTACGTTCAAGGACTCCATGCTTTATGCAAAGTAACTATTTTTGACAAACTCCATACTGCAGAGTTTCCCGGGGGAACCTAGTGCTCATTCAGGTGGTCAAGAAATATCCTGCATGTATGGAATCTGAAGGTTCATTGTTATGTACACAAGAGTCAGTCTGTAGATGCTGCATATGCTAGTCTAAATTGTAGTGCAGTGGTTTGCAGTCTTTTGGTTTTCAAAGCAAACGTGGGCTAGTAATTTTTTTTGACAGCACATTGATTTGGAATAGGGAACTAGGTGTTATAATACTAGCATGCACTATCTTAGAAGATGTCATTTATTGTATAAGACATATTACTGCACAACGAAAAGGTGAATGAGATTAGTATATACACCAGTTATGAAGCTTAAGTTTATACATCGTTTTTCATACTATTAGTGGTGCCCAGGGCATAACGGGGGGGGAGCAGCGAGTGGTGCAGTTGCCCCAAGTGGCAGAGTTCAAGGGCGGCAAAATGAATACTTTTAAGTGGCGGGGGAAAGATGTTTTGTGCTCAGCTTTCAAATTATTGAGAAAAATAACATTAAATTCAATGAACGAGTTTTTCTTTTTAATTTCATAATTTCTGTTAGGTGTGGCCATTGTGAATGCTCGCCTCAGGCACCAAAAAGCCTAGCTATGCCACTGGTGGTGCCCTCTGAGCAAAGAATTCTTCAAATCTCAAACGCCTTTTGTAAATTTGTGTGCTTGCATGTGTATAAGGAATACCTGTGTAAGTTTTTGATTTGTGAAATTTTTAATTTGCATATTCATCTTTGAATAATCATTCTTCTGTTAAGAGCTTTCTGGCACCCTTGGTTAAAGCTTGCATGGCGTTAGTCTGGTGTGTGTGGAACAAGCAAGGAATCAGCAGACTTTTCTCATGTTGACAGATTGCATTCTATCTCCTCTGTGCATCCAGCTCTCTGTCCAATTGATACAGGGATAAAGCAGCCACTGTATAAAGTTAGTCACTGACCTTTATCTGGTACTGAGATTAAAAAGTGTCTGGTACTACGTTTCCACTTCCACACATTTTTTCAAGGCATAATATTTAATTAAAGTTTACACGACCAGCAGCTGCATGTATGAACACACATAAACCACTCAGAAATTCATTTTATATACTTGGGCAAGAAGGAAATTTACTGTCCCTTTAAGGCATGCTGCATAATCTCTCTTCTGTTTTTCGCAAAATGCCATTTATGTCATACTGTTATTGTTTTCTTTTCAAATAATACATTTTTCATAGATCATGTGCTAAAATTTAAGTACCAACTTTGTTGTTTAAAGGTTGAGCACAGGTAACTAGCATCTTACCTTTTTCGTGACAAAGGTTTGTTAGACATTATTGTCACCTGTGATTGTCAGAATCACCTGATGCAGTAGATATGAGAGCTACAGTTTACATGCATTGTAAAGACACATCTGGCAAGTACATGACTGGAATTTGTTGAATGAAAGTTTGCAGAGTTGCAGAAGCAGCATAATGTAATGAAAACAGCAGTTTCTGCATCTAGGAAAGCACTTCTGGCCACATTTAAAGTATTTAATTTCTGGAAATCAGAAATCCCATGCCATTGGAGAGAAATTGCTGCTACATATGAGTTAAGCACTTAAATGAGGCCAGCGCAACGTTTATATGGCATAGGCAACTGGGACAAAATTTGGTGTGCATGCGGGCAACTTGATTCAATATGCAGTATGTAGAATGAATAGGTATATGCATAATCTGATAACGGGACTTACAGAAAAAATTAAAAAATAGAATTCACAGCCTAGGCTAGGTCATGACTATTTTTAGAACATTTTTATGCAATGAATTAGTAATGTAACATGTCTCCATAAATAAATAGCTCATGAGTTTTCAAAATTGCTTTGGTGTTCTAGTGGCTTTGCAAGGCAAGGAGTTAAGATGTTTGCTCATTTCAGATGTCTCGGTGGGGAATGTAGCAGTATGTTGCAGGCAACATGTTGCCCGCAAGCTGCGGGTTGAGGGTACCTGACTTAAAGTGTTGCCTGTTTCAAATGATATGATATGATATGATGGTTATGTCATTGTCAGGAGACATCAAGGAATAACTGCTAATCCGTACTGTAGTCCAGTATTTGTTTTCCATGTAGACAATTCAACATGTTGCAGGTTTACCTCAGCCACTTGTGTCATTGAAGAAAACACGTGAGAATTTTACGTTTTGTTAACTGCTGACAAAGAGGACTGCAGGAAATGATGTAGTTAAGGCTGTGAATGAGTAAATCCCGTCAGAAGATGCCTCTCACTCTGGCTATGCTGGTGTGTGTGTACAGAGGGTTGTTGTGGCTGTGGCAGGACACGAAAGACGATGTGAAGTAAGGCAAGTTGCGCCTGACATTTACTTTGTGCATTTCATCATTTGTAGACAGTCTTGTTTTACGAGACCATGTGCCATAATTACATACTGTGCTGTAAGAGAGCATGAAGGTTGTAAAGTGTGTGAAAACTTGCCCTTTCAGCCCTCATCTGTCTGTGATTTTGTGTGAGGAAATGCAGGGATCTCTTGTGTCAGGAGATGAGGTTCTTGTCAAGCACTTCATTATTTTATGTAATCCATATTCCGTGCAATAGATTGATTGTGCTGTATTTAATCCAACAAATTGTGCAAACAATAATAAATCATTTGTCACTTATATCCCTCCTACATGTTTTGACCTCTGCAAGGTCATCATCAGGGTGGTTTATACAGAGGTATAAGAGTACAACAAATTCTATCAAAGATGCTGTATTCATGATCCACACTTGGATGAGTCTTCTAGCTTGAAATATGTAGTCTCATTCTCCCCAGCACACGCATATGGTTATTGATAATTCTGTTCCATTAGTGAAATCCTAAGAGTAGCATGAAGAGAGAATAGTTTGTGCTCAGACTTTTGTTCATCAAGCAGTTTATGCCTTTATCTTGTGCGTGCAAAGTAAATGCCCCTGTCAATGCCACGAAGGAATGGAGGGTACTGGAAGTAGCTTCATGCGTTCCTAAACTTGGTAGCAGATAGATGGTGGAGCATAGGCTTCATGCCTTGTGTATTTTACTCTTTGGGAAATGGGGTGACCACCGAGTAGCCGTTGTGTAGGAGGCTGGGTGGTTCCTAGAACTGGTCTGAAGGTTTTGGAAGAGGGAAGAATATGTTACTCCTGCTAGGAATTGAACTGTGATTAAGTTGTCTGGGCTGTAGCCTATTCAGTATGCCAACTACACTATCCTGGCTCCTCTGGTAATTCTCCTACATGTTCACATTCATAAACTGTCTTCAGTACGTAAGTATGACAAAAGTAGAGCAAGTAATGAATAAAAGAGGTTCCGCAGAAAAGGACTGGATAATAGCTGTGTATCTTAACAAATTATATGTTCAGTGTTCCATACCGATTTTTGTATGACGTTAACATAATTTATGACGAATTTGAATTTGGTTTTAAAAACTATGGGACTGGCGCGAATCAGTATTGGTGTTGTAGTGCAGACCCCTTTTGCCAAATTGCATCAATTCAGTCAGTAGCTTCAGAGATGAAACATGTGGCCACACGAACATAATGTATATGGAGAATGCATATTGTGGTAACTCTTGTGTATAATGCAGGATGGTGTTAATTGCCCACCATTTGTTAGTAACATAAGGGGAGCTTGGTGTTGTAATGTTTAGTTCAGAGGGGGAAGGAAATGAATGCTCCTGTCAGCTGAGCTGCGTCAACTAAAAGTACGTGTTTTTGGCAACGAAAGCAGTTTTGTGGGCAATAGTAATTTATTTTTTGAAAAAGAACTATTATAAATATTTGAGATTCTGCTATGATCCATGTATTGAGATAAGGTAATAATTTTTGTATTTTTTCATGTTGAGCATTTAGAGACGAAACACGATGATTTCTGGACACTCAGAACTTCAAAATAAGAATGTGGATAGCATCAGTGCCAAGTTGTTGGCTTCTGCTATGATGTAAATGGGGCTTTCACATTTCTGGGGTGCCATACAGTGTAGACTGGTAGTTACTGATGTTTCGGGACAACCTGTAAGTCCCATCTTCAAGGGTTAAGCAGTCTTCTTGGACTGTGTAACCCTTGAGGATGGGACTGATAAGTTGTCCTGAACTGTGTGTAACTAACTGCCAGTCTGCACTGCATAACATCCCAGGAGAGAAAATAATTCAATGCCAAAGTTAGCAGTCGTAGGTAAAAAATTAAACTTTCTGTTTGCCTAGATACTAGC
This sequence comes from Coptotermes formosanus, assembly GCA_013340265.1. Lineage (NCBI taxonomy): Eukaryota > Metazoa > Arthropoda > Insecta > Blattodea > Rhinotermitidae > Coptotermes > Coptotermes formosanus. The sequence continues at coordinate 672,660 of BLKM01000165.1, read as the reverse complement.
TCATGAAAGTGTTTGAGGAGCATAGAAAAACCTCCGTATATTCTCATATGTAGATAGGTATATTCACCGTCTAGCAACTTCACACTTGGGGAGAGTCTTAACCTTTTAAAGCCTAGCGGTAATTTTACATACGACCAGGTTTAACATTAAAAAATTCTACATGGTGCCCACATTGCGTTTATGTGTTTTGTACGGATCTCAGAACAACAGCACCTTTTGCCTTATAAAACATTAAGAGACTGGTTTTTGTAACCGAAATGGAGAGTGTTTACAGCGCGGTACGCACTGAGTCCTTATATAAAGCAGATAGGCTTCGTCTTTAAAGGGTTAATATGATTCCACAAGGGGCCTGAATGCTGTGCAAAGCCAGTAGTGGTCTTTATAGGAACGTCATATGTGACTTCATAATAATTTTCCGATGCAAATAAATTTCAGCTGCATACAGAAGATTTATTTCAGAAATTCAGAAACTTGACGGAGATAGTTACGAAATCTAATAAATTATTGTTAAGTTCAGCTTGACTTTGTTGTCAAGGACTAATGCAAGACCAAGAGTGCACCTCATTTCTTTACAAATGGTATAAGTACAGTAGTGTGACACCATATTGTGATTAAATTAATGAAATTGCTTTTCTTTAACAGGTAATTATGAAATATGTTGTAGTTATGCTATTTTAAAATTTTTACAGGTCCCATGTGGTTCTAATGTCATCACAGCATGATGCATCTTGAGGTTGCGGATGGAGGAGGCAGGCTGCAGCAGTGGTGGGTTGGTGTGTGGTGTACGTACTGAGTGAGTAGTTACAGTGAGCCGAGAAGGGGTGGTCCGGCAGCTTGTGTGAGGGGGTGAAGAACTCATCATCATAGAAAACTAGAATATTACAAGGTGTACGTTTTTAGATTTTCATTGTGACAGTCTTCTGAGTATTTTAAGTACATTATGGCAAAACTCGCCATCTGATTCTTGTTCAGTAATAAAAGCATTTGCATACACGTGTGCATATTCCAAAGGATGCTGTTCTGATAACAGACATGTGTTCACAGAGTCATTGCTTGAATTATTTGGAGGGTCATACAAAACCTTTCTTTAAAGGTAACTGTCAAAAACAATTATAAGTATCTTAGTTGATGGCTGTATCAGAATAGATGACAATTAGATGCACAGAACCCTCACACAAACAAATGGATTGCCCCAAGGTGACCTTGCAGCTATTTAACACAGCAAATGAAAGTATCGAAAACTGGTTATGAACTGCTCAGCATGTATGTATGTTGATTGTATGGGAGTAGGAAGCAAGAAGAACGAAACACCTTCGAAATTGTTTGGCAGGGAGATAAAATGGACAACACAAAACACATATAGGTTAAAAGTGGTACAGAGGCAGTGACATTGTTCATGCGAAGCCACCTTTGAGTTTGAGAGGCCTTGTGACACAGTAAGTGGCTTCTACCACAGGATATGCAAAAGAGAATCCATTCTATCTCCAGACCAAAAACTATATCTGTCAGTGATGTGATCAGTACCGTGTGCTGACTGAACATAATGGACGCATTTGCAAAGTGAACCAAGTATTGAAGAGTGAATTGTACTCATGCATGTTTTATAATGTATATATGTAAAAGTAACTTACGTGTAGCTGTAAGTTTTGTTAAAAACTGCTGGCAGTGCTGACTACTGGTAGCGTTGCCCTGTCTGTCAGTGTCGTGTAAGCATGATTATTTGCGCACGATACTAAGCAGTGTGTAGTGAGACTGAAGTCGCTTATTGTAGGTAGAAGTGCAATTGGGACGTATTTATAATACTCAGTACTTATAAAGATGAAATAGATATGGGACGTATTTATAATACTCAGTATTTATAAAGATGAAATAGATAAAGGTTAGGTTCTTAGAACTGATCTACAAATTTGACCAGTTTCTGCACTTCTTATTGTTACCAATGCATTATTTTGCTGATTCAGTTTGTGGTTTAGGGATTGATGTAATTGGAGCCACAGATGAGTTGTACTGGACGTTTTGGTTCGTTCCATATGCTAACAGGTTTTGTTTATAATTATGTGTGGGAAACTAAATGACCATTCTGCAGGGGTGGCATCCCGTTATGCTTTTGTGATAGGTGTTCACAGTTAATGCAGTCAGTATTTCTTGCAGAATGGCTATATTTTTATAAAAATATAATGACTTGGTATAGACATTTTGACCCTTTTTGCCATCTTCATGCAAGTTCAGTTATCAAAATCGATGGTATACGAACATGCTGTGTCAGTTATTCTTGGGGTCTCAAGATTGTTTATCATACAAGTTCGTATGGAAAGTAATGTGTTCTGTTTGTTTGTCTTGGGATAAAACAAGAAATGTCTCAACAGACTGCACCTTTTGCCTACATCTTGCCCTTTCTCAGTGCATCAACATAAGCACAAAGTGCAGGTGTAGGTATACATCAACATTCTTCTTCCATTCTTTGTTAGAAACCATTTATGAAAGGGGTACATTGTCTTCACTGGTGGAATAGTCCTTCATTGATCACTTCACTGTCATTGTCAAGAAGTGTGTGTTAGTCATTGGTAGTGCCTGATGGTCTTCCTGCCTATTGTCACAGGACTGACCTTGTGGCTTGGTCACCACCCCAGTGGTATCTTGACTGTAATGTCTCTTCTGTTTTTGTCACCATGAGGTATTGAATTGTATGAGGGAATAGGTTCAAACAAGTCCAAAATGTCTTGAGCACTGAGTTTTCTTCTAGACAGTTTGGCCTGAAAACTAAGATGAAGTGTAGATGTTTATACACCATGTGTGTAGTGGTTTCAAATGGAATGTCTTATGTATTGGCTTGTTATTTCCCTTATTTTATTGCACAACTTAGCAAAAAGCAGGTATATATGTTTGTACAACACATAGCAATCCAAAACCGTAAAAAACGCCTTATGATGTGGCTTGCAAACAGAGCTCCCAACACACAAAAGCATGCTAAAATACTCAGAGGGCAGTGCTATGAAACATGAAAGAAATATGTTGCATTCTGGGATGTGTAGGGCTCCTTGCCCATACGTCGAAACATGTGGTGCAACATGTGGTTTCTGCACATTGTGTGTTGCTGCTGGGTACCCCTCATGGTCTGTTTCCAGCTGCCCTTATTGATTGGGCCCTTTTGTGGCCATTCCATCTGTATTTGTCCTTCATGGGATCATACTTTTCTTGATTTTCTTTGAAAATTTTAACGTGCTGAGTATTGCTGTGGTGCTAGCGTAATCGTGTAGAACATACAGCGGTATTGTATGTGTCAGTATTTATCTTAAATCTTCATTGGTAGAACCAGGGTTTTAAGATGCCTGTGTGCTTTATTTAACCCTTTGACGCCGAAATTAAATCCCCCGGTGCAGGGCCAGCAGCCGGAGTTTTTTCTACCGGGCATTTAATTTTTACGCTTGCTCTTAAATAAAAAATCATATTTCATAGACTTTTCGTTCAGACTTAAAGCCGCAAAATTTAGCCGTGTGTTTATGAATTGCTTAATTCGGGAAAAAATATTAATCAATTTTTATAATAAATTTAGGCCCGTGAATTGCATGCATTATACAAAATGTGGTGTAAGTACTGTATTACTCACATAATTGCATTGTCAGCAAAGTGCAAAAAACGCAGTATGTGTAGAAACCTGTCTCGTGTCATGGTCTCACCGTAAAAGGGGGTGTGTACCTGTCTAAGTCGAGACCAGGAGTCATGAAGTGTGTCTTTCGGGTCGTGTCCCATCTGCAGAGCCAAGGCAATGAAAGTCATCATGTCTGACATCGTAATGCCAGGCAGTCGGTGGATAGGTCCGGCTTGTTTGTCCACGTGTTGCTGGTAGTACAGGTTGGTCTGTTCCGCCAGCAGGTGAAAAATTTGTGAAAAAAACAGCATCAACACAGACAGCGACGAACTGTCTTTGTTGATGTGTGGAGCCTCACTCCTTTTTACACCTTTTGCTGGATCAACAGAAGGATGGACAGTGATGTTCCTTCCTTGAGGCGGTCCCCAGGTTGGAAATCCTCTGCCACTTGTTGCAGCTTGCGGCTCATCTTCTGGTACTGAGGCTGGTTGTTGTTGTTCCTCTTCTGATTCACAAGATTTTTCTTCAAAATCACTGGCCTCAGCACCTGATGAGTCGGTATTGGCAACCAGGTATTCTCTTATGGCTACATCGTCCAGTCTCCTTTTTCTGCTGGCCATTGCAGGACGTAGTTACACGCGTGTGAAAGCAGTACTGAGTCACCAAGATTGTTCCTGCCGTCTGAGCACAGCTGGAGAAACCTAAGCTCAGCTGGTGTGAAATGTTACACCGATCTATTTTTAGAAAGGAATGTGAAGTTGCTCTCCAGGTGAAACCGTCTGTCCCACATCCCCCGGCTGGCTGACACTTTTTTTTTTTTGGTGGTCACTGCTCCCTGAACTTCTCATCTACGTACTACAAAGCCTGCTCTGTATTGCTGTGAGGTGATAAATCTGATACCCCAAGTAATGGGCAGCTTACACGATGACAGCAAAACAGACCTAAGGCTGTGATGTGAATGTTTGTAGAATTCCTAGTATTTGAGGGTCCAGAGGAATTTTTAGTACGTTTGACGGCCGTGTGTCGCACATTACTGCCCCCAAACCCCTACAGAGAGCCCCACAACTAGAACAGGCATGTCTCTCAGACCTCCTGTACATGCAAACATCCATTTTCTTGGATATCTCCAGCTTTTGTGTATTAGTTTGTTCCGGACAATACATGTCACATACGCCACTGAAGACCGTTGTGCTGGCCAATTAGCGTTTGTTACATAGCCCACTGTTCATATTCAACACACACACGACTCCAGTATCAGCTGTAAAAACAGAGGCCTGCTTGGTCTGGAAGTGTTACTCAGCTCTAACTGCGTATTTATCCAACTTGTTGATGACTGAATCATCAATGTTGGGGGGCCTTAGAGGGGCGAAGGAGGAAAAATTACGACTGCACAAGGCAGTCCTGACCTTCAGGGACCTACAGCATAGCAGAGCTTAACTGTTTCTGGTGCAGGGGTGAAACAAATTGCTTCCAAATTTGACACAACATTCGCAGCCCCTTTATGGGACGTTCGGCAGGTTTAAATGCTCACACGGAGTCCCCGATCGGGGACCTTCGGTGTTTAAAGGTTAACTTGGTAGTTGCTGTATTTAGGCTGCCTGGCTGAACACTTGACACTCATGTAATCAGAATGCATTGCAAGTGCTACCTTGCTGTCATTTTCAAGGGGTGGAATGCCATTAATGAAACCGTTAAAAAAGTGTGGTGCTGGGTAAACTGCCCTGGAGGACTCCCATAACAATGGGATGTTGGCTTTAATAAGAATTCCAAGCATCACAAAAAACTATTAGTTTTGAAGATAAACTGTGAATTAAATTTGTTAAATGAGAGGGAATTTTTAGATGAATTCTAAAAGGTTTTGACGACGTACGATGTGGTGAAGTAATGAGTCTTTGGACTTTTTTCATCCTCCGAAGAATAAAATAACTACAATTAAAATTACGATGTTTTGGAAACCAGTTGTGCTTCCGTCCTCAGGTGGGAAGAGGGGGTGAGGAACACCTACTCTGTTTGGTCCCTCAGGTAGAGCTAGCCTCAATCACAGGAGGACTCATGTCAGCCAACTTCAGTTCTATAAGCATCCGACACCAGATCATGTCTGAGAGATAATAAATCGCTAAAGAAGATAGTCGTATTCCATATATAGACCGTGAACCAAGACGAAATGGGGTTTAGTAATTCTTTTCACCAGTCCCACATGCAATATATAGGATAAACCGGAAACAGAACAGATTTATGTGGAGTTTTTACATAAAATTGGTTTCTTCAGAGAATTGGCCACTTCGTTACTGATATGGATGAGATTACTTATTAATAATGGACGTTACAATGACTGAACATAATTTCCATTGGAACAAAGGTATTAGGTAGTTGTACGTACTATTCTGTTCAAGGTTGTGTGTGCATTGTAGGCTGAGCCAGGTATCAGACGGATCGGTTGTAGTATGATGTGATGTTGATCGTGTCAGGTAGGAGACTTGAGTGGACCAAGTTGATACTAGGGTGCGGGGATGTCTGTTTTGTCAGGTGTCTGCATGTCATCATTGTAGATCGAAGGCTATTTTGAATAAGGGGTTATATTCTCCGGTGTTTTGTTCCGGTATGAGTTTTTTGTTACATTGATATTTCTGTATGTAGTACTGTTCCAGTGTATTCATGCGTGATCCTTTTTGTATGAGTTGTAATAGGTTCATGGTATCTTGCATTATTCCATAAAGACAAAGCATTGTGCATTGCTGGTTTAATTTTACTGAAATATAAACATGCATGGAAATGAGCTACATAAAGCCTGTGGATTTTCGTTTATTGAAGCTGTTTTGATCGTTTCTAACAACCCTGATGTCCAAAAGTAGAGGATTTAGTCTTTTTGAAATGATTTTGTCATAAAAAGAAGTCTGTAACCTACAAATTGTGCATAGTAAAAATAACACTCGTACATGTCTCAGCTATTATCTTTAGCCATCTTCAGCTATGAGACAGGCTCAAGAGTTAATCTTGGGCCCTAATACTACGGCCAGCACTGCGTTAATGTCCTTTAATAGGGTGCAATCCAGGGTTGTTATTGGCCTCCTTACTGGGCATAACACCCTGAGAAGACATCTCCACATAATGGGGCTGGTAGATAGTCCCTTGTGTAGGAAATGTGGGGCTGGAGAGGAAACCTCAGCCCATGTACTGTGTGAGTGTGAAGCCTTGGCAACACTCAGACATATCTATCTATTTTCCTGGACCCTGAGAATGTGCGAGATCTGAGTCTAAGGGCCATCTGGAACTTCTTCAGGAGGACAGGGCTCTTGTGACTTGGACCTAATGAGGGGGCACAGAGGGCCTGTGAAGGCCTACATGCAACGGGACCGTGAGTGCTCGACCCATATTTACTTACTTACTTACTTACTTACTTACTTACTAGCCATCTTCAGGGAGTACCAATACTAAAAGATGTATATGGCATTACAGTGAAACCTTGCTGCATCGTTTTTGAAGGGGATGGAAAACAAAAACGATAAATACTGGAAAGCGATCGTTGTGGGAAACCATTAAAAACTATAGATAAGAAAAATTTAATTACTTTATTTATTGGCAATTACATGATACAACGCTTTATTCTAATGGCTAATTCTTGTGAAAAAAATTCTGTAATTGACAGTTGTTTTGTAGAAACTTTGCATCTAAGTTTAACGAACGAGTTCTCCAAGCTGAGAACACTATCACGATCACCATTTCTGTTGCTGTGCACATAGATGAATGGTTTGACTTTCATGGGTGCTTCTTACGCTTCGGTAAAGTTCCACACAACTTCGGGTTTGTGTTCACTATCTTCCTCTTCTCCCTTCCACACTCATGGTTCCCACATGGCTCTTGAACAGCTCCTTCACCGTACTAACACCACTGGTCACCAGGTAACTGTCCACAGACATGTCGTCAAAAGTCTCATTATCCATGCCACTGAACTTTTACCAGCGCGAAAAGCATCATTTGTCATCTTCATTCCACATTGCGATGTCACTAACATCTGAGGGTTGTCCATGCCCGTAGACAGATTTTCGAAAACAATATTCGAGGATCTGATGTGTTACTTGCAGCCAGGCTGACACAGTGTAGTGCCTGGCTTCTAAGATGTCAATCTCATTTTGCTGATCTTTGCTGGCATCCATTAGGCAAACAGCCGTTTTGCACAACGAGCAAACGTGGAACACAGCTGTTTGATAAGGGAAATGAGGGGAATGGTAGTAAAATACTCAACTGCTACTGTAGCCTGAAAGAACAGGGTGGAGATATGATGTCTTTGCAGCCGGCGGCACTAAGAAAGCATGGAACACGTGCGCACACTCAATTTTTTCGAACTCATTGAAGGTCATCATGCATTCACCCCTCATAAGCTACCAACTCATCCTTTCAGTTTTCCAAAAACAATCAATATGGGTAGCTGCTGCATCAGGACCATGATTTTTCAATGATCAATGCAAGGAACGATGGAGGCGGGGAAAAATAGTGTTATTTATGTGGGGCTAATTCTGGGACCAAACAAGACAGGCGAAATTTGCAGGAAAGCAGTGGTAACGGGAACGATGGATGGCCTTCCCACTGTGTTTTACAGCTTTGTCATTTGTGGATGGTAAAATATTGTATACCCCGTATATTGCCACTATGTGTATACCACGAAGGATGATTCTGTACTGACTTCAGGACATGGAACAAATATTTTGTGATCAATATGATGTTGAACATGTGCGTGTTTGTCATGCATTATTTTGCGTAAGGGATTGAACTCACCAGTGTTCTGTTTATCAATTACTATACCTCTTTGCTGATAAAGCTGTATATAAAGATTCTCTAAGCAATTTATCTGTGAGCCTTTATTTTCCAGTGTTGGTAGTTCTGTCATATTGTATTTAGGGCCGTAATGATATAGGTGGTTGAGGATAATCTGAACCACAGGAGCATGTACGTCCTTGGTTCAGGACCGCTCTGCACCCAGGAAAGCTCACCCAGAGTATGGATTAAGCTGTGCAATGCAGTATAAGTTCATTACTGAAAACAAAGACTCACATGAATATGTAGATGAAAATACTGATAATATTGCCATTTCTACATTTTTTAAACAGTCAGAAGTTTCAGGAATGGAATTCCATAATGTGAGCACTTCGTTTTGTGCAATATTTATTGTTCTGGGTAAACAATCTCTTCAGTGGTCTCTGGCTTAGCCCTTAAATTGATACCCTTCTGTCCCCAAATTGAGCTGCTTTGTAAATCAGTGAACTATATATCAAAAGTTTTCAAGTCAACCCACTGTTACATTTCCAAATCCAGTTTCGTGAATGTTACGATGTCTCTGCGTTTTATGAATTTTGCAGTTTCTTGAAATGACTGAACTGAGTAAACCTTGAAGAGATTTGTTTGAGAGTTGAATAAGTCATGCCTGAAAGTTGCATTTGAGGGCTGTGACGGTCTGGTTTTTTTCGTGAACTTCAAGACGAGCCATGTGTTTTTGTAGATTTGGGAAACATTTAGATGTCCCTTTATCAGCATCACATTTTAAAGTTTTAAGTCTAATTTCAAAGACTTCTATGTTATAAGATGTTATGTCTTGTTTTGCCAAACCATTGTAATCTGCTATTCAAGCCACTTAAGTGTAAGGCGAAATCTGTTAAAAACATCAGTCTATAAATTCCTGTAATGCCATATAATTTGTCAAGTGGCATCTTTTCATTCGTCAAAAACAAATATGTATCTTCAAACGCTCGACAAATTGTTGAAGAACAACCTCGACTAAGCCAATAAACATTATTGTACATTAGTAGTCCTTTGTACACAGAATTCCACTCATTCAGTAAATTCTGAAATTGTTTTTTTTTTTTTCAAAGCACGTGCAGAAATGTATTTGGTTACTTTGGTTACAATTTGCATCATTTGTTCAAGTTTCTTGGGTCCAGGTATTGCACACAAAACTTCGTCATTGTACAATGCAGTGAAAACCTAGTCTTGAACACCCAACATATTTTGTAAACAAATTTAGTTAGTGTTTTTTTAATTGAATTCATCCCATTATGTCATGACATTTCAATATTACTAAATGTGTGTTGCTGACAAACACAACAATAAGAATTTCATGTTATGTCTTATTGTTGTAAATGTTCTGGCACTGTCCAATCTTAAGGTATTCACAATCACGTAGAAACCACATTCACGTCTGTGGCGGGGGGGGGGGGATAGATATGGGCTTGGTATACTCTGGGTCAAGTCTAACCCCTGCTGGATACTTACAACATACCTTGTGCTTCTGAATCCAAAACCACTCGTGCAGTATGTCTGTGCTTAAACATACTGTACATTCAAACAAATAATATGATTAGAATGCAGCACACACTTATTCATAGATTGAAATCCTTGTGTGGTGATGGGTTTATGGACTTCATCCATCATCCGAAGATTGTAATATTAAAAATATTAAAAAATTAAAATCGCAACTTTTTGGAAGCTGGCTGTGCTTCTGTCCTAAGGTGCATGGAAAGGGAGAAGAGAACACCTACTCTGTTGGGCCCCTTAGAGCTAGCTGTGATATTCAGTTTCATCCAACACCACCATGCAGTTGCCTTCGTCTGCTTGGAGAATCCTAATATCTTTGTTGAGTCTCAAAGATTTTAAGGCTTTTAAGTCCTTTCCGGTCAGATTGGGCTCCAAAGATTTGGATTTTTCCGGCATAGATCTAATCCTCCATCTAAGCTCCATGCCCAGATTTTGTAGTAGTTCTGAAGTGGCCGATTCCACAGGACATACCATGTCCAAGTAGAAATGAGAATTCGATACTGGAAAGTTCAAGCCTTTTTTCAGGACTGATTCTTCCACATTCGTATGAACATATTTTGAATGATTAAGGATTAAATTCTCTGATTCCTGGGTTGGTGTAGGCAGGGCTCTGTTCTGTTGTTTTTTGAGTAGAAGAAATTTGCGAATATGACACGCTTTTTGCTTTTCAAAAATGTTCTTGAATGAACTTTCTACGGCAGTGAAAATGCGTTGTTGGTCTATTTCATTAACTGATGTCCTAAAGAAATTCTCCAGTTGTTGGATTTCTTGTAGTTGAAATGCTTTGTTGCCCCAGTGGAATTGTAATCTATCCTTAAGAAGTGCCTTACTTGCTTGTTGGACAATTTTGAACAAACGTTGACTGCAAACAGGAGTCTTGATAGAGAGACACTTGGGCATAATGTCTTGAGATTTACATCTCTTGAGAAAGGTTATACGGTTAAGGGTTTTGGCCGACTGAATTTTCAAACATTCCAATCTTCTCTTCTCCCCCTCCATTCACCTGAGGATGGAAGCAGAGCCAGCTTCTGAAACATGATTTTTATTTTTAAAAATTTAATCTTTCCCTCTTCGGATGGTAAAGTCCATAATCCCATTACCACACAATATTATACACCATCGTCAAAACCTTTTACAATTTATTGAAATCCTTGTTTTAGCTTTAAAATTTACATGAAATGACCTTTAATTGTCCCATCTGTGAGGGGTACTTAGCATTCCATCCCGTGTCTAATAAGTAATGTCTAAATTTTTGAATCCTCTTTGTTCTTCTACACATCTCGTCATCTAAGGTGACACATTCAACACCTTTCTCTCCACTGATGTGCGTGGGCAATAAAAGAGGGTCTACTTTTGTTGGCTGACCGATTCAAAAAAACTTTACCTAATTCTTATAGGTTGAACCTAATCAAGTTTTCCAGGGGGAACCAAACACCGTCACAAACCATAGCTGAAAAGTCACAAGTGCCTGTTTGGAGATTAAAATCATAAATTTGTCAACACAAGTGAATGTCAAACTAAAGTTCCAAAAGATCTGGTTCTTGCAATAAGTTTCACACCTGTCACACCATGGGTGGAACATGAGAGGGCTGGGGGTCAGAGAGTCCTTCCCCAATCAGGGTTCGGACACAAAAGTGGGGTGAAAAAATTTTTTCCTGGCGTAGGGGGGTTGTCTGGCTGGGACTCAAACTCTGGCAGTGTTTGGCTACATTCTCGCGTGTTTCATTTGCGACACATGACATGTCTGACTGTCCAGACGTTCTGCAACCAGTTGTAGCAGTAGGCGTCTTCTGAAGGCTGTTCTATGTTTAATGCTGTCATTGGATTTAAATCGCTGCAAAATGTTTTTATGTTGCCTTATCTCTCCCACACCCTCTGTACTGATTGGCTTGAAACCCAGTAATTGATGTAAAGAGCTGCAATTGGCTTCTTGTTTTCGTATCTGTCAACCAGTAGATTCATATCTATTGAGTAATTATCAGTTGTGACAGGAAGCCCTTGAACCAGTTAAAGTGCTTCACCCTTCAATGCCAGTAGGAAGTAATTGAAATTTCCAATAGATGTTATATGTGTGAACTTCACATTGTTGTATATACTGTGCATCTTTATTATTGAGTTATTGTCTAGAAAGTTACAAAAAATAATGCACCATTTAATGCTTAACAAAAGTTGTTAAGAGATTATTTCAGCTGCGACATGTTTTGGTTGTCTGCCATAACCTGAAGATATTTTCAAAGGTTGCTCGATTTCCACATTTTCCATCAAATGTAGGCAAAGATATATTTATGGCAAGTTTAAAATAACCCCTATGACCTGTTGCATTGTATCGCTGCACAATGTCCTGTCTGAACTAGACAAAGCTCCTTACTAAGATCCTACGGACGTGGACCCTGTCATCTGTGATGGCAATACCCTGTCCGTGTCTCATTAAATTTCCTATCAAGTCCTTTCAAACTCTGCCCAATCAACCTCATGATTGTGAGCCTCAGTATGTACCTCGAACAGACTGAAATCCATGAAACTGATTCCAGATTCTGCTGAAGTGTCATAACCTAACTTGATCTGGTTTATGTATGCTGACCTATCAAGCAGCCACAGAATGTTCAGTTATTGTCAAAGACCCCTTGACAACTCCTCGCCTCTTCTGAAGAACCCGAATCTCACGTATATCCATATTAATGGGTACATGAATGTAAAGGAAAATATGTTAGGATAATGGTTTTCTGACCTGACATGCTGTCGCTCATATTCTGCCGGTACAAGTGATGTAACGCCCAGTAGAATGTCATCTGTGTGCACAGTGCATTGTGATATCTGCCCCTGATGCCACGGACGGCAGTATGGTTCCGATGTCGCTGTGAGCGACACAGTAGGGGTCTAATCACAGTATTCAGTCCAACTAAGTGCAGTCATTTATTTTGAGATATTCTATATTTCTTGCCAGTCCTACATATTTCGAGCCCTCATGGGATTGTAGTGTAGATATTAGTGTATTCTGGGTTTAGACTTCTTTTTTACTTTCCTTCTGTTTTACACATGCCAGACCAAGCCACTGCTGACCTAGTGCATGGCAACAGAGAAATGAGTCGGCACTTTGGTCACTCTGAGCGGTATGGAGGGGTGTCGGTCCTGCGTCCGCCCACGAATCTACCTGGTGCCTGCTGAGGGTATCTGGGATACAGGGTGAGATGGCGGCCCCCCCCCCCCCCCCCCGTTTACCCTGAAGATGGTATACTCTCTTCCAAGATGCTACACTACACTACTTTATTTCCACTAAGTTACAATAAACAATTTTCTTCCATCAGGGAAAGGATCTAGTCACTGCCAACCACAGGTGGGCCAGGGAAATGAGCGCCCAATCTCATCTACTCCCACCCCATCCAAATTTCCTAACCCCCTCGCTCAAAACCCGAACTTAAATAATTCCAACATCTCAGTTGCTGAATCTTAATAGAATTCCTTTTCACAGCAACGCTTACCTGAGGTAAACAGAATCAAAATGAAAGTGCAGAACATCTCTTCTGTCCTTCTTCGTCTCCTGGCCTCCAGTCGGCCATCACCCACAGCAACCACAGTAAGAATAATGTGAAATCACATAGTTTTACCCTACTTTGCACCTTCACACATCCGGCTAGTAACCAGCGTGCCGACTCATTTCTCTGTTGTCATGCACTAGGTCAGCAGTGGCTAGGTCTGGCATGTGTAAAACAATAGAAGGAAGGTAAAAAGAAGTCTAAACCCAGAATACACTAATATCTACACTACACCTCTCCCCGCTTGCACTAGGATGCGTCCCGCATCATCTCTAATTACTTCTTACAAGCAGCAAACAAAAAAAAATCCCAATCACTTAGATACGTTACACAACAATATCAACAAACACTGAAAAAAATGACTTTACAATGACACACAACAGCAAGCAGGTGATCAGGTAACACTGTGCACAACTTAGTAAGGGTCCTCGGAATATTTCAGTTACAAGCAATTTTTGTTGTAAGGACGTAAGGGAAAGTTCTCTCTCTCTCTCTCTCTCTCTCTCTCATCATGTCAGGATACTCTCCAAGTGTTCACTAACTTTCTATGATACTGTATGACACACTGTCCCTGCTTTTCTTGTATGGCGTTGACTGTTCGACTCCGACACTTCCATCGTTCTGAAGTTTCACAAGCACCAGCGCTTTCCTCTTGCTGGTGTTGTACGCATCATTTATGATGTGGAAGCATATCATGAGGTTTGCTTCAGATTGGGTCAAGTTCAAGATTGGATGAGGTTTCACCTTTGGGATGCTAATCATAATGAGGCTTTCTTTGGAAATCATTTCCAGTTTTTGTTTTGTTAATAGGTTGTTTATAACTGCCAGATTAGCATCTGTGCAAGTAGATTGCCAACCTACATTTAGTCCGAAGGCTGGCATGTCGTTGTTGTTTGCCAATATTTTTGAAGTTGCCCTGGCAGTGACGATAGCACATCTCCCATGTGTGAGAAAATGTGCTCCTTTTTCGTCATTTTCATGGGCAAAATAGACTTCAATTGTTTTCTTTTGTGAAGTCTCCATTTCTATCCATTTCCCTTTATTTTCCTTCCTGTACTTTTGCCCATTTTTTATGAGGTCATAGCCGATTTCTGCCATCTCAATTTCTGAAAAATTTGGAAAAAAAGTCAAGAATGTTGATATCATCGCTCTTGTTGGATAATATGCTGTAATTTTGAGCAACAGCAGCACATCTCACAGAAGTAATGGATTTCTTCGTATTGCGGCTCTTTTCAATCTCACCCTGTATCCCAGATACTCTCAGCAGGCACCAGGTAGATTCGTGGGCGGACGCAGGACCGACACCCCTCCATACCGCTCGGAGTGACCAAAGTGGAGAGCACAGTAAATTAAACGGGACGCGGGCCGTAGTCTCCAGCGCCGCAGTCCCGGCGTTACAGGATCATCCTGAGGGATTCATATCAAAGTAGCATATTCACAAAAGTAAACGAACAATGTGTATTGCCTCAGAACGCAACTAACACAAGGAACACTGCTGGTCGTGTTTATATATGTATATATTTAATGTGATATAAAGATGCTTGAACCGTAAATTAATAAATGAAATAATAAATACGTATGATAGGAGCACAGCTAGGCGCACCCAGAATTTTTCTTTGGGGAGGCTGATGCTGAGGATGTATAAAATGTATATTTGATTTTAAAAAACTATGTTTTGAAAATCATGTCATAAATGTAACTATTACATGTAACAGTAACAACATATATATGGTAACAGCATATATATATGCTTCATGACTCGCCTATTTTTAAATCGGAAAGTCTAATCTCCTCGGTTTTTTTTTTTGGGGGGGGGGGGTTTCCTCTAAGACTTGTCTTGGGCTGACTTCAGATTCCCTGTGGATATTGAGAAGGGCCAGTCCATTCAGTCGATCTTGTCCAGTTCTGTTTCGCAGGTATGTTGTTATAAGCCGCAATGTAGAAAAGGATCTCTCGCTGGTACATGTCGTTATCGGTAAAGTCGCGAATATTTTTAGCAGGATGAAAATATTCGGATAAAAATTTTTATCACATTGACTGAGGGCATCAATCGCAGTTTTTGGCGGAATTCTTGAAGCTCTTTCACTGCTGTAACGTTGGTGCCGCACTTTTAGTTCCCCCTTCAATATGACATCGTTGCATTCAGGAACATCCATATTATAAAATCTTGCAAGCTTCAGAAAACTTTCTATTTGAGACTTGATCAGGTGTCTTCCAGAAGGCAACAGCGAGGAAAAGGAACAGTGACGTCTTTATGCTTAATAAATGTCATTTAATTGGCTTATTTTGCTCATTGAACGGTATGAAAATAGATCTGCAGTAGCATTCTTCTGCAGAATGTGCTGGCACATTATCCCGATGTGTTTGTCTTGAAACACTTCTTGGTCGTTTTAATTCGGTTCCAAGTGATTACGGCTTTTCTGGAAGCCAGTTCTTAGATATCATGGAATGTGCCTTGCGATGTATTCCGCACGTCTTTTAATTGAGCCACGATATCCGAAATGTGATTTGGTGCTGATACAAGATCACAGTCAGCAGTTTGTAGTGCTTTACTTAAGGGCAACGTATAGGAGAAAAATTTTGTAGGGTGTAGAGCGAAATAATGAAAGGGGTTTCAAATATAGAATTCAAAAGGACCATTGCAGATGAGGAAGAATATCTTGCCAGGAGCTAATTTCTTGCAGAGTGAAATATACAGCATCAAGTAGTTTTACCATTACCAATGCAGATCCATGACGTTCCACTCTCTCTAGGGGTTTTGCTAGTAATACTGCATTTGGTCTTACGGTTCTGGAGATAGTTACACGTTTAGGCTATCTTAACAGGAACTTGGTGGACAAAGATCAGCGCCAAACACTCCGTTTCGTACGTACTGTATTTCCTTTCAGCCGAAGCTAACAGACTGCTATAATACGATATGTGAACTAGCTACCCATTTACCCTTTGGTGCAAAGCAGCCGAGACAGCAGTGTCACTGGCATGCGGGACAAGAACAAAATCCTTAGAAAAATCGGGGAATCTGCCATACTGGGACTTCGCATAAAGCTTGTTCCAGCAGCTCGAACGCGGGACTGGTGCTACTGGAGCCAGTGAGACTAGGTCCCTTTTTAATTCATGTAGTACGGCGGCCTTCAGCGAATAGTCGGGAATAAACCGACCCTAAAACCCCGACCATGCCAATGAACCATTAGGATCATTCAAGCAGCCCGCATGGTAGAAAGTCTCCGGCGGCTCAGCGTTGAGGATCTGAGTCATTGACTACCAAATCAGCCTTCGTACTCGCCTGGGTCATGTTTACGCGGCCCGAAACCTACATTGGCTCGCCCTTGACATCCTACACCATCCCTCGTAACATCCGCACGGTGACAACTGCGTCCAGTCCACCACACTCGTGGCACGTTTCTCGGAGCTCATTTTGCGACCAGACAACCTAAGCTCGAGCGTCCGACAGTTGAATGATAGAAAATGTATATGGGGAGTGCATGAGTAAAACTTTTCTATATAATCGGTACCGGCGCTTTTATCTGGGAGTGCAGTTCCAGGGTTTGGCTTTGACAACCCACCCCATCTAGCGCCAAGTTTAGGAGTGAGTAGAGGTATACGTCAACTCCCCCAACGTGCCATGTTCACATTTATGGAGCCTCTGTTATATTCAATCTCGCAGCAGTCCGCGCCAGCGTTCTGCATCCGGCCAGTAACCCCGCACTTCAGTGTGCAGTACCATACGAAACCTCTTCTCCCGTTGCCAGATTCTAGAATGTACTGTCAACAGTGGTTGGTTAGTTTCACGTCAGATCCCATGCCACAAGCGCAATCGCAAAAATTTGCTTCCATCTTGTAGCAGTGTTAAAGTTTAAGTTTATTGGTTGTGTCATTATAACCAGTGTGGTGCTGCGCCTGTAAAAACCAGGTTTTTCGCAGTGCGCAGCCCGTTTCAGCTTAGTTACAAAGGATACTACTAACCTACTCACATGTCTATTAGAATTTACACATTTCATAATACTTCCTCCTCAGCTTCTGATTGCCTCGTGTGGTGCTGCCACTTACACCTGACTTTGTACAGAAATTTACGTATGTGTCTTAGGCCATCTTGTAGCACTCGGAGCTGTTACTTATTTAATATTAAGATTTCCCACAGGAACGACCCGTTATAATATTTAGAACAGAGAACGTTTGATTACGTATGGTGGAGGGCAGCATACCACTCGTTATCATCTAATTGATTCAGTATACCCTGATGTATCTGAACAACAAAAGGTGTGGATCTGATTGTAACTTTCGAACTTCGCATTCTCCATGTGCGTTACTTTCACCGGATGGTTTTGTTTACTTAGTACTGGAAAGGTTTATTAGTCGAGCGAAGTATACGTAATATTACAGTATAGTACATGTGGTACTGCGTCTGTTAACATCAGGTTTTTTGCAGTGCGAAACCCATTCAACGTCAGTAACTAGAAACGTGTCGCTCATCTACTCGTACTTGCACTAGGCTGCTAGTCATTACATCCGTTATAATACAGTGTCTTCTTATGACTGTCTCGCGTGGTGCTCCGGTTACATCGGACTTTATACAAGAATATTCCAAATCATCCTTGATTAAACGATCTGAAAACTCTTTAATCTGTAGAAGTATTTCAATAGCCGTTTGCCCCGGCAGTTATATAGCGAGATTATTGTGAGACGGGCTGTTGGATCGTACAGTGGCCTATCGATGTAGTGAAATAATCCACATGAGCACACACTTGTGTGTTTTTTCTGTTCAGGCATGCAGTTGCTTCCTTATCATATAGAATCTTTGCGTAGTATACATGTTGAGGTGGGAGAGAGGCTAGGAACTCCCATGCTGCGATCATGCCTTTGTGGTTTTCAGCCAGTAGGCGAACTGATAAGATTTCTCCGTATCGTCATTATAAGTACTCATCGATCAGAATAATATGTGTCATACTAGTACCTTTCAGCAAGCTGACAGTATCCTTGAATACGTTGCAGAGTCTGTCTTGCCCTGAAGCAGTTGCCCAACACATACGGAATATTTCTCTTCTTAACATGAAGGATGCAGAAAGGTATATTCCAAGAGAACTCATTGTTGAGATAGCTGGATAAGTTGCATCTGTCCAAATGATATCGTTTGATTCCAAACGAAGGGTTCCCATGAAATCTCTTATCCTCCGAGTTATTCATCCCTGGTACCCCTCAACCTGGATATTCTTCCCAATAGTCAACACGATGAGGCCGAACACCTAGCTGCTGAGCCGTGTCAAATATGAACTTTCCAACACCGTCTCCAAACTTATGAAGGAGATTTTGAGTCCTCGGATGATTGGCAATTTGCCTAATTTCTTCCTCATTGGAGATAATGTGGAATATTGGGCGAAATCCAGCTTTGGTACAATGACCAGATAATTTATTATTGAGTGCTAGTATTCTAGTATAATCTATGGTGTTGAAAACAAGACCCAGCATGGATCCCGCCAGTTGAGTCTTATCAGGATTTGCTTCACCTTGATTAAGTGAGAATATGGAGTAATGGTATGCCATAAGCATGGCTCGCGTTGCCAAGTCTGCATTCAAAACATCATGAATCGGAATATTGATGTTTTAATTCATGTACGGCGGCCTTCCGCGAGTAGTGGGGAATAAACCGACGGTAAACCCCGGCCATGCCAATGAACCATTAGGATCATTCAAGCAGCCCGCATGATAGAAAGACATGAGCACTGCCCTCTAACATAGGCCTTTGTGAAAGTGGCAGGTACTTTGTACGACTGTAAACAGAATCACATTATATTACATTACATACATTTGCGTTTCACAATATGCATTATGTGCTTGTCGGCATTGAGTATAAAACTTTGTCATAGACACACAATACATCTAAAAACAATTAACAGCATATACAAAACAGACGATATAAAATACAATAAATAGAACATGCAACGTTACGATGTGTAAAATTTCAAAATGGAAGCAGTTGTCATATAAATAATTTAATTGTCCTACTATGAATCTTGACAATAATTTAAAAATTCATCAACTGAATAAAACGCATTATTATGCGACTCCTTCGCCTTTGTTTGTAAGGTTTGTCATCCAGTTTCGTACAAGTGTCTCAGTGTGCGGAGAGCCTTTCCTTTCGTGTGGGCAGAGACACATAACCGCTAATATTAACTTTTATAACCATATCACGGTAATTGTTTTCGCGTGTTTAAATACAACCATCCACTTCGAGTGGGGTATGTTGGACAGACGGTGGGATATTTTCCATTAGACGACGAAGCGGTCTGTCCAGCAAGCATCGGCGTTTCACGTCTTCGCGTCAGCTTTACTGCGCTGTAATTTGCAACATGGGCGTCTACGTTCCGCGCCATAACCACGCATGGTTAGGGTATAACAGGGACTTTGTGAAATCTCGAATTACGCGTGTCTGGGGATTGCAAAGACAAACACATCAAAATTATATCGAGCAATATTTTCTGCAAATATGAGTACCCAGGACTTTGTTTTACCCTTGTCTGTATTACGTATGTCAACAGAATTTTCTCCAGTCGATGTGCACTGCAAGCTAACATGTGTCTCGTTCTGCATTGAAAACAAAACGGTAACTTCTAGCTTGTGGCGCAGTAAGGCATCAGGGTTAAAAATATCCAGCAAACGTTGACTGTTCAACAGACCATGTTTTACGTTATGTTAGTCTTGATGCTGGGTCTCAATGGAATTAGAGAAACTGAAGCAAAATGAAGGCATTTCATAGACTCTAGTAGGGGTATCATTCGACTGGCGTCTTCGGGAGTTAATTAACGTAATTTCACAATTCTGCTGAAGTTTGACTCAAATTCCGTAGGCGTCCTAACAAATGCCTGCTGTAGGAACACCTGTGACGTTCGGTTGCTCGCACCTGAGGGCGCTTGGAGCTAAATAAATATAATGACTAGTCAAAAACCTGGGCATTTCTAAAATTTTTTAAAAACTGACCCAGAGAAAAATTTTCGGGTCTTTAAAGAGGACATGTCCAGGGAAAAGTAGGGCATATAGTAGCCGTACTGTGTAGTACCTTAAGTCCTCAATCGTACTATTAATGACACTTGCCTTTCTCGTTATCATTTCATCCGCTTTTGAAACTCGCGTGTCATACTCCACTTCATGGCGCTTGAGTTTTTCTTGCAGCGAATACTTGTCAGCTTCATAAAATGGCAATCTTTCCCGTGAGCAGCGCGTACATCATAATACATAGGGCCCACCAATCACTTTCATGGCTGTACCGCATTAAAAACTGACCCAGAGAGAAATTTTCATGTCTTTGAAGAGGACATGTCAGGGAAAAGTGGGGCATATAGTAGCCCTAATCTATATTACCTTAAGCCCTCAATCGTACTATTAATGACACGTTTCTCATTATCCTTGTAGCCGCTTTTGAAATTCCCTGCGGATATTCCACTTGATGGAACTTGATTTTTTTTTGTTGCAGCCACTACTTTGAGCGTCATAAAATGGTAGTCTGCCTTGGAGCATCGCGTGTATCATGATTCCAAGAGCTCACCAATCGATTTCATGCCTGTACCGCATACCCCGCACCATGTACATATACCAGAGAATAAAATGTAACGGTTAGATTAACTCGACATTTCTGCCGCTCATTTTAAAAGGATAAAAGTATGTGTCACTTAACACTGACATAACAACATTAACACATTATAATCACTAACTAAAATATAAAGTATACAAATAACGAATTATAATTAGTAGTGTAATAAAAAGTAAATAATTATAATTTAATATTAGGATTGCCCACGGGAGCGATCCGTTATTACGGTAGGTCATTATTGCCACCTGCGGCGTCCGATACAGGTTGTACTTGCGTTCAAGCTTTAAACTTCCATAACAGGAAAGGAGAAATGAGGGTACTTACTGGAAAAACGGTTCTATCTTACTCATTCGTTCACATAAACTTATTTCTTAAGTAAAGACTCTTCAAACACTTTTCTATCATACGACGATGCAAATATTTTGCTACATGGACTATCGTGAGAGGAAACTAAATTTGAAGTACGTGATGCAGAGTTTTATCAAACCGGTTTGATAAAACGGGGTACCTGAATGTCTATGTGGAAAATATATCTTAAACATGAAAATATGTCTTATTGAAATTTTATAAGCAACGATGTAATACTAACATTCCATATTGGTCCCTTTGACATTGTTCGATTCAGTCAGTTACAGAAATCACAGATGTACCCTCAGGGCCCAAGATGACAGGGGCAGGTTGCTTTTGTGGTGTAATTATATATGGTCTGGAATGTGAGTTACTCTTATCGTGCAGGCTGTATAACGTAGCAAAGCTTCCACTATATATCGGGCGTACGACTTACAAGTAGAGTTCAACCATTTAACGTAGGAAGCAATTTTAAACGTTTTGTTTGCATATGAAGTGATTTCTGCTGCCTTGAGTTTTCTATAAGACATCCCTATTGCATAACATTATCCTAATTAAATAAGTACTTAGCAGACTCTGCTCTCGCTTCCCCTCATAGTAGGCAACCGTACACACTGAACTTGTGATGGAAGGTGCTGCAGTCTCGCTTTTGTGAGACTGTAGGTAACAAGTCTTCATTTGTTTACATTTATAAATTTAAAATAAACACTTTGTTATTATATCGTATGTTTTATTCTTTAGTAACATACTTTACTTAACAGTTTACACTTGACACTTAAAGAAATCCGGGAATGGCCTCAGCTGTCCATGTTTCTGGGAACACACAAGTGGGCTGTGTATGCCCCGTCTAACGAACGTTGTGTTACAGGGCCGATGGGGAGGTAGCGATTACAGCTTGTACTCATGCATCGGTGTAAATTAAAATAAAAGGTATTCCTTTTTTAATATGTTGAAAACCGCTCTTTTCGAACGATACGCGATGTGGTGGAATTATTTGTTTTCAGATGTAATTGTATGGGTGACACTTGAACCTCTTTCGTAATTGCAAGACCGAGTCCATTTCCATGGACTCGTCGAGATTCCACCATGGCTACTACGGACTGTTTTTTCTGCATTGTACTGAAAAGCAGGATAAATATTAACTCAATCTAACGCGAGTAGAATTTTGAAAATATTATTACTTTACGAAATATGCTACTGATTTTTAAGGTAGCTTAGAATTTGATAGCGTAAATGTACGAGTACTTTTATGATAAAGCACAGATGAGACCTAGTCACTAGTATGTCACCAAATATACTTCGAATTATTTCAGTTGTACAACCACCAGAATCAGTCCCACAACGGTGCCACCTGCATGTAAACAAGTTATTCCGAATTTTGTCCTATAGCGGTGACCGTGTTCTTTATTAACATACTTTGCGTAACATATAAATAAATCGAAAAATAGCATCTGCCTTCCAATTTTCAGGGAACATACATAAATACGAAGTATGTGTTCCATCTAAAGAAGGTTGCGTTATAGGCCCGATCGGGAGGTACCGACTCCAACTTACAGCCATGCCTAGCTGTAAATTCGAGTAGAATATCTCCTTACTCTCGTTCTTGGAAAACCAGTCCTCTCGGGCGATGGTGGATGCGGCTGTAGTATTTGTTTCTGTTCCTGTTTCAAGGTGGAACGTCATCGGTGAATTTATATTCTCTTTGGTGATTGTTATGCCGAATCCCTTTCCGTGGACTCGTCTAGATTCCAGCATAGACACCGTTGAAGATTTTTTCTGCATTGTACTGAAAATCACGAGAAGTATGAACTCAATATAATGCGAGCAGGATTTTTAAGTTACTATTTTACGAAATATTGTACTGATTTTTAAGGCATTTTAGAATTTCTAAATGTACTTATTTTTTGATAGACCACGATATTCGGACAGATGAATCTTCTTCACTCGTGCCACACCAAATATACTGTAAATAATTCCAGTTGTACAGCCAGCAGAATGAAACCACAACGGCACCTGCTGCGTGTAAAAAAGTTATTTCCGAATTTGGTACATCACCATCTGTTAGCGGTACTCGTTGCATAAAATTATGCTAATTAAATAACTAGTTAGCAGAGTCTATCGAGGAGATTTCTTTCTTTCTAAGAAACCCAACAAGTTCTCACTCACGAAATCTGTCCATGTGTGGTGGCAGCCATGGGTTTATTACTGCATTCACTGTGCATTCACTGTGACGCTCGCTTACGCTCATAGCAGGTAGCCGTACACACTGAACTTGTGGTGGAAGGTTCTGCTATCTTACTTTGTTAGACTGTAGGTAACAATTCTTCATCTGTTTACATTTTATAAATTTCAAATGACAAACACTTTGTTATTATATAATATATTCATTCTTTATTCACGTACTTAAGTAACATTGCACAAATCGACAAATAGCTTCTACCTTCCAGTTTTCAAGGAACATACACAAGTACAAAGTATGTGTTCCATCTAAAGACGGTTTCGTTACAGGCGCAATCGGGATGTACCGACTCGAGTTTACGCCCATGCCCATCTGTAAATTCGAATAGAATGTCTCCCTACTCTCGTGCTTGGAAAGTCACTCCTCCTGGGCGACGGTGGATGCGACTGTAGTATTTTCCGATGCTGTTTCAAAATGGAACTTGATTGGTGACACTTGATTCTCTTTTGTGATAGCCAAACGTGTCTCCATTCCAGCAAAGACACTATCGAGGTTTTTTTTCTGCGTTGTACTGATAGCTGCAACGTCAGTCGGTGTTCTGTGTATGAACAGTTTACGCGTGACTTATTGCGCAATCCTTACCCTGGGCCCTACACTAATTCATGAATGGAATTATGGCAGGGGCAGTTACACATAACACAGCTCTTACACAATACATGTAATGATTTGTTATTGTAGTGGCGCCAGGTGGCTCCACTCTTAGCCGTCGCCACTACTCATAGGGCGCCGCTGCCACCATTATTGACACAACATAGTAGTTTATTCTGTATATTCTATCTAAGCTTGCTAATAGCACTACTCAAGTTAATTATGAAGAATAACCAAAAAAAAATTACATCGACAGTGAGAATTTGATCATTCTTGGAGTTCATCACCGCAATAGATGAGTCTGTATGTCACAACTTATTAGCAGGGAAGCTGGATCACCACCCCCATTTACAAAGTCATTGAATTTCACCTAACGATATCAATTTGGGAAAAAAAGACGTGAACAAAGGTTATTGTCCGCCTTTTGGTACTCAGTAAATCTAAACACGCTTACCTTGGATTAACGACCCTAGTAATACCAGTTCCATTACGTCACTTGTATGAAATAATGCACGTCCCGAAATTAAAAAATCACCCCATAATAGGTGACTTTCCCCTATGTCGCAATCACACTCCTGATTTGTTGGACCGTTACACTTTCCCTCCGGCTGCCATTTAAACTTTTAAATCCCCCGCGCCGGCTGATTTTAAGGGCATTGAACAAAAATTTAAAAGTACGGCATTTTTTGTTGTAATAATATGAAATATTTTCACGCCATCGCAGAAGATTTGCTGTATCTCGTGCACAAAAAATGGAGTACTTACGTGGATTTGAAGTCCGATACCACAGGCGGAAATTCTGAGGCCGGGATCACGAATTTTATAAGTCACTAGAAGGCCACTTCAATTTACAAATCTCACAGAGATGAGGTTTTTGCGGCTCGACCGCTGAGAATGAACGTTACTGTGACTCCCAGTAATTCGGTCTTGTGTGGTAAACTTCAAAACACTGCCCTATACAAAGTCCTACGTCACATTTTCGACAGTACATTGTCGTGCATTTTTTTACAGTCTTCCCGGTTTGGCGCTTGCTTTTTTCTGCACACACACACGCACGCGACATGAGCGCTGGGACTTTCCGTCCAGCTTAGCGTGTGTCGCAGGAATCCTATATAAAAAATGGTCTTTCCCTACGAGTCTGCCTGCTGGACTGCTGGTCTGACCTAGTACTTGAGGTTCTGTGCCGGCACTAGCGAGCAGTCCTTCAGCAACTTTTTCGCAGAAAATTTCCAGCGAAAGTTTTTTCTTGTTCGTTTTTGTGTGCAAGATGTGTGCGTTGACAGTTGCTAGGTCGAATAGATGAAAGAAAAGATTCTTCCACCATTTTATCGTCTTTCTTTCAAATGAATAATATGACAGCATCTGGTCTGATCTGTCCACACCAGTGTCATACTTACTGTAGTCCAAAACAGCGGTTGGTTTTATTTTATGTGTCCCCCTTGACGATGGTGCCTCAACAGTTTCATCTTCATGGGCACTGGTTAGGAAAAAAACATCACGTGTGTCCTTCCACTTGATGGCCGATAGGTGATCCCGTTGGCGTGATATTTTTTCACCTTTTTTCAGTTTTACAGAAAATGCCTGTTTAGGCATTTCTTTTCTGTTCGACATTACTGTGCCTACAGCCTTTGTCTTACAAGCCCATAAATGGTCGAAAATTTTTGGACTGGAGAACTATCTGTCCATGTACACACTGTGGCCCTTCTCTTTTATTGTATCACACAGTCTGTCAATAACACTGACCGCAGTGTTGTGTTCTGAACTGGTGGGATGTGCCCCGGTGTACACTTCCAGGTTGCAGACGTACCCGCTTTTGGCCTCACAAAGTTCGAACATTTTTATTCCATATTTGTGGGGCTTTCCTTTTATATAAACACGAAAGAATATGCGGCCTCGAAATGGGCATATTGCTTCGTCGACAGTCAGTTCTTCTTCTGGTGAGTAGACGTCCTGGAATTTGGCAATGAGTGTGTCAGTAACTGGCCGAATTTTGAATAACGGGTCATAGTCTGGCTCCCCTCTAGCTGCCATTGCATCATTGTTGTTCAGGTGTAACATTGTCAGTATCGCGAGGAACCTATCACGAGACATTCCAACCGAAGCTGCATATGGGGTCTGAATAATGGGACGCACACTCCAGTAATCCCGCAGAGATGACTTGCGTAACACGCTCATGTGTATGACTACCGAAAAGAATTTTTTTATTTCTTGTATTGTCACTGGATTCCACTGTGCAAATACAGATTTGGATTTCAAAGGGCCCTCTTGCTTCTTTTTCTTTATTTGCTGTGCTGCATACTGGTTCGTTTCATTCTGTATACGTTTCAACAGGTCTGTGCTGAAGAATATTTCAAATATGTCCAAGGGAGAGCTGTCTTGAGGTATTTGGTAAATTTTATTTATCCCTGGTACTCCGGAAAACTCAGGTTTCTGAATCTTGCGAATTTTTTCCATCCATCCTAACCCCAAATCTGTATTTGCGCGTTTAGGAATGGCCCTGCGTGTTTTCCTGCGTCTGTCCGGCTCGGGCTGCACAGTTTCTTCCTCTGCCTCTTCGCTGCTACTGCTGCTAAAGGGTGAATTTGCTCCGTACGTTTCACTGTTAGAAAGTTCACTAAAACTACCATTGTCTGAGTCCGAATCATTCACAATTTCACTTATTTTATCAGTTCCGAGAAATTTTTTTTGTGAACAATTTTCTGAAGTAGAACTCGGTCCAGGATTTTTCCATTTTGCTTGAGGCGCGCTAAACATCAACTAACTACAACCACAGCTCATTGATACTTTTCCGAACCACATGCTGTGAGGGGGTGCGTGATTCATTGCGTCTGGTCTCGCGTTTCAGCCGCGGTAAAACAAAGGCCTGCTTTCAGTCAGACGTCAAAACAGTTTGTTGCGCAACCGTTCTGTGGTAAGAGTCTTGCGTGCACACTACGCAGTGTTGCTGGAAGCTGCACATAGCCACTGAAACTACAGTCATGGAGGAGTCGAATGGTATACACGGGATTCCAGTATCTCCAATAGTTCTTTTTTAACGAAATTTATGAAAGTCGGGAAGTACTAGTACTCCGGCCGGACAGGTGGCGTGTGAGGCCGCGGAGTACTAGTGCGCCGCGCGGACGGGAAGTGTTTAAACGCACAGTAGACTGTACATTCCAGGGTTCGCGGAACGTGAATAGGAATGACGTGTGTCATCCGTCCAAGGAGACTGTTGGTTGTTTGAATGTGTGGAAATAATTGAATGGATTGACAGAGCACTGAGGAAATAGGGGAGCAGATTTCCAAGTGGGGCAATATGGCGGCGTTTCCCTCCTCCTCCTCCCCCACTCCAGCATGGACTGGGTAAACGCTTGGAGGAGGAAGGGTTAGATTTGTCGTACGTGGGCGGAGCGGCGACGTAAAGAATGCTGTCGTTGAAGCACTCACGTGGCTCCCGGCTCGTCGTGGAGGGGTGCAACGGCGTTCCAGTTGGTGTCGGCAGTTAATTTAATGAAGGCAGTGAAGGCGTCAACCTCTAGCGCCCGGCATCTGGCGTGATGAAGCATGTACTGGGCTAGGGTGTACACGTAGTCCGTCTTCCGGTTTTAGGGGTTGAGAAAGGCCTTCACGTGGCGCCACGTGCTCTCGATGTTGTTGGCATGTGCGCCGGTGCGCAAGTCAACGAAGCCGGTAGAATGGTTGACAGTTTGGTGCGTGTAATCGTGTGCCTCGACTTTGGGCTACGCAGCCCAGCAGTCATTGATGATGTTTGTTCCGGGTTCGCCCCAGGCAGTAAGAACATCCATCAAGGTGTGAGCGGCTAAAGGCCTTCGAAATCGTGAAGTTATACGGCACCGTGTGCCCTCCCAGATCTCAATAATGAAGCGATCTCACAAAGCAAATATTTTATCGTTGTACTTTTTAACTGTGCTGCCTGTGATCACTAGTTAACGTGAAAACTGAGCGCGGTAACTACGTATGTAATCCTGGCGGGGGTTCAGATAGGGTTAGGTTATGTTGGGTTAATAACCGCATTAATGAAGGAAGTGTTATGTGTATTAGTAAGACTCGTGTCCCTAAAATACACTTCTTACAGTTCTTGTTTTGTCGAACCTAACCTCCTGTATACCCACCAAATATAATTTGTACCTCGCCGGTTTCCAGGTCACTGTCGTAAGTGACCCTGACCTATAGAGGCTCCTGATGTTCCGTGTACCGGGTGTCGTATCCCTTTTCTGTAGCTTGGGTCGTGAACCAAAGAATCAGTCCAGGTCCGAGGCTTGTTTGATGTTTCGTAACATAATTTTTTACGGTGAGGAGCTGTTATGACCTCGCCTAACCTCAGTGCGAAGGACCACCTCTTGTCGGCTGTCCGCTTCTGACAGTTCAGCGTATTCGCAGCAACCCTGCATAATTGGATGACATTTCTCCATCCGTAACCTGAGGACGCGCTTTGCAGTGGTGACAGGGACCCATTTATCACGGGTTGCCGTCAATAACTATTTGTCATCGGAAGTACTGCAGCATTCTGGGCAATATGGCGGCCGGCGGAAGGAAGTCAGCTGCACCGAAGGTTAATCCGTGGTGTTGCGAGTAGCACATGCGCATTGCATTACCTGTGATCGGAGACGCCGTCAGTGATATTTGTTGATTAGCTGTAGGGGAGACCGGGTTTAGTTGGCTAGACGGGTAGGTTGGCACAACGTTAATATCTCGCCTCTCCTTTGTACGAGCACAGCATCTGTGAGGCAGTGTGAAGAGCTACATCTTTCATTGGAGGGAAGTTAGTTGGCAATCTGCTGCGAGCTTTATCGGAAGCAGAATTTGGTTGTGTGTATTTTGCACCGCGCCGGGTAGTGTTACTACAGTTTGGTAAATACGTATTATGGATAAGGCTGCTGGGCTTTTATCTGAACCAAAGGTGTGTAGTTACGTAGTATTTAGGTGGCAATATGACTGATAAGTAACAGTTCCTTGTGCATTTAAGCTCAGAGGAAACTAACCTCAAACCTAGAAGTTGGTGTTGGGTCTAGACGGCACACTCTCTATGGGACAAGTGTGCTCACTGTTCCAGCTTATGCCGCAGTCAACAATGCAGCTTTTTATAGCTTCTTACTACCTTTGTCATTTCAAATTTGTTTTAGGAAACATTTATGCCAAGAACGTACAAAAGGAAAACAGAAAGAGTAAATATTGCCCCAGATACAGTTCTTCAAGCCGTTAGGGCAGTCAGAATGGAAAACAGGTCGATTAGACTGTCGCAAGGGATTTTGGAATCCTGTTCCGCTCTCTAACGAGATATTGCAGTAGAGCTTCTGAGAATGGTATAAGGCGTAGTGCCATTAAATATACAGTTCCTTCAACGCTGGAAGGATATGAAAATGGCAGGCGCAGAATGGTTTACAAAGTTCTTGAAAAGGCATAAGACCCCTTCTCTGCGCAAACCTGAGGCAGCAAGCATCAGTAGAGCTTCAAGTTTTAACAAGACCAATGTTACCGTCTTTGTT
The DNA here is from genome assembly GCA_013340265.1 of Coptotermes formosanus. Taxonomy (NCBI): domain Eukaryota; kingdom Metazoa; phylum Arthropoda; class Insecta; order Blattodea; family Rhinotermitidae; genus Coptotermes; species Coptotermes formosanus. The sequence goes on along the minus strand of BLKM01000165.1, from coordinate 642,989 downwards.
TTTTATAATTTGAAAAACGTACTTGATCTTGTGCGGGTTGGGCCGCGCGACATATGGAACATGGACGAAACGGGTGTAACAACCGTGCAGACACCGGATAGAGTTATTGCCCGCCGTGGTTGCAAACAAATAGGAAAACTGGTATCCGCTGAACGTGGGAAATTAGTAACTTTAGCCCTGACCGTTTCAGCGGCAGGAAACACAGTGCCGCCGTTCTTCATTTTCCCCAAGGTGAACTTTCGTGCCCACTTCTTGAACGGTGCTCCTGCAGGTAGTGAAGGTGATGCCAATCCTACTGGATGGATGAAGGCGGAACAGTTTTTGAAGTTTGTAAAACATTTTGTTTCCCACGTGAAACCTTCAAAAGAACGGCCAGATGTTCTTCTCTTGGACAACCATAATTCGCAGTTGTCAATCGCAGCACTCGATTACTGCAAGGAAAACGGCGTGACAGTTCTCGCCTTCCCACATTACTGTAGTCACAAGCTGCAGCCGCTTGATAGGAGTGTCTCTGTACCACTAAAAACCTACGTCAATCGTGCACGTGACGCGTGGATCACAAACCACCCAGGACAAACGATGGCCATTTATGATATACCTGGAATTGTCAACATGTCTCTCAACTCTGCAGCTACTCCTGCAAATATCAAGGCTGGATTCCGGGCCACTGGAATTTTTCCATACAACAGATATGTCTTTCTTGATGAGGAATTTCTGTCCTCCTACGTAACAGACGGACCAGCTCCAGCTACAGACACTGCATCATCGAATTACAGTAACGGGAACATTAAATATGATGAGTTTGCAGGACCAGACCCTTCAAGAATTCGTTCTCCCGAACCCGGTCCTTCCAGAAGAAGACCTGCTGAAGCAGATTCTTCCTCACGCACGTCCTTGAGTGCTGAACTTGTCCGTCCTTTTCCTAAAGCTGCAGACAGGAAAGGAACAGCAAACGCTGCAAGAAGGAAGAGAAGTACAGCAATCCTGACTGATACGCCGGTGAAAGCAGCCTTGCAAGATAAGCAGAAATTGACACAAGTGACAAAAGGAAAAACACATCAGAAGGGGAATAAGCGATGCCTTTTTAATAAGGCTGCAAGAGATTCAAAGAAGCAGCAAATAGTGAGGAAAATTCAGAAAAACGGCTCAGATGAAAATGGTTGGGAAACATTTTGTTTGGCTTGCATGGACAGATATTCAAAGAGTTTAGCGGGGGAACTATGGGTTCAATGTACCTAGTGTCAAATGTGGGCCCATGAAAAATGCACGTCTGGCGTTTCCTGGGGGTATATTTGCCCCAACTGCAAGTCGGATGTATCGGATGAAGATTTCTGAAGTTTTGTGGACATATATTTCTTTACTGAGTTTCATTTTCCAGTGTAATTTGGAATGTTTATCCTTAGTTTTGTACCTTTTATAAATCAGTTTCAGTGTGTTGTTAGCAGCTAAATATTTTAGCGTCATTTGTGCTGCCCAAAAATATTTTTGAAAATAATAATAAATCAGGCTGTACTGTGTGCCAACCGACCCCATGATGTGTGCCAACCTGACCCGTATATGGGGCTAGTTGGCACACGCGCAGAGGTTAGAAAAAGTTCGTTTTTCTTGGATTAGTTATTGGCATAACTTCTTCAATATATTTTGTTGCATAGTCTAAGAATGACACGTGCCACCAGTACCATTTTCTTTTCTGTATCATTTCTACGAAAATTGTAAAAAATTAAGAAGTGAAAAGTGTGCCAACTGGACCCGGTCTCCCCTACGTCACGTGGCGCTGTTCTCCGGTTGTAAGGTGGGACAGACGCGCCAGTCGGTGTTGTTTACGAGATGGATAAACTTCGTGAATTGGCAGACCCCCTGAGCCCTGCACATCGCCACGAACATGTAGTGTGCGAGGTGACAGATGTAGTCCCCCTTCCTGTTGTAAGATTTGAGGAATGCTGTCACATGGCGCTGCATGGACTCTGTGGTGTTGGTATGGGCTCTACTGAGTGGTGTTGGTATGGGCTCTACTCAGTGGTGTTGGTATGGGCTCTACTCAGTGGTGTTGGTATGGGCTCTACTCAGTGGTGTTGGTATGGGCTCTACTGAGTGGTGTTGGTATGGGCTCTACTGAGTGGTGTTGGTATGGGCTCCACTCAGTGGTGTTGGTATGGGCTCCGCTCAGTGGTGTTGGTATGGGCTCCGCTCAGTGGTGTTGGTATGGGCTCCGCTCAGTGGTGTTGGTATGGGCTGTACTCAGTGGTGTTGGTATGGGCTCTACTCAGTGGTGTTGGTATGGGCTCCACTCAGTGGTGTTGGTATGGGCTCTACTGAGTGGTGTTGGTATTGGCTCTACTGAGTGGTGTTGGTATGGGCTCCACTCAGTGGTGTTGGTATGGGCTCCAGTACGTTTATCAACGAAGCCAGTGTTGTGGTTGACGGTGTGGTGCCTGTAACCTTGCGCGTCGAGATCGCGCTAAGCCTCCCGGCGGTGAGCAATGATGGTATTGCCGGGTTCGATCCATGCATCAGCATTTCGGCCGTTATGTCCGAAAGGGGATCGAGAAACGTTTTCCCTGACTCGCGTTCAACACCACGAAAACTCGTATGTTATTGTCTGACCAAAGTTGCTGTCGTCTATTTCTACTGTTGTTAGGACCGCCGGTGCTCGCAGAGTAGCCCTCGAGATACACCAGCATGGTTTCTGTAAAGAATTGTTCCCAGGCAGCGATGGTATTAGGGCTGAAGCATTGGATAATGTGGGCGGGTACGCGGCGTATGATGTATGTCACGCTCATAAAACTCCTGGGAAGTTAGATTACTCTGCTGAAACAAACATTGGCTGATGGAGGTGAGGTACAGCATAAGGGTAACAGAGGTCCTCCGAAATCGCCATCTGAAACCGTCGTTATGCTTAGGTTGAGCCCACCAGGACGCGTAACACCCGCCGCGTAAGACGTCACCTAGCTGCGAAACAATTCCACGTCCTTCGGATACCCAATGCCAACCTCGTCGCTGAAGAGTTGAGTAACAGCTTGTTCGCGTCACCGTCATCTCCAATCACATTGCGGCAACGTACGACGTCACCATTAGGCGCCGCTGCTATTTCGCAGTCGCACTGTTGATTCGTTCCACAGTTTTAAAAAACCAAGAACAGGGGAAATCAAGGGGCACTCTCCACCACTGTGCCATTGGACAGCACCGCCAGAAACGGGAGACTGTGCGTTCAGTCGTAGAACCATTGCAAATTACATGGCTTCATGTTTCGGCCAGAATTTTGGTCATCTTCAGGCCAATAAATTGCTCAAAAAATAAGAATTGTGATTGTAATTTTGATTGTTGGATTCAAATCTCGATCTTTCGTATGCAATTCAGTCATTTCTTCGTTATGTTTTTGATTGTTCGATGTTTTTAGTTTAACATTTACTGATGTTACGATGGGTATCCCGTTGTGTTTGTGATACTGTAAAAGGGTATGAAGGTACCATCAACACAGCTATGTTTACTATATACAGGGTGGTCATAAAAGAATTGTAGGATTTAAGGCGTCCACTGAAGGAAACCTAGTTAGGGAGAAAGAACAAAATGCTTTGTTTTACAAGAAAAAGACTAGTGTTTCACATGGGCTATGTGACATTTAGTAGTTCTCAGTATGGGCACCATCTGTCGCCCTACAAATGTCTAGTCTTTACTCAGCTTCCATGTATTGGACTGCTGTCGTCTGTGGATAGGTGAATAGAAGCGTACGCATGCTTCAGCTTCTGTATGTTGCTTACTCCTTCCATCTGAGTAGTTTTCCAGCTACGTAGTTGTATCAGGTATTCTGGTTTTGGTGTTTCCACAGTACAAACCTGTGATTTATTTCCCATCCTTTCAGTAGTATATGAGTTGACAAGCGAGGTCCCCGATGAAGTATTCGGAGCTGAGAACTTTGATTTTAGTGTGTCGAAAATGCTTGATACTTTGGAAGAAGCTGCACCTGCATTGACCATGGTGGAACGTACAGTCGTGGATGAGGTGGATGTGTCCAGCTGCCGCTTCTTCACCAGTGTTCCTTTCTGGGTGGACAGCAATGATTCTGATTCCTTTTTGTCGAAATCGTACACTGCGAGACCGGTCTCCACATCGTCTTATCACGTTCGAAATGGTTGCCATAGGGAGTGACCGTATTGATGATATGTTGTCTGCTAATTGACCCAGTAATATGTTGAAGCGCTGATCGGCTAATCCGTAGCTTGGTGTACTATGTTGGTCGGCTAATCTGTAGCTTGGTATACTATGTTGTCCTTGATGAAAATACACAGACCTCCATTTGGATATGTCTTACGAGAGAAACCTATAGACAATTTATAGTCAGGAATAGAGAATTTTGATAGTTCATGTTTTTTCATATGGCGTTCACTTATGTACGTAAGACATGGGGATTGTTACATTCTTCATCCAAGGAGATAGTTAATTCGTTCCTTTTGTTATATAGGCTTCTTATGTTTTGATGGTACACAATCAGGGAGTGTGTACTTCGTACGTGTTGTGTGTCCAGAGGGCATCTGTACCCAGTTGTTTGATTTTAAAGTTTCTATTTGTTTAATTGAATGAAATAGTTATTAGTTAGCTTTGTCTTACTGTCTCGTGGCTCTGAAACACTTTATCACCTGACCAACCCCCTTCGTGTATTAACTGGTTCGAGCGATACACGTAAATACATTCTTATAATGGCGTTAAGTCTCGCAGACAGAATAATAATTTAATTATAGTTAATTTTGACGGCATTACGCTTCACTGTAGTATTATTCAAGCACTCAGAACGTAAGAGATTTTAATTCTTGACAATATTACTTAATATTTGGTGGCGCAGTTGGTTGAGGCACTGCGCTACAAACCGGCAGGTCGCGGGTTCCATTCCCGATGGTGTCATTGGATTTTTTCATTGGCATAATCCTGTCGGTCGCACTATGGCTGTGGGGTCGACTCAGCCTCTAACAGAAGTGAGTACCAGGAATATTTCCTGGGGGGTAAACGCGGTCGGTGCGTATGGCTGACAACCTTACCACCTTCATGTGCCGAATGTCTTGAAATCTGGGAGCCTCGACCTCCTGGAACCCTAAGGTCCTGTCCAGGCCTGTAATGGGACTGTTTTACCTTTTTTTTACCTTTTTACGTATATTTGTTTAGAAGATGCAATTTTCGCGTCCTCTGCGACTGCTGGACCAAACGAGAGACAGCCCTGCGTCGTTAGTCGGTCTCCCTTACACGTCCTAATTTCGAACAACTTACGAATATTCCTATTGGTTAACATGATCTGAGGAATTCTTCATAGGCAACTTCAAACACGACTGCAGTTCAGTTGCTCCTGCACCACGAGTTACGGCTACCCGACCTGTCAACTTCTCAAGTCACATCTGTTTTGCAGTTTCCAAAATTCCTTTCTCCCCCCATTTCCTGTCCGGTTAGATCGCTGGCTGCCAGTCACATAGCTGCCCTTTAGACATTTCGTATGGTTCGGTTTAGTTGCTTATACGCAACGGAATGTTTATTTCTAAATTAATTTACGTACCCTAACTCAAATTACCTCGAACCGTGTCCGTAGGTTGCAGTGTTGTCTGTAGGGTTACTATCGCTGATTCATACTTGCTAGCTGCTGGTTTGCTGAAATTTACCCATTTGCTTCGGTAGGAGCATTCTTCCGTGATAGGAGGATTGATTTATACAATTCATACTTATCAAGTATTGATGGTATTGCTTCTATTATCTTTCTGGCTGTTGCCCTCTTACCATTAACATTCATATACATACCATGTTTTGTGAAAAAAATGCCTGTCAGATACCACATTTATGAAACATTGTTGTATTATAACATCGTCGGGATGCGATATCACCACGCATTTCTTTTAGTTTTCTGGCACTTGTGTGTGTGCTCTTTCGTATTTTATTACCCTACAATCCCGTTCCTGCTTTCTTCCCAACGTCAGTTGTTTTCTTCAGCAGGTTTTCCAATTTACGTTTAATCTTATAAAGGATGTGGCAGAAAACCCCGACGGTTTTCAAAGCGAAATAACACCATGACGTTTCACCTTATTATGTAACAGTTGTTATTATTGAAGAACTCAGTGCATGTCGTTTCATTTGTATCCCCGGCTGTGTTACGCAAGGTAGCTTCGTAAGTTCAATTTCCTTACTCATGTTTGACCATTTGTTGTTCAGGAGCTCTTTCTGCGTTGGACATTTCAGTAAGAGGAGAGATTTCTTCTGCTTCGCCCATAGGAAGCATTGCCCATCTCCTTACCCGTCTCGCCGCTGTCAGTTTCCAAATTGCGACGCATTAGTTCTTGATTTAAGCGATATCTGATGTATTTTTCGTATTAATACTTTGGCGACTATTTCCGTTGACTTTAACTGGTATTTTTACTGATAGTAATGTTGGAGAAATTTTGCATCCGAGTGTAAAAGTGTTGGTGGTTTGTTTATTTGTTTTATTGTGTTTTGTATTTCGTAGGTTATCGAGTTTTTTGTTCAGGTTATGTAGGATGCTATTCGTATTGATTCCTTTATCGACGTTTGTGTGCTTAGCCACGTATCCTGCCATTGTGAGGCACATTCTAAGTGGACTTTATGTAGCTGTTCATTGAGCCCCTGTTATTTTCTTGTGCCGATATTTTAGTTCTTGATTTAGGCGATGTCTGTTTGCTGCATTTTTCGTAGTAATACTTGTCACTGAATTACGTATTTCTGGCTTTTAATCTCCCTGTCTGTGATTGACGAGTAGCCTAGGTCCCTAGAGCTGATAATACTTCAACGTATATTGTTCCACCAACTCGTACACTAAGAGATAGTACAATAAATTTTAAACAGTTCCCGTTTCGATGTATATTATATCATCCTCAGGGGAGTTATGTTAGAACACTAGGGAACAGCCGAAGCAAGTCAGTCTTTGTACTTACAGGTTCGTAAAATCGTCGGTATTGAGTTCTTATGTCATCAATAAACGACTCACACTGTATGAAATCAGTGGAAAATAATGTTGGGATCCGGTGTAAAATGCTGTTGATCAGATGAACCACTCAGACCACGTTAAAACCACTGGAGGTGACGCCGAATTGGATTTGTCGTTTTGGTGAACAATATATTATCAAAGGTCCTTGTTCACTTTTTCTTTCCAATAAATCACACAAAATATTTAAAATCACAAAAACACATGAATTGAGTCACTGACAGTCTGCTGAATCACTCAGGATATTTGAAACCATATTAAAGCACATTAAAAGTTAATGTTGATTTGGTTATAAAGCACTGATATTCTAATGGTGCAGTGCGTAGTCGAACTGTGTTGGGGCGTGCCAGAATGCAGCAGAAAAACTGTCAAAAGTCTAAAAAGACTTGTCCTGTAAAAACATGAACTAAATTATTTAAAAATAAATGAGGGTGATGTAATCAATGCAAATATGGGGCAAATTGGATACGTGCCGGGGTGAAACTATTTCTTAGTGTACGGGTTGGTGGTACAATATATGTTGGGTTTGTACGTACACGGTGTGGAAAATTGCAAGTCTGTTGATACTTGTTGAGCCTGATCGGCTCCAGCAGGTGGGTAGCTTGGACGAAGAGATTGTGGAGGCTGTTTTGATACTTTAAATGCGTGGAATTAACTGAATGCGTTGAGACTATAGTAAGGAAATAGATTACGTTATAAGCACAGTTTGGTTTTGCTTAGAAGCTTTTTGATTTAAATTTGACTAGCAGAACAGCCGCCTTCTACGATTATTGTAGAAAACAGTTTATACAGATTCTTGGTGTAGTTTCTTTATTTGCACCAGCAGATTCTCCAGTCAATTTACTTTATGTAGCACGTTGTACGATGTTTCTTCATCTTCCTGCGCCCATTTGACAATTTTATTACCTTCATCCATTTGCTTTTGTCATTCCAGTCTTCTGTCATGAATCCCTTCTCCCATCAGTCCTCTAATCCATTCCGCCCAGCTAAATTTATATCTACATCGTTTTCTTCTTCCTGGTGGATGCCATTTCGTAACTTCTTTTGGCAGTGTCCCCTCTTCCATTATCTGGACATGTCCATACCATTTAAGTTGTTTGCTTTTAATATTGTCTAAAAGAGACCTTGCTACATTCATTTCGTTGTTTAATGATAGTATTCCTAATTTTGTCCTTCCTGGAAATTCTAGCTGAGCGTCGCCAGAAGTCAGTTTCTGTGGAATTTGGTTTTGCTACCGTTTTTGCTTTTAAACACCATGTTTCTGCTGCATATGTAATTGTATTTTTAACTATTGCATGACAGGTATGGGTCTTTGTTTTGGGGGTCACATCGCGGTCCCACAAAATGCTGTTTAACTTTGTTATGACTGCTCGTCCTCTATTAATTCTATCATTAATTTCTGGCTCGTGATTTCCATCTTTGGTTATTCTTACCCCCAAATAAGTATATTCTCTTACATGGCTTATTATCCCCTTCGCATCGTCTAGTTTTAAATCTCTTGATGTGTCTCCTATCACCATATATTTAGTATTTTTTTAACATTTAATTTTAAGCCCCACAATTCATACTCATCTATTAATTTCCTTGTCATGTATCCTAAATCCTCATAATCTTGTGCAATTAGTAACTGGTCATCTGCAAATAGCATTGAAAATATTGCCGTATCGTGAATCTCCAATCCCATCCTTACACATTTCTTCCGCCAGTTTTCTAAAGCATTCTGTATATATATCTTAAATTAAGTGGGCGATAAACTACATCCTTGTCGTAGTCCTTTTTTACATAAAATCCCGAAGAAAGTTTTTCCCTATTTTAATTTCGGAAAAAGAGTTTTCTTACAATCTCTCTATTGCCCTAATAATACTGTTACTAATATTGTAGTGTTCTAATGCTTTCCGTAAGTTTTTCAGGGGCACACTGCCATAGGCTTTCTCTAAATCTACACATAATAAGGGTAGTCAATTTAACGTTATGTAAAGAAGCCCTTCTCGTATGTGTGTCGGATAAGCTTTTGTTTGCTTGAAATTCCCGGCGCCTAAGGATCGTCTTCTCTCAAGGGTTTCTTCCAAATGTCATACAAACTGAGACTTTTTCGTTGAATTACTGAAAGGCCCAGTGTAATGGTTTTTTAGTGTTAAAAATCGCCCCATTTCCTCCACTGCGCCTCGCGTTTTCGACGAAATAGTGGCGGCATTTCGTACGCATTTAAGATGATGTATCCCTTAGCCGAGCGGTAGGTCAATGAGTGCGGGTTGCTCGTGATAAAATAAACTCGTCGCTGGTTGAGAAGGTTTTATTGGTCGCAGACTGGCGCGTGGAACAGCGTTGAAGTTGTAGATCTGGAATGTACAGTCCCGCCTTGAACAGTAACAGGATCAACGAAAGAGAGCTCGAGCCGACACGTAATATCATATATCCCTGTCCCACGCTGGGCTGAATGACTAAAGTAAAAAGGTGAAAGTTTTTAAGTACAAATTGGTGCATCGCACTCTGCCAGCAGGTCTCGCACAGGGCCAGAGTGCGGGATAACAGTGGTAGTGACAAAGTTCGTAGAGCGCTGTGTCACAATCCCAAAAGTAGATGCTACGGATACTATACGCAGCATGCTAAAAGTAACCCAGTAATTACAAGTTACAATTAAGCAATAACACTCGTTCAGTTTCTCCCTGTACCGTGGGTCATCATCCAGTAGTCTGCCTAATGACACGTCCAATGCCTCTTCCAAAACGATTCCTCCACACAGTGCGATTTAGAGCTTCCTCCTTCAAATTAGAGTATCCTCGCCTGTCCTTAAAGTCATCCAGTAACTTCTTACGTCTTCTGCCTCTTCTTCTTGTCACTTCCATCTCTCCCTTTATCTTTCCTTCAATAACCCGCTGTAGAAGGCAGTTTCTACGCAATATTTGGCCAATCCAGTTAGCCTTCCATTTTCTTATTTAATGTAGGATATTCCTCTGCTCATTGACTCTAAGTAACACTTCTTCATTTCTCACTTGATCGGTCCAACTGATCTTCTCCATCCTTCTCCAGCACCACATTTCAAAATTTTCCAGGTGTTTCTGATCTACTGCCCGAAGCGTCCAAGTTTCAGCACCATACAAAGCTGTACTCCAAATATAGCATATTACTAGTTTCTTCCTCAAGTTTAAATCCAATGTGCTGGTAAAAAGAGTCTTCTTCTTGTTAAATGCAGCTTTTGCCATGGCAACCCTAGATTTTATTTCACAAGTACACCTTCCGTCGTTTGTCAACATACTACCCAAATATTTAAAACATTCTACATTCTCCAGTTGTTTTTGGTCTATCATAATTGTTACTGGGGATGTTTGTCTAGAAATTCTCATGACTTTTGTTTTTTCCACATTCATTTCCATACCACAGCGTCTTCCAGTTTCAATTACTTTATTTATCATGCCCTGTAGCACCTTTTCTTCCTTAGCCATTAACACAAGGTCATCTGCATATTTCACGGTTTGAATAATTTGCCCTCCAATGCTGAAGTCTCCAGACCCATCCTAACTTCCTTGATAAGGCATTCGCTGTACAAATTGAACAAAATTGGTGACAAACTGCATCCTTGTCTAACTCCTCTTCCAATCTGCGTACTTCTTGTCTCCCCTCGGTCTAGTCGTACTTTAACTCTCTGATCCATATACAATTTGCTTATCAATCTTCTCTCACGCCAATCGATACCAGTTCCCTTTAGGATCTGCATTAATTTGGTCCAGTTTACACAGCCAAATGCCTTCTGCCAGTCTACGAAGCAAACACACAGTTTTTCATCTATCTCCAAAGTTCGTTCCAATATTATTCTCATCATCCCAATTGCATCTCTATTTCCTTTTCCTCTTCTAAATCCGAACTGATCTTCTCCAAGTACATCCTCAATTTTCCTTTCAATCCTTCTTCCAAGTATCTTTGCTATTATCTTTGCTGTATGCGCAATGAGGCTGATTGTGCTATAGTCGCTGCAATTTGTAGCTTGTGGCTTCTTCTTTAGGGCAATCATTGTAACTTCTGTGAATTCCTTGGGCCACTCTCCAGTTTCATATATGGCGTTGATTAGTTCTGTCAGTACTTTCAGCCCACCTTCTCCCAATAACTTGAGCACATCTCCAGGTACATCATCATCTCCTGTAGCCTTTCTATTCCTCATTTCCTTGATAGCCTTTTCCACGTCACTTTGTAAAATATACGGACCTTTCTCGTCTATATCTGCTTCTTCAAGTTCAGTTTCTAGGGATTCTGCTCGATTAGGTCGATCATATAGTTCAGTTATATAATCCTCCCAAATTTCCATCACTTGATTCTGATCTAGTATTTTATTCCCCTGAGAGTCTTCGATGCCAATATTTTGAATCCTTTGGGTCACCTTCCAGTCTAGTTCTTTTGTCTTCGTGTACATCAAATCGTAACGTCCTGTTCTTTGAAATTCCATAATCTCTTTGCATGTGTTCTCCAAATATTCCTTTTTGGCATTTTCTGTGGCTCTTTTCAATTCGTTCCTCATTCTCCTATAGTTTCTCCTGCCTTCTTCAGTGTTAACGTTCTTCCATTTCCGTCGTTCGTCCATTTTGCTAATCGTTTCCTGCGTAATCCATGGTTTTGTTCCTATTTTCTCGACTTTCCCTACCAAATCACTTATAGTATTTAACACGCATTCCTTTATATTCTTCCACTGCACCTCGCATTCTCTCTTTCACATTCCAATGAACCGAGTTTCTCTTCGAGAGTATCCTGCACTCTTTTGTCTTTGAAAATATAACTTATCCAAATCCCATCTAGGTCTTCTCTTTTGGAATCTTATAATTTTCTTCAACCTGGTGCGGAACTTAGCAACCAGTAAGTTGTGGTCAGAGTCAATATCTGCCCCAGGCAGTGTCTGCACATACTTTACACTGTTTCTGAATCGATGCTTCACAAGGATGTAATCCAACTGATGTCGGATCCAATCTCCAGGCGCCTTCCATGTGTACAATCTTCTCTTTGGCTTCTTGAACCACGTGTTTGTGACAATGAGTCCGTTTCTTTCACAAAAATCAACTAGCATTTGACCCCTCTGATTCCATCTTCCTAGTCCACGTGATCCAACAATGTTCCGATATGCTTTATCTCCAACAACGCTATTCCAGTCCCCCAGTATGTTGTTTGTGTCACCTTTTCCATCTTCCTCAAGAATTTCGTCAGTTGTATCATACAACTTTTCCACTTCATCATCTTCATACTCCGATGTTGGCATGTACACTTGCATAATCAAAACATTTACCGGTTCCGCCTTTAACTTCATAGCAATTATTCCGTCATTACAAACAATCTTCTTAACAACACTTCTCACTATACTTTTATGCACCACTATTGCTACGCCTCTTTCAGCCCGTTCACCGCCGGAATAATACACTGTATAGTCACCACTTCTTATTTCACCTTGTCCTTTCCACCGCACTTCACTGACACCTAGAACAGACACCCCATTCTTCATTTCCTCTTTCAAATTATCCAATTTGCCTCCTTGCTTCAAGGCCCGTACATTCCATGTTCCAGTTTTATAGCTGTGAATTTGCTCATTTTTTTACTCCTTCCTGTCATAACGCCTGCTGTGTGACACTTCCTCTAGAAACACCCCCCCCCCCCCCCCGCCGGAGATCCGACTGGTGGAGTAGTTTACCTCCGGATTGTTTTGTTTCCAGAGGAAGCATCTCGCAATATATGGTATCTCTGTTTTTGGAAGGGACGGTCCAGGAAAGTAATAATGTGGTAGCGTTCCATTTGCTTTCCACATCGCAGTACAGCAGCCGTTCAAACCCCTCTGGTCACGCCTGTTGCTATACGAACTTGAACCATCTTGAACATCATTTGCTCTGCGCTTCAAGTCGCTACTGATGACGCTGCTTACATCATCAGTTTTGGGTTTCTCTTCGTCTGACGCCTACCCTTCGACCTGTCCAGCAAGGGAGGCCCTGCCAGTAGCTACGCTACTGCTGGTATAGCTCTCGGGGTCACTGGCGTACTCAAACCTCCTCACCACGTTAAGGTGGAGACACCACGAAGAGGATCCCCCATACTACGGAAACAAAACTGAATATACGTAAAGGTTTAGTACAGCTAGGGTCGGAAAATCTTCAACAGTATTTTCTTTTGATCAGAGGCATTTGTATTGAAATTTGTATATCTACAAATAAGTATACAACACTAGTCACTGTTTAAACGTTAAACAGTTTATGAACACAATGTTGAAGTATCATTCCATTGCGTCGTTATGGGGACATCAGATGTCTACACACTTTTAGAATATTACTATTTATGTCTTCAAGTCCAGGCATTTTATAATGCAAGAGACTGTATTGCAGAATACGGGCTGCGGCAGTGTGTTACATTTGTGTGCGAACAGCACAGTATAGGATCTCCAGCAAATAACATCAGTAGTTTATCTCCAAAAGATGCTTCAAAGTTTGGTTCATTATAGAATAACACTCTTTTATTGAAGCAGTTGTCTAATGCAAAGTTCGTACTCTTGTTAGTGTTGTGGATTTGTCCTGTACAACCCATAAAAATGAGGAGAGGATCAAAGAACCAGTTCTTGCCGGCATTTGGAGGTGAAATAACTTCCAGTTTTTTCTTTGTTTCACGATTCAACATACTTGCTAAACTAGTTAAAATTCCACAAACGGTTTCAGTATTTGAATCAAATTGATACATTAAGAACTCATTAGCAACATTTACACTTTGTAAATCTGACATATATTTCAAACCTAAATTGTTCATATTATTTGATCTCCAAACTACACCATCACCTTGTGTTAACCACATACATTTCAATTGACTTAAAGTCATATGTGTTATCTCACTACTCACTACATCACCAACATCTCTGAACACGCTATCACCACTTCTGATAAGAAGAAAAGGACTACTCAACCAAACTTTTGACTTAACAATACTGTCTATTGGTACATGTAAATGAGACTTTATGAATTTATATAAAGCTTCTTCATTCACTTTCTTTCCCAGTGGTGCCCTCCTTGCTCCATCATTTCCTCCTCTCCTTTCAAAATCAGCTGTTGAATTATACCATGCAGACTGGAATCTTCGTCTAGGTGACACGTCATACTCGCGTAGGCCTTCGTGTGCATGTCCTCCGGAATACCAAAATGTCGCTGGATTTGTAGCAGCGTAGGGAGATCTGGTATGGTTTTTCGACTGTTTTTAGCGAGCAAATACTGGATTTGTCGTCCCACCCTGCGTGAAATATATGAGTTCACCCGCGACTGCTGCTCCTGTCCACTCGAATCGCCGCAGGCGTCTCGAAAAGAAGCAAACAGGGAGTTGACATCGAACCCAGTTGTGACGGCACGACCCCCGGTGGAACGCACAGTCATGCAGGAAGTGGATGTGGCCGCAGGTCTTTTGTTCGTTCTCGTAGTGCGTTGTAATAATTCTAATTCCTGGCACTTGTCGATCTGGGCGAATTCGTGAGAATTCTTCAAGTATTCGGCGATGTGACGCACGGGAGTCAAATATGTGGAATGAACGAACAATTGTGTTTTGCCTGCAGCCATTGGCCAAATGTTGTATGATTCTCTTACACGCATCCTCATCCATCCTATGTTCTGTGCAGATGGTTCCTGTTCGTGGTAGTACTCCGTCGGAACTCCAAGTAATTCGTCCGTCGCTGTCTCGCGACCTATTTCCAATAGGTTCAGAATATCTGCTGGGTACGTCAGTTTCATCTTCGTTATTTCCTGTAAAACATTCACCAGTTGCTGACTCGTATACGGTGACCGCTCGTATGGTGGAGCATCAATGCCAAGATCGCCAACGTCTGCCTTTTTCTTCTGTGGCGCTGTACTCTCTAGAATCAGTTTCCTCTTCGCCATGGAACTGTTACTGATGGGTGTTGAATCCAAGGAGTAGCCTTCGCACTGCGTTATACGTTGCGATTGTCCACATTCAGAGGTCGAACTGGCTCATCGTATGAGACTCTTCTGTTGAATGTCCACGTGTCGAATAAACTGTATACAACTGTTCACACGCGCAGTATATACACCATGCGGAGTATAATGCTGTAATGCTGCACGCGAGCCCAACAGGCAAGTGCAAACGCACTTCCATATCGTCTTATCTAACATCCCGCGTCGCGCCGGAAACAAGCTGCGCCTGGCTGGATGCTTGCCCAAATGTACGTTAGTAATTAATTTGATATTGGTCATCTCCGTTGGTTGATATATTATATAGATAAGAGGGTTCGTCTCACAACCAACAATTCTTTTTATTAAAAGAAGTTAAAAGTATTAAAAAAACGGTTTCGGCATCAGTTATGCCATCATCAGGTCAATTCATCACAAGAAACACGATACCAAAAAATATTACATGGTTGTTTATGGAATGTGTATGCAAGTTAAAAGTGTTTGCTCTTAGAGAGAAGGCCTTCCCTGTACACAGGTGTTAAGTCTTATAAAGCAATAAAATATTTGTGTTAGGACCAGAGAGTATGGGGTTTAATAATTTGAACGTAGTAGATATGGATGTTTGGATGATCTTACTCTTTTCTGGATTCCTGTAGTCTTGACTGAGGCGGCATTAGATTATGTTGTTTGCTTGGCTGGGTTCTTGTTATTGATGTTTGTTGTTGTTGTGCGGGTCTCTCGAAGGTGTAGATTGTTGCTGTAGAGTTGGTCTTATTCTTCGTGGTGTTTTGGTAGCGTTGGGTTTCGTTACGATGTTAGGATGATCCTTTCTTCATAGCGTGTGTTGATAACGTTGAAATTTTGTTGTGATGTTTTTCTGCTATTCCATGGAAGGTAGTTTATCCTGTTGGTCAGTGGTGATTTCATTGCTATCCATTAGGTGTTGTCTCGATGTATAAATGTTGGGAGGTAGTTCCTCTTCTGTTGTATTTGTGCCCCTACGAGCGTAGTTCTAGGGTGCTGTCATGTTTTTTAGATGCAGACTTCCGGAAGTAGGGGTTGTATGTTATTATGGGTTCTTGTTTCTTCGTTTTTAAGATGCTTTTTTTTTTTCTTTTTTCGGAAGTATTTCTTGTTAGAGGAAGTATTCGTACTATTGCTGTATTCGGCGGCGGTTTTAGTGGTTCGGCGTGTAAGTTGATGTTGAAGGCTTAGTTGTCTAAACAACAGCACAGTATTGTTGGTTGTGTATCAATTGTAAAAAACTATTGCTGCTGTAAGCTTGTGGTGGCTGATGTGAAGTGTGGCGACTGGTTGTGGTTCAGATATTTGTGCTTATATATACTGTTGGGATGGTGTCACGTGATGCGGTATGTGTTGATTACTTGGTGTATGGGTTTGTAGAGTTTTCATGATGGTTCAGTTTCTTTTGTTGTTTGGTTTTCGAGTTTGGTCTCGAATATTTTGTTGTAGGAAACAGTATTTTTGTCGTTTATTTGGTTGTTTGTTTTGGTCTCTTGATATATATAGTATTTTTCCATTGAGTCTAGGAATTTGCTCTTTCGGCCTATGAACCTCATAGTCATGATGTCAGTTTTGCTTCCGAAAGGGTGACCATATTCTATGGAGTGTTGCGCAAATTTTGAGTTTTGAGGGTTGTGTTTATATGCTTGTAGATGCTCTTTAAATCTTGTTTCTAAAATTTTCCCTGTCTGGCCTGTGTATGTTTTTTTTTTCAATTCTTACATGTTAATTGGTAGACTCCACTTTTTTCGTATAAGTTTGTTTGTTTTGGTTTTTGATTTAGTAGGTATTGAGTGTTTCTGGTTTTATAAGCTATATGTACATTAGTATTCTTGAATATTTTGGATACTTGGTACGATTCTTTACCATAGTAGGTGATAGCTGCCCATTTTTTGGTTTTTTGTTCTGGACTTTTTTGTGTAGGGGACTTTTTTAGAAGTTTATTGATAAAAACTGTTGGGAATCCGTTATTGTGTGCTATGTTCCGGATTATGGTTCTTTCATTGTTTTTATCTGCTTGTTCTACGTTAGTAAATTTCCTCGTCTTTCTCCTCCCCACTTGCGCGCGCATCCCCAAGATGGCGGAAAGGAAAGTGACGTCACAAGCATGTCGGCCGCAAACTATGGTTACATTTGCGTGCGAGAAACACAGTGCCAGCTGCAGCGACCCCAGAGCAGACCACTCCTAGTGCACATTGATATTACAACTTGAAGACTTTACATCATTTTAAAACAATTCCTACATACACACAGCACTAATTACAAGTAACACAGGTACAAAACACTAATCGCATTTATATATATGCGCGCGCGCACACACACACACAGTAGCCACTATCTGTTTATATCAGTGGTCACCACACTCTCTTGCAGGAATCTCAAATCATAAGTTTATAACCGCTCCTCCTTTCCCGCTAGCTTCTTCAGTCAGTTAAGCATGTCTCTTCGTTACAGAGAATCTAAGTGGTCTGAAGCACTACTTAGCACTTTCATAGTTAATTACACAAGTTCTATTGTTTCCAATCAAAGTTTACACTGAATCTATAAATTTTTATTTCTAGATGTGGCACTGAATTAAGTCGTCACTTTTCGCTTGTATTGTTTCGAATGTGTCCGACACACCACCAAGAAAGACAAACAGCGTCTCTTGACGTCAGCAACCACCGGGTGTATCCCTAGTTCAAATTCCTCCCTCTCTCACATTTCCCTACGTCTTCTAATTGGCCATACTTGTATCTGGACTATCCCTAATAGGTCAAAAAGTTGGAATTTTAAATTCTGAAGTCCCATTGGCTAACTGTGACGTGACATCGTAAACTGTGACTCAACCCGTGTGAACCCCGTGCTCTGAGTAATGTTCAAAAGTTGGCGTATGACTTCTTTACCTCTTACCAGACGAGTTATGATGGGCAAAAGCTGTCAACTTCCCAAATTTCTGTAGCTGCAAAAACACTTCTAAATCTCATTAAACCTGACATTGACAAACTAAGTTCCTTTGGCTGCAAACTAGCCGCATATCTCTTTCCCATTGTAACTAGTGCTAACTCTGTGTACAGCCCTCGCCTGTCCCCTTCGGTCCTGCACAGTTGTGTACGCCAGATGTCCTAATTAGCTACATCCCTGCATCTAGCTAGCTTCACAATCTTTCTAATTCTCACTGTTGCCTTATAAATGTAATGTTCCATAGCATTAACAACTAACCCCCTTATAAACGGTTATATGTTCTTCATATCAGCTCCCTCTAGCCATTGTAACAGCGCTGTGTTACGTCATGTAATTCTTGACACAGTGAAGTTATATGGGAGTAACAGTTAACTGCTCATTCAGACACTGCGTGTTATATATCAGAAGTAAAGAAACATTAATTCCATACTGATTCGCATGTGTGACAGAATTCTCAACCTCTTCTCTGTAGCCATCTGCTACTTGCTTCAGTCATTGACCTGTCAGTTCACTTGCACCATCAAGAAGCTGCCATCTTTTGTAACAGCTCACTTTTTAGTGGGTGGAACGTGAGACATTTCTCGTGGGGAATATTGGTGTGGCATGTCAGAAAACCCGAAGTGTACCACATCACTACCACTTGATTAATGAATAAACAGGTTGTAATCAGTGATTTCACTGTATTTGTTTAATAGATTAGATTCTGACGGATATAAGAAAAGAACGGCATTAAACAAATCTCGTCAGATCCGACTTACGCCTTTGGTAAATAATTTCCGCACAAAATACTTACAGATTTGTGACTACGATTTTTTAGTGGAAGTCCAAAAATGGAATGATACGATTTCTCGTCTAACTCGTTCGAAGTCGAAACTGCAAGTGCTCAGCTTCTCTCAAGCTACGCATTGCCTAAAACTCAAAAAACTAAAACCTTTTGAAAATTAACCGTTAACCTGATTTTCTCCTTACTCAGCTATTCCAGATTCCTATAGGTCTAATTTTAAATGTTTTAAATTCTAAACTCTGATTGGACCCTCCAATTTCATTTAGTGTATAGTGACGGGTAGTAGTCAAGATGACGATCCTACTGTAGCCACCACAGTTTGTGTAGCGCGCCCGGTTGACACCTTCCCAACCGTCGCCACCACTGGTAGGTTGCCGCTGCCACCATTCACTTTCGCTTTATATGCAGATAAGTGACAACTGCCCTCAATCAAATAACAACCTTGCAACTAACTCCAGTTATTGACTAAGATGCTCTACACTCTTTGCCCTTCTTAACTACGTAAGGAAATAAGAAAGCATACTCGCTCAACTAAATTAATATTACACAGGTTGTGAACGCGGAAGCTGGATCACCGTCCCCTCCATTGTAGGGGTCAATACCTTACACAGTTCCTATCAATTTGGAATCTATTACAGCCAAATAAAGAAATTAAGCAATTAAATAAATGAATCACTTGAGTTCTAGTTCCGCCGTTTGGCACTTCAGAGGACCATCCCTCGCTTACCCAGTATCAGCCAGCTCCAAATCACTCGCTTCATCATGCCTCAGGTTGCTTCTTCTTCCAGCTTCCCATTCGGATCACACCAAAGCCAAAACCTAAGTGCAGTCTTCTGCACTAACTTGCTCAACTATTCTCGTAAAAACATCTCTCTCAGCAATTCTCAGACCCCGTACCCACGCTTGCTGTGCTGGGGGAAAGATATGTGATCCAGCTTTCCTGTTTACTAGCTAAGGAAATTACTCAGCAGCTCGCGAGTGCTTCATGGACTCCCAAGCTGATCCAAAGCTGGAGCGAAATAATGCGTATAATTGTATAGAGAAGGAAACCCAAAATGACGGAGTGGGCATTACAAAAATGTATTTCGTAAATTTCCTAAAATAAACTATCCATTTATCGTTGGAAAGCGAAGTGAAAAGCCCCGTAATGTGCTTGGTGTCATTAGAAACCGTGTTTTACCCAGACGTCAAAGCATCAGTTTTCACCCCTCTCTTCAGCTACAAAAGTCTCTTTTAACTTAAAGAAACAATGGCTTCTTGGCTAGCTCATTTTCACAACCCTAAGAGTCTTGCCTTCCTATTGACCGGCTGTCACATAAATCTCCGCACTCTTGACTTACGGCCAAAACTGACTAACTTAATGAATTATCAAAAATGCTTGTGTCCCTTACTGTCTATGCAACTGGCTTTCTCAGGACAAGACGTTAAGTGTACGGTTATACTTGTAATTAGACAAACGAACACAATAAGTTTAAGTTAAAATTTAAAATTAAACTAAAACTAAAATTTAAAATATGAAATTTTAATTGAAACCTTAGTTAAGAAATTCAGAAGTTTATGCATCCTTGGGTCTTGATTTATGGTAGTGGCTGGGTTTGCAGTGGGGTCGTACAAGTCGAATGAAAGTTGTCAGATAAAACTTGACATATGTCCCATGGGATGATGAGTGAGCAGAAGCGAAAAGAGGAACTAAAGTACAATATTTTAGCTACAAATTGACCTCCTTTTTTTTTTCGATATAGTCGCCTTGTTCAGTACATTTTCCCCAACGTAAAACAAGTTTACGCATGTCGTAAATAAAGAATTCAGGGGTTCTTTGTCTGATCCACGACGTCACAGCTTGCTTCACTTCATCATCTGAGGTGAAATGAGTCCCCCTCAGATCCCTCTTGAAGCGAGGAAAGAAATGGAAATCGCTTGGCGCCAAGCATACACTACTTCCACTCTTCTCCTAAAGCCTGGAGTGTCACGAGGAGGATAATTACTAACAAATATCACTGGCCCCTCGTAAACTAACACCTTTGGCATACCATACTTGTCTTCTGTAACTACTTCCTTCGCTTCTAACAGTCTCTTAATCTGGCACATTTTCGATTGGAAAACATCGGGATCGAACTCTTCAAATATAACTGCCATGCATCTGGACTCACACATGGAGGTAAGAAAATACCTCCCTGGCACAGGCATGTGTATGAGGCTACTTGGTACTGTGTCAAACATTTTCTCAATAAGAGTCGATTTTCCCACTCCTGGTAAGCCATGCAAGTAACGTTCTTTACTCTCAACCCGTAAGACCCACTCGTCTGGCCCATCGCAACACGTCGTGAGTCCAGTTATCCCACGATTTTTCAATGACGTTGTAAACGCCATTTTCTCCAGATAAGTCACAAACTCTCCCGAGATGCATGTTTTGTAAAAATTTCCCTTTATTCTGATGTTCAAGCACAAAGTTATCCCAAAATGAAAATGTTGGTGTATTTCTGCACCACTCTTTCGCCTTGTAATTGAACGATAACTCACATACTTTACAATTGAAGTATGGCGTATCATGTTCTTTACTTATAAACTTTAACCAAGTACACCTAGACCTACAAGCGTGCATATGTATAGTACTATCGTGAAACAGTTCTGTTACGTCTCTTACCTTCACACACGTTGTATTGTCATGAAAAAACAAAAATGCATGCAAGTGACAACCTGCTTTCTTACAATGGTATATAAATCGGGTTTCTAGTCCTTGGTTCGATACACGAGTAACAATATTACAGGGTGTTTTACCATTCATGCTTGAAATAAAACAACATATATATGACACAAACTTTATTGTAACACAAAACTCATAATACGTTATACAGTACTTTAACACGGTGGAGCTCGCGAGCAACACTGTTATAAAGCATCCCCCGGGACTTTAGACCTCGAGGGAGCGCTACACACGAGCGACACTATCCACCTTCTTAAGATCTACTTCTATCTTCTTGGTATCAACAGGCTGAGTACATGTGCCTGCAATTGTATCCATAATAACATGTTTCCCATTCGGCAAATAAATCCAACATTCTCCCAATCCCATTTCCTTAAGTCTCAAGTCACATGGAAGAGACGGACAAGGTTCCACTTCATCATCACACAAACTTACCTTACTACATCCGTCTGGTCCCAACGGAGCAATTCTTCCACAATAAGTCAACGTGAAGAAGTACCTCGCTGTATGTTTGAATTGAAAATGTTCACTGAATTTATCAATCTGTTCAACACCTCCAACAAAATTAGTAGGTGCCCCTAACAACAATGCTGTATTAGCAACCCTATCATTAACATTAATTTGACCAGTAACTTCGTTCCAATTCTTTCCCTTCAAATCAGACGAAGATGCACTCTTCTTACATTTCAAGTACCAAATATAAGAAAACCTCGTCTTCGCATTCATCATTTTCACTTTTCCATTCATTCTACATGCCTTACTAATATCTTCAAACTTCATACTCATAGCTTGATCATTATTTTGATCGGTATCAACACCAAAAAACACTGGAACACCACTAATCTGCCTGCTCATAGTATGTGTCTTCCCTGATGCCGCACCGTCTATATTACAATCCAATTCCCAATGAAAACAAACACATCTTTCACTTTATTTATTATACACCTATTATATAACTTAAAGAACATCTTATACAACGGATCATCTGTCGTAAACAAAGTTCCAGGAAGGTAAGCTTCAGTGTCTGGATCTCCCGCATCACTTTATGTAGAAACCGTCTTGCCACCTCATAATCCTCACTTTCATTAACGGCGGTATACCAACAGTCTTAGGATTGAAAATCAACTTCCCGCGCCTAAATACTCTCAGCCACGTTCTGCTCTTCAACCTCCCGCTCCGTCGATAATGCAGTCTCCTCCTTATCCGACTGAGTAGTAATTTCCTTGATCGTACCATCAATCTCCTCCTCAAGGTTCCTAACCTTCTGCCACTGTACAAACGTCTTATCGCCATTGCACTGCCTGTCAGCATAAATTTCAGTTACTCTTCTGTTAAATGAACCGTCTTTACAAGCAATGTTTTCATTCGAAACAAAAATTACTACTCCACTATAGCAAACGGTACTGCTAGGCTTATGTTTTACATTAACACCAAATGGCGTCCCTTCCATCAGCCTCTTCACGTTGTTGTATCCCGGCTGGACGCAGTGTGTAGAACGTATCATGGATATTGTTCGACACTGCGCGGAGAGTTGAATCATAGATCTGGCTCTCGGGGAACGTAGTTCGTGCTCCGGGTTAAGCACTGGAAATGGATGTGTCAGCTGATACAATAACAGTCTTCGGCAAGAAACAGTCTTTATTGTCGGCTGGTAAACTTAGTTACAAGGAGTCGAGAACTCCGGAGCTGAGCAATTACCGCGAGGGACTGGAAGGTCCGCTCCACTTGAAGTCTGAGGATGAAGTGTCTGTTGTTCGTTTTATAACGTAACTCACATGATGTTGGGGGTATGGAAAATTTGGGAGTAGCGGCTGTCCAGAGTTCTCCTGGTCCTGACCTTTGTGTCTGGCGTGATCGTGCCTCAGCATGGCTTACATTTCCAGAGATGCACTTTAGCGCGGACACAGTTCAGGGTACATTAGTGATATCAGTTTCACATGACAGGGAACGAGTACATTGTCCACTGTCCAACTTACTTGCAACCAAATCATACAATTGTAGCAACACATATCAATGGTATAAAACACTACAGGTCCATAAGGAAACGCTAAAATAGTAATATATGTAACAATATATAACAACGTGACCAAAATTACCACCATTCTTCCATATATCCAATTCAAACTCCTCAAATGCTACAATACTAAATTTCTTATCAACCAAATCTTCAAATGCAAAAGGGCCAGGCTGAGGATTATAAACATCTGCCAGCTCCTTACCTGTTAAGTATTGTATCATACTTGTCTTACGTACACCTGGCAACCCCCATAAATATAAGGCTGTCTTATCCTTATTCGTAGGTAATGCGCTTGTTCCACCATACGCACACCTCATACTCTCACCCTTCCCTGTGCATATCAACCACCTTCCAAACCCTATCCTTTCTTTCCAACTCAACTCTGATCTCTCTGTGATACTCTTGTATAAACCTCCATTTATTCCAATGTTCAACAACAAATGGATCTGTGTGTCCACATTTCTCTGTACTATGAGCCCAGTGCCACAATTGGCAATTGAACGCAAGGCTGCTAGCTTTAATATTGGTATAGGCCTCCGTATCCTCTTAAGTACGTAGTAATATACTTGAGCTTGCACATGAACACTTCCATCATGCCAGTCAGTACAGTTCCTAACTTCATTACATGTCAAGTCATCATAAAACATTAAGTAAGCATGTATATGGCACTTCTCCCTTATTAGTTTCTAAACGACTCAACTCGTTCAGCGGCTAAGTCCCCCAAAAGCGTACGTGCCCTGCAAGTCTCTGTAAGCCGGGCGCTCGGACGGGATGCTGAGTAAGCGTTCACGAAGACCGCCAACACAATTAGGATCAAGGTCATATTCACGATCCATTGCTCCAAGTCTAAAAGGATATGCAAACCCTTTCACAGATGGTCTACCATTAAGATTAAAAACTCTCTTAAATCGCACATTATATGCATTACTTCTCTGTCTTTCAGCATAACTTGCATCCCACAAATTGTACCACTGTCTTGCACTTTGCTCACAATATACATCAAACCTCCTGTTAACTTTTATCCTGCTGATGTGGAATATATGGTGAGCTGCTAATAATGCCAGCACCACTAATGTGTAATATTTGGTGACCTACATTTGGCAACGCTGAAAGGAGCCTGTTTGTCTCTCTATCTGCACAATGTCTCAACACGTGCGGACACAACTACGTTAATGTTTCCTATATCAGCTCCGCTGGAAGACGTCTGCTTACGGAGCTCCTTAAGACGTGCGGGGGTGGGTTATTACGTACTCTGCATGTATGTGGAGGGGGAGATGAGGCCTACCTGTGGTGGGTGGTGACAATGATTCGAAACGGCGTACCGTTGACAGTCTTGGCCGCGTCGGGGCGGTGGCAGGAATGTGGGAAAAACGGTGATGTCATAAGCGGGAAGTGAGATACACCACCCGTAGTAACGGGAGTTGGGAGCGTGTGTCGGGCGCAAATGACGGAGACGCGCGTATCTATAGGAATAACTCGAACGGGTAACCGAAGTCACTCGCGACGTGTCGGAGGCAAATGAAGGAGACGCGCGTATGAATAGGAATAATTTGAACGGCAAACCAAAGTCGCTGTTGATAGGAATAACTTCAACGGCTAACCGAAGTCTCTGTGGACAAAAGTGGTTGGGGTAGAAGGGGTGGAAAGTAGTGAAAGACAGGAATATTATGCAGGATAAAATGGCTCTCCTACCGCCGCACAATGGTCACGGTGTCTACACACACACACACACACACACACACACAAACTGACGGTCGAAGCGGTCAGGTAATCACTAGTGGGCGGTGGCGTCGTGACGTGGTTGGTTGGGAGGAGGTTCGTCGATAGCTGCGCGCGCAGGTCTGTCGGCTCAGTCGATGGACCATTCCACGTGTAGAAACATTGTGAATGGATCCGTGCTGTATGCGCGACACAAGAGAGAAACATGTATTCGGCGAGGCAAAGAAGGCAATTCGCCTTCCGTTTATAAGGATTCAGGAAGACCTTCACATGTCTTCACGTACCTTGTATTGTGTTCGCGTGAGCACCAGTCCACGGATCGACGAAGCACACAGTGTGATTTACAGTTTCATGGCTGTATCCCTCGTCACCGAGACGCCTGTATGCTCCCCAACATTCACTAATGATCGTTGTGCCCGGTTCGATCCAAGTGTGGATGATGTTGCGTAAAGTATCCGCAGAACGATCTGGGAGAGGAATGAGGAATGTCCTGCCCGACTCGCGCTCAACGCCGCCGAATACCCACGTCGTGTTCCTCGTCACCGAGACGCCTATATGCTCCCCAACATTCACTAATGATCGTTGTGCCCGGTTCGATCCAAGTGTGGATGATGTTGCGTAAAGTATCCGCAGAACGATCTGGGAGAGGAATGAGGAATGTCCTGCCCGACTCGCGCTCAACGCCGCCGAATACCCACGTCGTGTTCCTCGTCACCGAGACGCCTATATGCTCCCCAACATTCACTAATGATCGTTGTGCCCGGTTCGATCCAAGTGTGGATGATGTTGCGTAAAGTATCCGCAGAACGATCTGGGAGAGGAATGAGGAATGTCCTGCCGGACTCGCGCTCAACGCCGCCGAATACCCACATCGTGTTGCGGAACCTCTCGCGGTTGTATTTTCGACGGCCGAAGCAGCTCTCATCTATTTCCACAGTATTGCCAGGCCCTCCCAGTTTCTCCGATGAAGCGGCAACAAATTCCAGCATCGCTTCACGGCAGAACTATGTCCAGTCTGTAATGGAAGGGGGGTCCACCTGCAACTCTATAGCGATGGATGCAGCAGGTAGTCTCCGAACGATGTATGTCAGGATGAGGACCTCCAGAAGGGTTAAATGGCTGCGACTGAACCACGTAGAATGCCGAATGCTGCGTGACCCGTTGCACCGGCGTCCGTGCGGAACCTTTCGGCACATCCATTTGTACCCGTCGGTGGCATTTTGCCTCCTACAGAAACGCATATCCGACTGGCAGGAGGGGCATCGCATTTGTGATGGAAGCAGACGTACATCCTTTAAGAATTGGATGCCGTCCTCGAAAGAGGAAAGTAGATCGGGCACTCATTTCCCTGACCCGCCTGAAGCTGGCAGTGACTAGGGACCGTTTGTGTGGATAGGAAGAGGTGTCTCAGTTGAGATTGATTGCATAGCCAACATTGTTTAAGTCCTCAGAGATGGCAGGACATGAAGGTTGTTTTTCTCAGGGGTTAATTCTGAGAGTAATGATTGGGTGTGGCAGGACTTGGTTATTTTTCTGAGGACTTCTGAGGGTAGTGGATCGACAGGGTTTGGTAATGAGGGTGGACAAGGCTGTGGGTTGGAGTGTGAGGCCGAGTCCAAGACACGTGGAAGTGCCACTCTGTTCAGGTCTATCCCTGTTGTG
The DNA here is from genome assembly GCA_013340265.1 of Coptotermes formosanus. Lineage (NCBI taxonomy): Eukaryota > Metazoa > Arthropoda > Insecta > Blattodea > Rhinotermitidae > Coptotermes > Coptotermes formosanus. The sequence continues at coordinate 616,262 of BLKM01000165.1, read as the reverse complement.
AAGTCGGTTGGCAGGAAGTGACCTCGGTATAAAAATTTGTCTTTGAGGAAACCAGCATCCTCCATCTTGAATGGGCGACCTAGTCTTTCAGCCCATAACTTAACACTGTAAAAGAATGAATGATTATATTACAAACCCAACATAATTCACTTGTAATGCACTGTGGCTACTTGGCGAATTTTACATCCTATACGTCTCTTCCGTAATATTACGAACATACGGGACTGGATTCCTGGGAGACGTAAAAAGTTTCCCTCCCCCTGCCGTGTGCCTTGACGTGCAACCGAGGGCATAGCAGTTCCTATGTCGAATGTCCATTGCATACTGAAAAAAAAGAACGCCACTGTTATATACACGTAATCAAATACACAAGTTTTATGTATGAAGTCATATGCATAACAGCAAAACGGTATGTTACGTTCAACGCACGTGGAAGAAATTTAACTTTCACAATGGAAAGAAAAATTTTGCAAGAACAAATTTTTGGGGCAATTCTCAGTATAGTATTAATGTATTTAGATTAAAAAAGAAATAGAAGTATTACAATACCAGAAATAGAGATTCGTGCAGAAATTATTTAAATCACAAAACATTCTTCCGTTTCATTCTCAATACATCTCATTATTATGTTTTTTGATTATGGATCTTTTCAAGGTAAATTTGAACAGCCGTGGTACAGGCACTAGACTGAGTTGTAATCTGCATCTTACTACACCCAATTTATGACTTTATCAAAAACATACCTATTATATGGGCATTTAGCTTTTCAACAGTCTTATTTGTTATATAAAAAATTTGTCTGACATTAGTAAACAATTTAAATTGATTTTAGAGAATTTTCTGTATTTAAATTCGTTTTATACATTGGAAGAACACCTCAGTCGCAGTAGTACGTAAGATCTTGGTTGTTTATATAGAATTTCACTCTATTAATTATTTTAACGTACTTTTTAATGTCTTAAAAATATACCGAGTTCAGTTTCTGTGTACTTGTTGCCATTATTTTATAATATAAGCAGCCCCATTTACATTAATTATGGTGTCAATTGTAGGATGTATTTAAACTTCTCCATGTTATTACATTCACGACACAGTTCTGTCATCTCATTTGCGTGAATATATTGCTCTTGTAGTTGTGCATGTGTATTTCGTATGGTTTTTTTACTGCTGTATTTTTATCACAACTGTTTCTAAATAATTGTTTTACGCTTTTTATATCCCACAGTCCCATATGGAACCCTCTGTGGATCATTTTAATGTGAATAAAGAGTGAATGAGTAAATGAACACCGCCTTTTACCACCACACAGAGCGGTACAGGTCCCAACTGCATGAAACGCAAAAGAAGCTGCATATATAAAATCCAACCTGTAACAACAACCCGCTGTATTTGATGTTATGCATATAAAAGAACCTTCAGTTCCACAATAAAAAGGAGAGTTACCGCCACAAAACAAGACGGGTGACCCACGATAAATACACGCCGCACAAACAACAGAAACTTTTCGCAGCCCAAATTACATGTCATAAATGGCGAAATGACGCGCAGTTGAAGTAGCCGTGTTGTGATTGGTTCAGGCCGTGGCTCTGGCGATCATGTGACTGACTGCCTCTCTGACACCTGCTGTCGCCTGCTGGAAATACCTGCCCCTGAATGTAGTTACTGTTACCGGTAATCACAAATAGATGTCTCTTCTCGCGTTGGCCACCAGGACTATTTCAGTTGCGGGGGGGGGGGGGGGGTGCCCCACACAGTGAGGTATGAAGCAAGTACACAGAACAGCTGAGCCCAAAAAACATTACTAACTGTGGAGAGGGAAGGAAGGGAAAGATTCGCGCACAACTTAGGTGAACCGTCGGCGAGTTACAATACCGGTGCACCCAAAACCTCCGGCACATAAGCTAAGGGAAAAGGATGTGTCTTCCACAGCCAATATGTTCGCTGCTGGTGATGTAGGTTTGGTAGAGAGATTTGGGAGGAAATAGAGGGACCGTTTGTGTGGATAGGAGAGGTGTCTCATTTGAGACTGATGGCATAGCCAACGTGATGCAGGTCCTCAGAGGTGGCAGGACGTGAAGTTTCGCTTCTGTGTTAATCCCTCAAAACTACCTTTTTGATTCTACTAAAGTTCATTGCGCTTCTTTGGCCGCCGTCTTGGATTATTCGAGATGTGCTGGGTGGATTATGATGTGAAGCCAATGCAATCATTGATTCCTCAAAAAATAGATGGTTTCTAAGGTATAAACCAGGTGTTCCAAAAAGATCATCAGTAAACTCGAAGATATATGACGTGTTGAGAGGAATGTCCAGCTGATGTTCCAAGTTGAAAAGTCTATGCCGAGTGAAGCACTTAGAACATGATACGTAACATCTAAGTTACCAGTCAATGTAAATAATCTCTCTGACAAATCAGCCTCATCTAATGTCATGGTCTGCTGTGGGAAATATCTGAACATGAACAGTGCTATGTTAGCTCCTGTCACACAAAAGTGACGTCTCATTTCGAGTGTCGTCATTGCAAATAGCCTTGGAGCAATTTTGATTTCTCGTTCTTTGGCACGAATGATTATAAATCTGCCACTCATGAGGGATATTGTCTGTGTCGATTAAATGACATGTTATGGACATTTATTGTAGACATTTTTAAAGTCTCCTTCAACGCCCTTCCATCAGTCTTTGGTTCTGATGGTTTATACTCTAAGGTATCGCTACTCTAGACTGATCTTATCTCAGTTCTGTTAACTGGGATGGGTCTATCTTGTAGAAGGTCAGTTGCTACCGTACATCTGGGCGTCACACTCCTCGGATGTTCCTCCCTCTTGCCTTCGCTGAAGTCGTAATTAAATGTTCTGTCGATAGCGATTACCTGTCGTTCTTGGATTGTGAGACAGGCGGAACACGGGATTTCCGGGTGTGGGCAAGTCGACTGCTCAGACTCGGCAGGCATGATGTGTCATCTTCAGGGAATATTAACGTGCGGTACCTTAACGGGCTGCATTGTTCTACACTCGGGAGTCAAACAACAGTCTGACTTGTATCTCAATTTATTGTCACTAATGATAATATTTTTGTATGATTCACCACTGTTCACTGCGGAACTTTATTTGAAACTTAGCATTTTGAAACAATCACGTTTTAACTACAGTTGGCTGTGCGATGGCCGAACATGACCAGCACACCAGATCTGTATCTGACCCGCTCCAGATGCCGAAAAGGAGAGACCCATCTTCGAAGACACATCGGTACATCTCAGCGCAATAACACCCCTCTCTGAACTCAAAAAGTAATCATATTGCCTGAAATGCAGATATGGAAAAATCCCATAGGCCGAATTAAAAATTTTTTAAATTCCTCTAACCTAATTGGTCAAAATACGCCCGCGCTGTGTCTCTGACTCAGCATTAGACACCCCATTTACACAATTAGCGTCCAGTTCACGGTTATTCAGGGCACAACCGATGGCAGCTTCCCTGCTGGGAATTTATGGGTGCATAGCTGTCAAGTGTAACATCTCTCAATAAAACTCCAACTTCCTAAACTTTTAGAAACCTGACAATTGAGAAAAGCTAGCAAGTATCTTTCTTTTATTTTATTTTATTTATTTATTTTTGCCTTAGCTGCCTCCCCCCCCCCCCCCCATGTAGCACATAGCTGTAGGTCGGACCCTTCTCCGTAGCTGTGTCTTCCTACACAAAATGTTCTAATTATCGAAGCGAAATCAAGTAGGATACTTACCAAGGCTATGTTCAGGACTCGAACCCAAAGTGTCCGATAACGGTGTAGTCCAGGTGATATACTCAAACTCTTTACCAAATCTCACTAATCCCCAGTGCTCCAACGGATACTTATGAGAGTATAAATTTAATACTCTGCATACGGTGATAATAAACAGACATACCATAGTATCTATGTTTACACAGTCTGACGATTATATAAAGCGACTGACGTTATAGAATGAAACTGGAACAAAAGACTTGAGTACTGTATGTATTTTATTCAAAGTACATCCCTTCTGCATCGATACAGCGAGTGGCACGATCTAGCAAAGACTGGAACAGTCCACACGCGCTCACAAGACGTACCAAATGAGCACTTTTCAGCTCACTTAGCAACAGCGTAACGCAAACTCAACAAATAGGTGCCATTGCTAAGAGGATACGACCTGGTACAGCCTTCCTGTTGTTAGCACTTTTAACCACTCAACCTCACTTCTATCGAAACGTAATTTCAGAATGTAAAATTAACATAAACTGTAAAATTTGAACAATTATATTCCGCGTGGTTACGCTTACATACATTACACCTGCATATCTTATACCATATGGCTGCGTTGGTCCTGTGGACCTTCACTTTAGTGTTTTTATAGGTGTTGAGTAGTCTTGACTGGTGGGCATTTATGATTGGTTGGTGATTTTGTTGATATACTGAAAGATGCACGGTGATAACAGTATAAAGCTCATGATTCAGAAGTTATCTTTGCTGCATTGGCAAGGCAGGAAATGCGAGTGAAACGGACATTTCTGTTACTCGTCCGTTATTTGTTGTTAACAGGCACTTCTTGATTTGAAGGGTCGGCGTTCGAATGTGACTGTAGACACGGCATGTCAAACTTGTTCGTGTTTGTGGGTCGCAGTGAGCCAAGAGATTTGATGTTGGGAAGCGCAATATTAAAAGTATACAGACAGGAACTGTTGGGGGTATGGTGGGTGTGCTTGCGAGCAACCTGGCTCGATGGTGGTGCTTCTCTGTCTACGTACAGGTGTGGCGGATTCGGTTGGGGGGGGGGGGGGTTGAAATCCTGTTAGAACCGGTGTATGTCTAATTTTAGCTTCCCTCACAAGGTTGTGATTCAGTTTTACGTGTGGCTTTGTAGTAGCCAATCGAACATTTTAAAATCTTGAATTTAAAAATAACTGTGCATTTTTAGAATGTTTCTACTACCTACACGGATGATAGCTGTTATGAAAACAGAAACGCGTATATAATAATAATAATAATAATAATAATAATAATAAAGTTGCTAATGGTCATATGTTGTGAGTCGTAACGCTGTCCCCGCGGTCTGTAAACTAAAACTGACCCATCACGTGCTGGGCTAAACGTAGTTTCGTCACATAATATAAGTGTATCACTTGGGCGATCTACATTGCTCTCGGCAGATGCTAGACGTAGTTTATGTTGCCGGTGAGTGAAGCTCCTTCGCCGCAGCATGTGCCCTGAGACCTGCTTCTTTAAGTCTCGAAGTGACAGTTCTTTTGTGCCGAGGGAAGTTGGCGGCAGCTTCATGATCCCTCGCACTGAAGAAGGGGTTTCTTTGAGCTTCGGCTACTAAAGCAGCGTCCTGATCTGCGCTCGATACGCGCAACAACCCAGTTCCTCAGCGCCTTCCAGCTTGCCCTTCCCTCCGGTAGTGCTGCAGCCATGCTGTTGCAGGAGACTTCGGAACGCCGTACAGTTCACCTGTAGTGCTGGCACTTAATCTTCCCTCTTCAGCAGCAGCAATGACGCGTTCGCGAATAGATCTGTCATGGTTAGTCATCGTGATGAGAATGAAGAAGGAATGAATGGCTTGAAGTTCATAGCCACTCCACAACTTACTATGGGTTATAACTTAGACCTGCATATTGAAACGCAAACAAAAGAGCAAATACAGAGTGCGGCAGAAATAGTGAACTAACTGAGAATAACGTTTTACTGACACTAATTTGTATAAATTTTTAGCGCGTTACATTTTACTATTGTGCGTAACATGTTTTTCCATAGTTTCAGTTTTCGTGTACAATGTCTTCTAGGTGGACACCACCCTCCTCAGTGCACAGGTGCACACGAGTTGAGAAGTTCTGCCAAACTTCTCGAAGTGTTTCTTCCGGTTAGGTCTTTTTGAAACACCTTTTACCTACAAAATACTGGTTCTGCCTTCAACTTAACAGCAGTGGATCTGTCATCACATACTTTTCTTACTAACACTTCTCACTATGCTTTATGCACTACTGTTGTCATGCCACTTTCAGCCCTTTCGCCTCCGGGAGACGAGACTGCATAATCCTCATTGAAGAAAGAACTCTTTCGTCCGACCACATTTTAAGTGCTCAAATTCTACAAGTAAACTGGCACATTGAAGGAAGTAGGAATAGAGAGCCTTCCACTTGGGCACCTGTTACTTAGCTCTTACAAAAAACATTTACAAATAGCCTCTGGCTTCCAATTTTCAATGAACATACATACGATGTGTGTGTCCCTCCTAATGAGGGTACTGGTAGCGGACCAATCGGAAGGTTGCGGCTACAACTCACACCCATGAACCCCCGTAAATTCGAATAAAAGGTCTCCTTTGTTTCATGTAGGGACAATCGCTCCTCTCGAACGATACATGAAGCGTTGAGATCATGCGTTCTGAGATGTAAATTTATAGGCGACACTCGAGCTTCCTTGGTAGTCGTAAGGCCGAGTCCATTTCCATGGACTCTGCGAGATTCCAGCAGGGATAGTATTGATGTTTTTTTCTGCATCATACTGAAAAGTAGGAAAACATGAGCTTAGTACAACGCGAGTAAAATTTTGAAAATATTAGTGTGTGAAATATGTGATTAATTTTTAAAACAGTTTAGATTTTGATGCCGTAAACGTACTTACTTTTACGAAAGTGCGACTTAGCAGAGCAGGCATCTGTAAAAGCAGAACGTATAGCAACTAACGCTCAACTTACTACGTTAAAAGAAATCCATTGATTGTTCACTTTGAGTAATACATTTATGTACGGGTGCAATCACAAGAAGAGCGATATGTTACAACCTGAATGTATGAAGTACACTACGATACTAACTGCTGTAACACTGGATTCCTTATAAATGAATATCAGAAAACTAGCAACAGCTTAGAATTTTATGCCGAGCAGGAACTTACTGATTCAGAGTGGGAATGCCTACGAGACGTGTTCAGACAGTCGCCTATTGCATAAAATTATACTAAGTAACTAATTTACTGACTTGGCTCTCGCTTACCCACATAGCACGCAACCGTACACACTGAACTTGGGATGGAATGTTCGGCAGTCTTACTTTTATGAGACTGTAGGTAACAATTCTTCATCCGTTCACGTTTATGAATTTTTTAAAAAAGTAACAAACACTTTTTTCATTATATAATACCTAGTATATTTTATTTTTCTTCATAATCACACTTGACACTTACAAGCCTCTCCAAATAGCTTTAACATAAACACTTTTTTCATTATATAATATATTTTATTTTTCTTCGTAATCACACTCAGCACTTAAAAGCCTCTGTAAATAGCATTAACATCCCAGTTTTCAGGGAACATACACAAGTGGGCTGTGTACGCCCCGTCTAACGAGGGTTTTGTTATGGGTCCCATCGGAAGGAACCGATTACAGCTGGTAGCCATACATCCTCGTAAACCAGAGTAGAAAGTATCCGTAGCCTCGTGGGCTGAAAGTTGTTCCTCCCTAAGGATAGTAGCTGTGGAATTATGCGATTTCATATTAAATTTTGTGGGCGACAGTTTATCTTCTTTTACAATAGTAAGCCCAATGTCATTTCCTCTGACTCGCCTTGATTCAAGGATTGATAATACAGATGTTTTTTTTCTGCATTATACTGAAAAGTAGGAGAACATGAGCTTAGTACAAGACGAGTAAAATTTTGAAAATATTAATGTACGAAATATGTGACTAATTTTTAAAACAGTTTAGATTTTGATGTCGTAAACGTATTACTTTTACGATAGCCGGAGAGCTGACGCTCAGGAACTTATGCACCACCGAATATACTGTGAGAGCTAACACTCAGCAACTTATGCACCACCGAATATACTGCGAGAGCTGACACTCAGCAACTTATGCACCACCGAATATACTGTGAGAGCTGACACTCAGCAACTTATGCACCACCGAATATACTGTGAGAGCTGACATTCAGCAACTTATGCACCACCGAATATACTGCGAATAATTTCGGCTGTACAACCAGCCGAACAAATCCTGCAACGGTACCTATTACAGGTAAACAAGTTATTTCTGAATTTTGTAAGTTATAACGGTAGATGTCAGGATGCCTGCGGGTAAGGCTCGTGCATGAGAAAATCTATCAGATACAAAATACGTGGAATGTCGCTATCGTCGAAGGCTACATCTTCACCAGACTTTGTAACCAGACGAATCCCGATCGACTCTATGAAAGATTGTTCCACTGGTCTGTAAAATGGATAGTAAAAGCTGTGGTGCCCGGTAAGCGATGGAAAATGTAAGGAAGTTAAGAGCCTGACATACGAGTTCCGTACAAAATTTGGTTTGATAATGTCCGTGTAGACAAATATAGGTCCAGGTGCAGCAAAATTAGAGTTGTTTGTTTCCCATTTAGGTATTCTAGAAGAACGGCAGTTTGCAGGGGTCATAATTGTGTTTGCCAAATCTTCGAGCCCGTTATAGACTTGGACTGGAAATTGGGACAGCAGCTTCTCACCTATGTGAAGCGAATTTTGTCCGTAGCACACGTAACAATTCCATAACGTACCCATCACTAGGTACATATTTGTTCAGGTATGCCTGAAATGTATTAACAAATTCTTGTTTTTCGTCAGGTGTTTTAAAATGCTTGTTAAGAGTTACGAAAATGTCGTGAAGAGATGTGTAATGTCTTACAGGAAATTTGATTTCCATAGAATCTAGCGTCAGGGTATTGTCTAATGGCTGCTTCTTATAGCTTTCAAGATAAGATCTCGACTAGACCGACTTCCCATTTATCGGGTTCGAGCTCGATTGGAGTAGCTAACTTTGTTCTGAAATTTGAAATCGTGTTTCGCGGGAAATAATACGCCGAACTGTCCGACGGCAACACCACGTAAAACTGATTCATTATATTCTTTTAATATCTGATGAGTTTACCCACGAGTTGAAAATTTCGTCGTATCATTTCCGCTTGACAAAATGTTGTTTAATACCGCCCTTCTTACGAGTGCGTACTATTTTATCTATTTGAAATTCTGATTCTGGAGAAGCGGTTACTTTTACAAGTTCGTAGTTATAAAACTTGCCCTCCATGGGTCGACCCTGCAAGTCTGTCAGTTCGTAAACAGGTTGCGGCATGCGGTGAATAACTTTCACTACCTGAAATATTTCTGTTGAAAACATTTGTTCATACCCTTTGGCAAATTTTACCTTTTCCTTTGTTATGCAAACTAGGTCCCCTATTCTAAATTTAACTTGCCCCCGAGAGATAGCTGTGCATAGACGATTCACTCGCTGCCACAGCGTAGATGGAGGGGTTGACCTTATTAGGTAGCATTCCTATAGTGGAATGAATAGAATTGTTGTAACCTCGCACACGCTTATCTAGGACATCCAAGTAGCGGTGTGTGTTACTTTTGGTAAAGTATCGATACATTCTAGTCTTCAGCGTCCTATTAAATCTTCCAATAATAGCATCCTTTATATCCGGGTTGTGAGTCGTATGAAAACTTACACCTTGAGTTTTGAGACACCGCTGTACTGTTTTATTTAGGAACTCGGTACCCTTATCTGATTGTAAAGTGAGCGGTTGTCTACTTTTAAATAAAGTTTTTAAAGCTGTAGTAACCGAAGCCCCAGTCTTATCCTTTAATTGAACACTCCATGCGTAGCGTGAAAACACGTCGATAATATTTAAGGGGAATTTGTTTCCATCGTTATATTTAGACAGACTGGTTAAATCTGCTAGGTCCATCTCCCAAAATCGTCAGTGGTAGTTACAGTATATGGATTGCCAGGAAATCTTTTGCGTACTGGTTTATGTAGAGAGTAGGTGTCCTGTGCAGACAGCCACTCTTGCACATCTCTCCTGTTCCTTTTACTTGCCTTTACCAGGTTTGATACAGACCCGAAACCTGCGGGATGCTCTGGATCATAATAAAATTTACCTAGTGACGTTATTCCACAGTTTCCCAATCTACGAGTATTTGTTGTTTAGGTGTGTCGTTAAAGAGTGGCGAAATAAACGGCGTATATTTAACAGCCTTGTTAGCTTTGATACGTCCAGTGGGGTTATAATCAACTCTATGTGCATTGGACTGAAGTAATATCTGTTTATATGCCTGTCGGTCTTGGTTAGTGACTGTCTTTATCAGGTCGTGACTTGGTCAGCAATTCCCACAGACCAGGTGTCGCCTTGTACCTCCTACCGTCTACAAACACATGTTTGTCACTAAATTTAAACTTTGAACGACCAATTTTAAAAGAACCATTTGCATCGTCCTCATATACGCTGAATGTGTGGTAATGGGATATCTTATGCGTTAACACACCCTGAATATACTTTGAATGCACCGGTGAAACACTGCTTTCAGTATCGGTTTCTGATTCTGCACTTTCAGTTTTAAACACGGGTGCTGAACCTATAATGCGTTTACGTTTTGCTTTTGTTTTAAAACTAGGTTTACTATCTGGGGTACCTCCTGCTTCTGCTCTAGGGATTGGGATGGGGTCACGCTTCCGCTTCTCAGTTTTCAAGTACGGGTCCTGATGCAATCGAACTTGCGTCCATTTATTATAGCTGTGATCATTACTGTCTAGTATTTTTTAACAGGCGGCGGTGGTGGTGTTTGAGAGCGATTTTCCCACAGTTGTGGCGGAACTAAAATCATACGTTGTAAAGCCATTTTAATTACTATTCATTAAAGCACGTATTACACCTGATAATATACTAGTCAGCAAAGGAACTCTAAATCCACCTCTTTGAACTAAAAGTTTACGCTTACTTTTAAAATTGATTTTCGGGTTAAGCAGCGCACGTAACTGGCTATTATATTTGCTGGGTTTATTCTTCTGTACATAATTTGAGATTCCGTTTAATGTATTAATAGTGCATTCAACAATAACTTTTATTAACTCATCACTTGCTGATGTAATTAATGCGCGTCTGGCTTGTGGTTTAGCGTCTTTAAGAACGTGGAGATAGTGTAGTTGTGATTTCAATCGGTTCATTACTTTTTACAGGTGCAAACACCTCGGTAACCTCGTCTGGAAATATCTTTGTTCTAAACCGCAGCAGATCCTTGACTGACTGTGTTAGATCCAAAAACAAATAAGTATGCGGGTCACTACAAACGTTCAAGTAAATGTTGTGAAAACTAGAAATGTTTTCAGGGTACACTTGTCGAGCCAAGTGCACTATTTGTGTCTTGTTTCTAGGATTTTTAAGCACAACTATATACTTGCTATTTAAAGAAATGTCACGCGCCGAAGGTCCTTGATGGAAAAGGTTTTGAGTAATTAAACCCAACTAATGTTACGGTGGTGTGGTCCTTTTGTAAATAATTCGCTGACTTTTGTCGAATAAGCAGAGTCCATAAGATCATCCAACACTATTAATGTAGGCACATGTTCTGGATTATCAAAATCAGGAACACCTTTAACGAATGATACGTCGTTCAGATGATGTGGCGCGTTGTTTTCACTGTGATACCAGACGATATTCTTATACACCCTGTCACAAAGCTGCTCCCTACACTCTGTCAGTTTACTTACAGATGTAGACTTGCCGCACGCGCTTGGTCCTGCAACTATCAGCGTAAATGGATGTTGTAACTTGAGCGTCATAATCTAAAATGAAGTATGAAATGTAATGGCATCTCTATTTATAGTAGAGCCATCACCGGGACAAAAATAAAACACCAGGGATAAAACAAATTAAAAATACCCGTAAGGGAAGGAATCAAAGTTGGCCATAAGCCGGCGTTTCTTAAAGACAACCTTGTGTTCCTTGGTTTCTGGTTCTGAAACTACGACACCACCATGCTTCCGTTTGATGTTTTTTGGATTGCGCAGGTGAACAAGTGTGTCATCTTCTAAAATCATCCTCCTTAAGGAAGTGAAGTTCTCAGCCTTTGAAGTTTCATAGTTCAAGGTTATGCCCTTCACTTTACATTTTGTTGTACGCATCCCGGTCGAGGGGCAAAAGACAGAAAATGCGTAGTTTTTTCGGCCACCCGTGACAAAAATGTTCGATATAGGAGCCTGCGCCAAACTCCCCCAGCTCACCTTGAGGTCTCCCAGGTAATCACCTGTGTTCACCTTTTGGGTCATACCTACTTTATGCACGTAGATGACCGAATCTGTATCACAGTATAATACAGATTCACCCAACTCACTCAGATACTCGTACAGTTTCAGGCAAGCTTGGGTTGTCACGTATGCTGCGACAGCAACGTTGACATTCTTCCCTGTGGGCAGGTTTTCATCAGAATGCTTCCAAGAAACCCACACCACGTCATCGTTCGGAAATATGAGGTTTGTGACCTCAACAGCCGGACTTGTTAAAAGCTCGTAAAACTCCTTCTCTGAGGAAACAAGCGTTGTCTGGTTCTTGTTTTGGTTCTGAGCCCATTTTCCTCCCATAGAGCTCAATTTCAACTTTGCCAAAGTACGTTGCCCCGCATTTTTAGAAGTAAATGCCTTGTCTAGAGGAATTCCCTCTGCTCGCCGGTAGTCCGCAATGTATTTGGCCTTGTCTTCCTCAGTACGAACCCAGGATGGATAGCCAGATGATTCCTGTTTTAATTTTAGGAACATATTGACGTACTGTGCAAAAAGACCCCCTGAATTGGTGGCTGTATCGTAGCGCGTCACATTGTACTCCCAAAATTCAAAGGTCTCCACCAAGCCATAACCCATCTGTACAGCTGTATGGAGCTCATGCGTTACCCTTGTACCGACTGTACACCGCTCCTCATCAGAGTGTGTACAGTCGCCTTTGTTCATACTGTCGGCGTATTTAGAACACAAAGGTAACATCAGCCGAGAATTGCTCTTGTACGGGAGCACTGAATGGGATAGGTTCCTCGGAGGTAGGACCTTACATTTGATTATCCCCTCCCTATCCAAGCAGTCAGCGGGACAGTCTGCACCTACATACACCTCCGGATGGCCCACTGGAAACTTGCCGTATTTACAGATGTATGGGTACAGACTGATTACGTCCACATAGTGGATCTCTTCACCCTGTTTGGTTCTGTACCACGTCTTCGACGTTTCGGTTCTACCGCCGTACAAGGCATCCCGAATATTAATGGGAGAGTTCTTCACATAGGGGTGTGAGCTGAGTTCATTTTCTAGGCCAGGATTGTCGCGCAGTGATTTCTTAAACTCACAAGCCCAGATCGAAATAACTTTGTAACCAGCACCTCTAATCTTTTGCAGCCGAGCCATTGTCTCATATCTGCTCAGCAATGTCTCGCCGGTGTTACCAGTGGATTCGTGTCGATTGGGCATGCATGGACACCCATGCCAAAAACACCCTAGGTATTTAAAGACTTCCCCAGTCTCTGCACAATACCCATGAACTTTCAAATTTGGTACCCTATCTAAACGAACCTCCCGCCCATTACTGGCATGAGTCACATTGTTCCTCGTCCGACCGATATACGCCAGCCATTGAGGGGCTTCAACAGACTGGCGATCTCCCATTCGGTACCCCCCTCTCGGGATAAGACCCACAGTATTAGGTTTCAGAAACATTGTCCGGATTACCTTATTGCAAATGGATGATATAGTGATAGCCTGCCGAAAAGGGTCCATCTTGACCAATTTCAAAAATAGATTTCGAAAAGCACAACATGTCTGCCTCAATACAATGACGTTATCCATGCAGTAGGCCAACAGTTCTTTCTTATTACGGAAAATTTTGTCTTGTTGCTCCTCATACCATTCCAAAAATTGGGCTCGCTCATCACCTGACAAAGTCCGCCCCATAATACTTGGGTTCGGGATGAGGGCCCAGATAGTCCCAATTGTCGGCCGTGTTAAAAAAAAGTGTGGGTAGTATCCCTTCTTGCAGGTTAGTTCGAATGATTTGGGCATGCTTTTCAAACACATGGGCAAAAAATTCAGTGAATCCAGAAAATGTATGCGTTGCACACACACACACACACACTAAGAATTTTAGTACCATCCATTATCAATTTCGGCACCCATCTCAGTTCCAAAAACCTTCTCAAAAGAAACTGTGCATCGTAGCCGTGAGAATTGTGAGAAATAACAAATATCTTATCCGCGAATGGTCTGGACTGCCGGAGATAATAAATTTGCCTACGGGGTCCTGCCAAAACACGCGGACACGCTTGCCGCACTGTTCACAATCGACATTAATATCCGTAATAGTTTCACACTTTGAACTCATTTGCAGAGCACAAATAAGGTTCGGTACCTGTTCGAAAGATCCTTCATGTCTCTCAAGATCTTGCGTACCCTCCGTGTCAAAGAAAACGTACATGAATCTGAAAGTTTACTAGGTTTGAGTGGAGCCATGTAGCAAAGATGGCCGGAAGGTTGCTTTTTGTTGCAATAAGTACAAAATTTCTTAAAACATTCGTGCTTAGAATCTGAAGTTACTAAAAAATTACAATTTCGGCATACTTGTTTCCACTGGCACACTAGCATTCCTTTCACCTTCAGGGTTAGATCATTTTGAAAACACTTTTCACTAAGAAAAGACCTGTTGCATGTATCACAATGCTTAGAATGACCTTTGTTACACGTATGTGTTTTATCGTATGATGCGTCACACGCATTACGTATGTACTTTGTAGCCATTGCAGCCTTAATGTTGGTAATGACATTGTAATGAACCGAGTCCGCATCATATAGTAAATACAATTTCTTATCCGAAAGGGAATTTCCACAAAAATGAGTCTATCGGGACTCAATCCGTCATAAACAATAATTTTGTAGCCCGAAAGATAATCCTGAAACTGTTCAAGTTCCTCAACGCCTCCGCCATCAGAAAGATCGACCCCGGACGCCTTCAGGAGTTCTTCAACAGGTCCATCAAGTCCATAACCATCTCTATATGATCTGTATTTCGGGTCATTCACTGTGGCCATAGCAATAATAAAAGCATGAGCTAAACACAAGAGGGCTGCCTTAACAACAACGATACTCTTTTTGACAGCACTCAAAATATCTAAAGACCGCCCCTTCGTATTTTCTCTACCGTTACCAGCTGGCATTCTAACATGGTCCATTCGAACCTCGAGACGGTCAGTCAGACCAAACCTGGCGTTGCTCTGAATCACCTTCCTGAGCACATCCCAGACCACATTAGGCTTCAGCTGTTCCCTACGTCTCATGATAATCCCAACCACTTTATCCTTTACATTCTCATTGTGACGGATAGTGAGTCCCACCATATCTCTATCCGGTACTTGATCAACTAAATAATTAGTTAATCCGGTAATGCACTCCCGGAGATACGAAGTTGGTTCCTGCTCTTCACCAGGGGAGTTAAATTTAATCAAACTACACCCGGTCGCATTAAATTTTGGAAAAGATTTAGTAGTCTCGTCCAAAATCATAAAAGGTAACTCGTCTGCTATCCTAGACGACGAAGTGCTTCCACTAGACAGGCCAGCTTCCGACTCCGTCCGTCCTCCACTAACAGGAGGGATTTTAGTTGTCGGAATAGCTCGCTGTCTAGTCAGAAACATTTTCTTTGCCATTTTATGTCAATTCGTATAGAATCACACTTGCAAAATAAATCTCCGCTCCAACAGGTACCGCTAATGTTGCAGGCAATGAAAAATGTAGCTCCAAATAACCACACTGATGTAGCAAAGTATGAACAGTGCACCTCCAAATATCCAAGAATTATCTTCGCAGCGTGTTAGCTCAGTGAAGAATAAAGTACTATTATTTAACTACGTGGTATATATATGCGGTTTTAGAATACTATTAAGCATCCTAGTCTCTTTGTTTATGCCTTGGGCAGTCTACTGACACGCATCCGGTGTTTTGTTTACATTTAACTTAATGTTCACGCCTTAGGCTGTACATCTGGTGCCAGAGTGTCGCTAGGTATACCTATGTTTATTTAATGTTGATCCCCTGGGCGTCTACTAATATACATCAGGTGTTTTGTTTACTTGAATGAGTAAGATCCGTCTTACAGCCAACAAATTCTTTATTAAAATAAAGGTTAAAAAGCTAAAAATCGTATATGCTACCGGTTTCGGCACTAATGTGCCGTCATCGGGCTTTTTTCAAGTAACACAATTATACAAGTTACATTGGTTGTTATAAATGTATATTCAAGCTAAATGCTTTTTTCCAGAGAAGGTCTTCTCTATACGTTAAAATTTCAATAAGATTCATTAATGTATTGTGTTGAGTTATTAAGTTTTGGGGATTTTTTTTTGTCTTCGGGTGTTATTGTGAAAGTTATGGTGATCTTACTTCTTTGGTGTTCTGTAGATTTCCATGGATGTGGACTGTTTATATTGATTGGTTTTTTCCCGTCTTCTTGGTTGAATTCCTTTTTGCTGCTTTTTTGGTGTCCTGTAGATTTCCGTGGATGTGGACTGTTTATGTTGATTGTTTTTTTCCCCCGCGTCTTCTTGGTTGGAGTCCTTTTTGCTACGGTGGATGCTTGGTTTCTTCGTACATTTTTTCTTCTTATATTTTGTGGCGAATGTTGTGTTTATGGTATTGATGTTCTTGTTTCTTTGGTGTCTTGAGAATTTCGTGTGTGTGGTGTGTTTACGTTGCTGGTTCTCTGTTACCTTGGATGGAATATATTTGTTATGATGATTACTTCAGTGATGTAGCTATTTTTTGAAAGTTGGCCGATCTTGTAGGTTGGTGGTATTTTCTTATCAATTATTTGATGATGTTTCGTTGTTTTGGGTTTTTGTCCTTCTTCAGTCGTATTGGTATTCATGCAGATGTTATCTTTAGAGAGCTGTCCTGTAGATTTTGTCTTCCGATAGTAGGGTTGTATTGTTTATGTGGTTCTTGTTTCTTCATTTCTTACGGTTGCATCCTAGTGAGGGGTGTAGATATGCTGTTATTATCGTATTCTGATACGATGTGAGATGTGGCGATTAGTTGTTATTGAAGACCTTATTTGTTGCCTTTGTATGTGCACTTTACTGTTTTTGTTGATTTTGTTACTTGTGGATTACTGATGTTTTGAGGTTATTTGGTTAGTGTGGTGTGCGGTAAACTGTGTGGTGTGCGGTGTTTTGTTTACATTTAACTTAATGTTCACGCATTACGCTGTAAATCTGGCGCCTGTCTGTCGCTAGATATTTTACACATGCGTATTTAATGTTTATGCCTTGGGCAGTCTACTAATATACATACTGTTTATTTACAATTACCTTAATGTTCACGCGTTAGGCTCAACACTGACATACATCAGGGGTTTGTTTACATTTACCTTAATGTTTCGCCTTAGGCTGTACATCTGGTGCCAGTCTGTCGGTAGATATTTTGAACATGCAAGAATAAAGTCTATGTGTGCAAGTACATTGCTACCTACCAATAGTTGTGAGTATAAAAAGAAATTATGTTCTTTATTTTTAATACCTTTTCCTGTCCTTAAAGGGTAGGCAGTATTCGAACCTACAATCTTAGCATCCCTTTCCATAATGTACAAGCTTTAGTTATATTCAAATATTCCGTCATCTTAAAATTTAAAAGTACCGCATAGCCTCCATATTTCAAATACCTCCATCTTATAATTTCCCCCATCTTAAAATTTACGCCATCTTGTAACTTCACAAACGCCGTCATCTTTAAAAATACCGCCATATTACAATTCAAATATAACGCGTAGCCGCCGTCTTTAAATTTAAAGTATCCGCCATATTTAAACTTTCCGCCATCTTTAAATTTAAACTTCGCGCTGTCTGTCATATTTAAAATACCGCCATCTTGTAAATTCAAAAATACCGCCATATTGTAAATTTAAAAATACATCCATGTTTAAACTTTAAACTTCGCGCGCTGTTCGCCATATTGTTTAAATTCAAACGTACCGCCATATTACAATTTAAACTTCTCGCCGTGTCGACCATATTTAAAATTCAAATATACCGCGTAGCCGCCGTCTTTAAAATATCGCCACATTTAAAAAATCCCACCATGTTTAAAAATTTTAACTTCGCGCCGTGTCGGCCATATTTAAAATTCAAATATACCGCGCAGTCGCCATATTTGTTTGTATTCTAGTAGAGGTCATTGACTTGGTCACGTGGTTTTGTTATTATAACTATTTTATGTTTAGGTTCAGTGCGCATAGTCGCCATATTGTTTATTTTCAAGTGAAGGTCATTTACCTGGTCACGTGGGTTTGTTTACATTTAGTGCGCATAGCCGCCATATTTGTTTACTTTCATTGCGCATAGCCATGTTTGTTTAGATGCCTGTAAAAGGTCATTGACCTGGTCATGTGTCTGTTTACATCCAACGTGATTGGTCGGCGAAGTCATGTGAGATTGACGTAGCGCTCTCTGATTGGTCTAGGGCGTGATCATGTGAGTGACGTCATACAAATACTGCAATCTGATTGGGGTGCCCAAGTGGAAGGCTCTCTACTAGTAGGTGTGCGCGGGCTGTACGCGGACACGTCCAGACCTGCAGACTCTGTCTGCTGTTTACATCCTAGCCGGAGACAAGGGACACTATTCGCGTACAAATAATTTATCTGCGTAGAATAGCTACGGGGACAGTCCGCGGACATTCCCAGACTTTGTACATGGACACGTGTCCGCGTACAAGGTATGTAGGTGTGGACGGGGCTTTAGACCTGGCCGGTCCCAACAGTTACGTCAGAATTTTATGTGGCAGGAAGAAAATATCGCAAGGAGATTTTCGACTTACCCTTATCCGGGAGATGCTGGAACGGTCTGGGTATGAACGACGACCATCCAAGCCTGTTGGGAGACCTGCCGTCACATCTGGGAACATGGCAAACTGGACGCACGCCGCAGTAGGCACTGGCAGAGCCGCAACTCAACCAAGAGGCGTTGTCGTGTTTGTTCAGCGAGGGCTGTAGGGCAAACGGTGATGTCCAAGTACGATGTAGCGTTGTGAGTGGACCGAACATGCTTCGCGGACTATCACACAAAGGACACTCTGTAAGATTACTTCTTTTCCGTCCCTTAAAAACAGGAGTACGTAGGTCTACCCAAAAGTTCCCGAAGTTCTTGCGCGTTTTAGCCATTTACCGAAATTTCTATTTGCCTCCATCCCCTTCGAAGTAGTCCCCTTGTGCATTAATACAGGGATCCCAGCGGGACTTCCGTGATTGGAAGCACTGCTGGAAGTCATTTCGCGTCAGCGTCTTCATCAGGTCCTGCGATTCGGTCTGGATCTCTTCAATTCTGTTAAAATGTTGTCCCTTGAGCTTCAATTTCATTTTCGGGGAGAGGAAAAATCACTGGAGGTGGTACGGAGTAGGGAGGGCGGGGGATGACTGCCGTGTCCGTAGAAGCTAAAAACTAGCACACAACGAGCGACGCGTGAGCCGGACCGTTGTCATCATGCAGGGGTCAGAAGTTGCTGCGCCGCTTGTCTCGACGTTTGCTCGGGATGTTTTCCCTGAATCGCCTCAGAACGTCGCATTAGAATTTTCCATTCTCCGTCTCTCCTGCTGGAACAAATTCCTTATGCACGATGCCTCCAATATCGAAAAAAACAAATCAGCAGTGATCTGGTATTGCTCCGAACTTGTAGGTGTTTATGGTTTTTACGTAAATTGGGCGACTTTTGTAGAAACATGTTTGGATCAGCCTATAATGAAGGAAAATATTTGGAACTACTACAGGATTCTGAGCAAGGGCAAGATGGCGGCCGCGCGCAGCAAATCATACGTGCGTAAGGTAAATCCGTGGCTTGGGGGGGGGGGATGGAGAGACGCACCACGGAGTAACCTCAGGCGCGGATGACTTGCTGCAGCGGCGGCTGTGCGTTACTTTCGATGCCGTCCATGATGAATATAAATGAGCAGTACGTCACGTGGCGCCAGCCGTGGGCTGGAGTGGGGAAGAAGCGCTCCAGTCGATGTTGGCGACGATGTGCGGGAAACTGGTGAACTGGTCCATTCCCTGAGCCCTGCACCTGGCCGCGAACATGTAATGGGCCAGGTGACAGATAAGATATAGTCCCCCTTGCGGTTTACGGGCCGAGGAATTCTTTGACGTGGCGACACGTGGACTCCATGGTGCTTGTATTAGTGCCCGTACGGTGATGAACGAAGCTTATGCTGTGGTTGACGGTGCGGTGCGTGTAACCGTGCGCGTCGAAATCGCGTGTGGCATCTCCATTAGGCGCCTCTGGCATGTTGCAATAACATTTTTCATTGCTTCAGCCATTTTTTTTAAATTTGTTACAAAATTTAAAAGCAAAGGACGCACAATCGAACAAAGACGCCACCACACAACCACTTCACCAGCCAAAGACGCCGAGACTGAGGGATGAACATTTCCGCTGTGGTGTAGTGTGCCGGAGCTGGAGGGCCTAACTGGCATGTGTGCTTCTAGAAGCGGTCAGCTTTAACCCGTAAAAATCAGCCTACCGGTGAGGGGTTCGCACAGTGTAAAGGGTTCAAACACGGTTTCATTATGTTCACATTCACTATAAATACCCTGCCGGCCATATTAACAGCTTTATACGTCAAGTCTGACAATTTGCGCAATACTTTATGCGCAGGGGACCAGTACTTTCTAAACTTATTAGCTACCCCGGGCTTGCGGCTGTATCATGAATATACACCAAGTCGCGATGTTGAAAACTCATATAACAGGCGGTTCTGCCATATAACGGTTTACTTCGGGCGTGCTACCTTGCCATTCCCTTCTTACCCATTTTATCAAAGGCTACCTTGAATCTTTGCTTCAAGACGTCCAAATGGCCACGAACCGACGGAGTAACTAAATCTTCTGCTTCTACCACTGGGCGTAGGGCTTCTCGGGTCGGCAAGCGCACGTCTGTGCCATACATCAAATAATAAGGACTATAGCCTGTACTTGTGTGGGGCGTACCATTATATGCCATTGCAAAATATTGTATCACTTCATCCCATCTTACCCCGGAGGTATCAACATAGTGCGATATGGAATCATGAAGGGTCCTGTGCAATGTTTCCACCATATTACTCTGGGGATGGTAGCCACTAGTACAAATCCTCCCAGCTTTTAAAAGCTTGCATGTCTCAGTGAACAGCTCTGACAAGAATTGACTTCCTCTATCACTTACGACAAATTTAGGCGTACCATGCCTGGCTATAATTGTAGTCACAGAGATCTTTGCGCAGATTGCCGCCGTCTGATCTGGCACTGGAATTAACTCAGCATATTTCGTGAACTGATCCATGAAAGATATTAGGTACCGGTTGTTGAGAGTGACTGAGTGGGTATGGGCCTAAAAAATCCATGGCACAGACCTCGAACGGATCGGAGACCTCAGCTAAGGTATACGTGGAGTATTTCCACAAAGTCCGCATAATTCTAAATGACAAGCTTCAGCGCGAGTCTCACTAACCCTTTTGTCCTCGTACGTCAGTCACGTGACAACAGCCACCCTGTGTCAGAGGCCAAGTGTCCACCACGGCCCACCCACTTGCCTCTGTCACGGACGTAGACGGCACGCCATATATGTCTTCCCTGCAGACGACAGTGGCAGTGCTGTTTAGAAGTACGAGAGATTTAAACCCAAACATAGCAGCTCACGGTCGAGGTTATTTTCGCTTTAAATGACCATTAATCCAAACCACTTCACATAACAAGTACACTCTTAAGAATGTAGTTACAAATGCAGAATAGTTTTAATACGTCAAGGCGTTGCGGGGCACTGTCTTCCCTTGTGTCCTTTGAGGACATTTAAGTTACTGGGACAGCATGTCCCCGTTCGGCCGTTAGAGATAATTTTTGCCACGATATGCAACACACTTACCGATAAGCAGAGAGTAAATTATTCGAGTGGCGCGATACCATCCAGTGCATCGTCCGTGTCGGAACTGGAGTAGACCACATCCATTGTTGCGTCACTTTCTGAGTACTACGACGAACCATCCCCACTGTTGCTCCTGCCACTCACACTGAACATCAGCCTTTCCACCTCAGGTTCCCTCAGCCCTTCTGTACGAATGTACTGTTCTTCTACACTCATAACGTGACGACAAATCGCTGCCCGTTCCATGTCGCTGATCTCGGCAAAACGCTGCTCGCACAGTTGCTACACGTCATCCAACTTGAAGGTGAAATTCCTCTGTCCGACCCACTGCTTGACATCGCCCCAGATGTTTTCAATCGTGATGAGGTCAGGATGGTATGGTGGCAAACGGAGGACTGTGTGGCCCTGAGCACTCAGTAAGTCATCAAGAATACATCGCTTGCGTCTCGGCTTATGTAGTGCTATGAGAGTATAAAGTTCTGTCTTCAGGAGGTCACCACTGAATGGTATTTTGTTTTTCAACAACCAGTTTTCCATATCTTCCTTTCTTGATGATGATGTTGGACACTTCTCACTTAGCACGTTGTGATAAGCGGCGTTGTCAATCACGAAAACGGAGTTCTGGGGTAAATTTGGACTTAGTTTTTCTTGAACCCACCTCAGATAATTATTACTGTTAATTTCTTTGTGATAGTCCGCCGTTGTCTGATTTGACTTAAAAACCAGGAATGCGCCAGGAATAAAGCCCTTTTCCGTTCCCGCGTGCACAATGATAATCCGTTGCCCCGTGGAGGTTGGCGCCACACATCCCTGAGGAGTATCGACAGACCACGATTTTTTTGTAGTGTGGAAGCTGTGGATGTACGTTTGTAGGTTCACCATCACTATCACGTTCTTGATTGTTTACACTTTCGTCAACATCACCATTATAAGCTGTCGCACTTACCTTGGGTATGCGATGTTTGGGATGGTGCTTATTATGTGAGAAATTTGCGCCTCGTTGTTTCATGTGTTATTCTTGGGCCTCCTTGCAATCCTTTCCGTTGTTGTTTCAGTTTCAATTACTGTAGATTCTATTAGGTTGCATAGTACTCCGTACCTATTTGTAACCTCTATGGGCTCAGCTGTTTGTAATAATTCCATTCTTCTTAAGTTTTTGTTATTACCATACCTTTTAGATCCGACTGTTGACCATTGGGTGAGGAGATTGGTGTCATTTTTAGTTGCGTTCTGAGTTGTAGAAAGCGACCTAACCTCATACTTTTGAGTAGCTTCCTCCAGTTCCTTATATAGTAGTTTGATAATTAGTTGAGACGAACTTAATTCAGCACTTGTTTCTTGTAACGGATTTTCCAGATCTATACACTTAAAACATTTATTAGAACTGTATATTTCTTGTTTATAAATCTTTTCTTTCGTCGGTGAACAAGCTAAAGTCGCTCTATCCGCCATCTTGTCACGGCGTTCTGATCATCTTTGTAATCTGGAAAAGTTCCCGTTTACATGTGGTTTGGGAAGCTCTTTCCACACCGACGAACTGTAAACAACAAACAGAAAACGTACTGGCCATTATTTTTTTTAATGAAAATTTCCACCGTATAATGAAGCTGTGTTCTTAAATCGAATGTAAGTCTCACAGCACCCTGTCGTCAGTGGTTTGTGCGACACTGACAATCACTTCGCGTGATGTTACTTTCTTATGGTATGGCCCGGGAACGGTTACAAAACATTGTTGTCAGTGGATGGGAAATGGATTATAAATTATGCAAGCATGATAGCCAGCTACCATGAGGGGCTAAATAAAACCATGTAACACCCCTGTCATTGTAGTCGGTGTCAATATGTATGTGAAACTATGGTCTAGAATCGCCAGTCTTTGTCGGCAACTGCCAGCAGTGTTTAAAGAACAAAATATAACGCAGCTTGTGTAATTTTGCCTACAATGAAATGATCTTTGCATAGTGTTTATATACAAAGCAATAATGTACAATTTGATTTCATATTTATAATTTGTATCCAAATAAAGCTCCGAGAGTTGCAGTGCAGTAAACGCAGAGTGTTTGTATGCGTAAGCTGTTTTCGAGTTTCATTACAAGCTTGTACAGGGTGGGGCTCGAGGAAGTGACGCATTTCACATCAACGATGCGGGCAGATGGATAGAGTGGCGAAAGCGAATGTTTCACGCACACATCGTGTTTCGCTCGTTTACACAATATTATGACACTGCGCACAGAAGCGATTTCAGTCCTACATGGACCCAGCCTGTACCAGGTCATATTATCAAAATCCAATTTACTTATCCGTCAGTCTCTGATGCTCTGGCACGGACTCGAGCAATAAAGAGGACTGCTGTACGTCTGTTTTCTCCGTGCAACGGCCTGTCGTACTCCAGGCTGTAAGCAAGCTTTAGGTGCACACAGGTGCCATTAGATTGCGATCGGACTCAGCGATTCAGTAGTCTTGGAAAACGGAAGGGCGAATGGTTGTGTGAAGTGTTTCTCTTAATACGTTGCCTGCTCTGTTACAGTAGTTTACGCAAACGCGTCACGTCCTCACGCCTAACCCTATAGCAACTTACGATGTATGCCTGTTTTGTACTCTGGTTCTGTAATTTGCATTGTTAAGGCACTTGCACAAATTGAAGTTTCTGTTAATATGTTCCTATGTGTTAATCGCGTAGCCTTTGGGCTGCAATGTTCTTGTATATGTGGATGATGAGCTGACCAAGTGTGATGAAAACATGTGCACGGGTAACGTGTACTGTATTGTAGATTGTTATGAAAACATGTGCACGTGTAACGTGTACTGTATTGTAGATTGTTATGAAAACATTTGCACGGGTAACGTGTACTGTATTGTAGATTGTTATGAAAGAGCTACGTGTGAAATTTCGTGAAAATATAAACAGAAATGTAACAGTGATACGAATGTTTCCACAGCATTGATGAATACAGTTGAGCCCAGTTATAACGACGTCAGTTTATGCGACACCTCGTCTATAGTGTTACATATTCTGTGGTACCAATTAATTCCTCACTGTTAACCACATTATACTCCTCGGTTAGAAAAACACTCGTTTATAACGGCACAAAATATTCAGTCCCTTTTATGGCGATATAACAGAGTTCGACTGTATTTGTATGGCTTATTCCATATCCTATTTTCCCGTCACCATGAATGAATTTTGGATCCACGGAATGCTAGACGTATGTATGTCAGTTGTGGTTTTCCTGCAAGTGGAGAACGGCTTATTGGTACTGTTAAGTGGGGGGACATACTGAAGCTCTGTCACACTGACAAACAGAATGTACTCTTTCGTCTGCTGCCTAGTGAGGTCCCATGAAAGTAGGCTTGGCTGTGTACGTTTTGAACAGCATTCAGCGCTGTGCCGGCTACGTAAGGAAAACCGCACTGCGAAGTTTCAATCGCACGTAAGTCTATCAGCAGTCAACTCGCCCTTGTTGTCGAGTTGAATTCGACTTCGGCACCCGATCAGCCGCAGCAGATTGCACTGGGAATCCTCCGTGCTAACAACAGCCTGTGCACGTCACGTCACATCACTACGAGGTAAGCTACGTTCAGACGCCATGTTTGACAGCCGCAGTACCAAATTAATACCCTTCTGCGCACTCAGTATGTTGGGATGTTCTTAGGTAACATAAAAATAACGTATAACGTTTTGTAGATGAATTTTATTTTGCTCATCCCGTGAATCATCATTATT
Source organism: Coptotermes formosanus (assembly GCA_013340265.1). Taxonomy (NCBI): domain Eukaryota; kingdom Metazoa; phylum Arthropoda; class Insecta; order Blattodea; family Rhinotermitidae; genus Coptotermes; species Coptotermes formosanus. Next base: position 590,816 of record BLKM01000165.1, on the reverse strand, counting down.
CACATACAATTCTTGTCCAACCATTATATTCAATGTCTTTACATTAAAACACGTACAATATTTTTACGTATTAGCCCTACTTGTTTCGGTCCTGTAGGATCACCATCAGGGACTCAATCGAAGTTAAAAACTAATTGAAATTTACACACACAGCTTTTAGGGTATATGTTTTAGAACAAGAAATAGATGGTTGACATGGAGTTTCTCTTGTGTGGATCTGTGTGTGTATACTGAAAGACTTAAAAAAACACTACATAAATTAAAATATATGAATAGGTATAGCGAATTTACATAAAATTAGAAATTAATAGATGTGTTTAAAATATATCGTAGAGCGATGGTTGCAGTGGTAATTAGAGTACATAATTATATGTTAGCACTTGGATGTGATCGGCAGAAGGTAGTAGCAACAAGATCGAAAAATGTAGGACTAAGATGTAAAAATGTATGAACTCTTCTCGGGCTGATAGCCGTGTCAGTTGTTTAAAAACGTCCGACGTTTCAGAGACACACTCAGTCTTCATCCTCAGGGAAAGAGATCACTTTCTCTGAGGATGAAGACTGAGTGTGTCTCTGAAACGTCGGAGGTTTTTAAACAATTGACACGGCTATCAGCCCGAGAAGAGTTCATACAATTTTGTCGCTGTGAAAGCCTCAAGACATATAAGATGTAAAAATATTGTAAGTGTTGTAATGTGGAGACATCGAGTATAGTGCGTTGGTTGAACAAGTGTTCTTTTGTAGATCATCAGCTGTAACACTGTACATAGCAGTGTGCGAGAATGTGGCTTTGTATGTAGAAACAGCAGGTATGTATACAGTAATATTAATGTTGAAACTGTGTTAAAATCTGAGTTAATATCTGCAATTTTTCCCTATTAACTCCTCGATTAACCTTTTAAAGCATAGCGGTAACTTTACATATCACCAGGTTTAACATAAAAAAATTCTACGTGGTGCCCACATTGCGTTTATGTGTTTTGTACGGATCTCAGAACAAACAGCAACTTTTGCCTTATAAAACATTAAGAGATTGGTTTTTATAACCGAAGTGGAGAGTGTTTACTGCGCGGTACGCACTGAGTCCTTGTATAAAACAGATAGGCTTCGTCTTTAAAGGGTTAATCCCTACAGCCTCTGTACAATTTTTATGTGAACCCAGGGTCCTTTAGCAGATAGTTCCTCTTAAGGAATTTCCAAGAACATTACCGCCGTCGTTTTGGTACTCGGGCTTCGAACTCAGGTTCCTCTCATCCACAAGCACCGCTTCCATTATTTTGCGTCACTTGTAGCTGGGCTTGAAACCAAGGTCCCCTGACGGCCGTCTTAAACGTGCAGTAACTTTGTACATTGTCAGTAGCAGTTCTTAACAAATTTTGTGAGAGTCATACGCAGTAAATTCAATATCCGCAGGTATCTTCAGTTTACTTTTATTACGCGCGTTTGCAGCATTGCGAGAAACGTCTATTATCTTCGTCATGTCTGTCCGCATGGAACAACTCGGCTCCAACTGGACGGATTTTCATGAAATTTGATATGTGAGTATTCGAAAATATGTCCAGAAAATTCAAGGTTCATTAAAAAATCTGACAATAATAACGGGTACTTTACATGACTTCTGTAAATTCATGACAGTATGTCGCTGAATTCCTCTTACACTGAGAATTTTTTCAGGCAGAAGTTGTAGAAAAAATCAAAACACATTTCGTTTTCAATAATTTTTCCCCCCCGAAAATCGTGCCGTTTATAAGATAATGTGGAAAAATATGGTAGTGTCGGACAGGTCACAGATGACAATATAATACGGCGCATGCGCTTTGCATGTTGGATAAATAAGGCAACACACACACTGAGAATATGCAATCCTTATTGCTTTTCCGCGGCAACAATGGTTACGCGAACGCACCTCGAATTTGTATTTACGTACATGGCCTGTGTTGTGCTTGTGTGTTGTGTAGGTAGCGGCCTCTGTGACGAGCTGATCACGCGTTCAGAGGAGTCCTACCGCGCGAGCGCATTGGGTGTTTCTGTGTTTGTTTTGCAGAACCCGCAACGGTTAGGCGGCCTATCCCAGAGCTGGGCTGTTGCGCCACAGAAGGAACATCAACTACAACAGAGCCCTGGAGTGCAGTTTTATGCAACGTTTATAAATCACGCAGACTAATTCAGGTTTGTTTAACTGCATAAAAAATAACTTACTTTATCGACTTTTATGAGTTCATTTTATAGCGCTACTCATCTGCAGAGTTTTCGACTACAGGATTGCCACCCATGGTGTTCAAATTGCCCTTAAGTTACATAACTTTGTGTCTGAAATAGAGTGCCTTATGGTACGGGTTTGGAGAACGCGTATTATAAATGATTACTCACGCAGCTGTTTGAGTATTCGTGAGCAAATTAACCGTTTAAATACGAAGCGTATCTGTTTTATATAAGGACTCAGTGCGTACCGCGCTGTAAACACTCTCCACTTCGGTTATAAAAACCAATCTCTTAATGTTTTATAAGGCAAAAGTTGCTGTTTGTTCTGAGATCCGTACAAAACACACAAACGCAATGTGGGCACCACGTAGAATTTTTTAATGTTAAACCTGGTGTTATGTAAAGTTACCGCTAGGCTTTAAAAGGTTAAAGTGTGACATACACCGCACACAATTGCTGTTATTACTCCATAATTTACGTTTCATTTATACCTTCTAATACGACACTGCGCGCAGCAATTATTACGTTGCATTGCTGCCGTGTGGTATGTAAAGTTTGTATAGGCGCGAGAATGCGGCTGTTGGTACAGGTACAGGCACACAACTTTGCTGCGACGCAGAGACGGCAATCTGTCAGTCCCCACCACTCGGCCCGTGTCACTCGTCCGTCGACACAGCTCCCATGTAAGTCATTTTGCTTCTAGTCGCAGTACAGTTGCGTTAATGACCAGTCGAAGCTGCTTGTAAAACGGTAGCCAACTCGACACAGAATCGTGCCAACCACTGATTAGCTAGGCGCTTTTCGGCTACCCTGACTGTGGTTTTGCCGTGATTTTTCTTCAGTTGTAAGGCGAATGCCGGCGTATAATGCATAGTACGGCCCAGCCCGCACTCTCCCCTCGGCCGGACACGGTCGCGTCACTAAACAGCCAAGTTATAGATGCACGTCATTAAGGGCATACGCTACGTCGTGTTCAAACGTCACAGAGCTATCCAACAAAAAAAGTCTCCCCCCCCCTCCCAAAAAAAATGAGAAAGACTATGCACTTCTGCAGCTGTAGTCTTTAGTATGCCAAGTCGATGTTTAAACCGGGACTGCAGACCGTTAGTGTAAGTAGCTCCCCCACCGTTGCACTGTAACGTGTCTGCCGCTGAGCCCAGCGATGCGTTAAAACGCAGGAATGGCTAAGTCTCCACCCTTAGTCAGCTCTGGTTGGTTGGATGTCTGGAAATTATTTTTCATGTCATGCCAACGTGGTGGGGTAGCATCGAACGGGTCTGTGCATGGCCCTGCTATAATGCGCTGTTACCAGCTCGAATTAAACTCGGACTAAGCTGCTTTCCGTATGTAATACGTTTAAACGAAGTTACCGCTGTGCAAGCCGGAGGCAGACTGACCATGTGGTGAATATGCTGCATAAGTCACCTCCCCTTTGCGAACAGCCAATCCCACTGCCAATTACAGACTTCTCTACATGCAGTGTGATCCAAACTTTCAGTGACTTCTGGTTGTACGCAATGAGAAGTTTTGATGATGGCTACTCCCCTGCCTGTCAAAATGTTCACGCTAATCGCGGCAGAATTATTTGGCGACCACTACAGCGAACTGGTATTAACGTCAACTGAATACAGCAGGAACTGTTCGCAGTGATGCTGCAGGATGAATTTCATATAAAGCGTACGTTGCATCGTACATATTGTTTAGTAATGTGTGTCTAAAAACACCGCAGCGGTCTTTCTCGTATTTTATAATTGCTACATAGAAGGCAAGGATAAATAATTAATTAAATACAAGAAGGAACGAAGGAAGAGCGCTAGCCATATAAAGAGACAAGGTACGTTATTGTGATCTTTGTCATCCCCGTTGGCTTGTATGATATCTAACGAGTATAGGTCCGTCTCACAGCCAACAAATTCTTTATTAAGAATTAAAAGTTGCGATGTTAAAAAGCTTACATGTGACCGGTTTCGGCACTAAGGTGCCATCGTCAGGCTTCGCATTGTTTCAAGTAACACAAATTATTCCAACTAGCAATGATTGTTAAAAACATACATGCAAGCTAATTGTTTTATCAGAGAAGGCCTTCACTTTACAGTGGATGTTAAAAATTTTTCCATTGGCAAATATTGTGTTTAGTTAATATTAAGTTTTGGGATTTTAGTGTATTTTTTCAGAGTGTTGTGATATTTATATTTTTCCAGGTACTTATATAAATATACTTTGTTGGCTGTGAGACGGACCTATACTCATTAGACAAGGTACGGCTTAAAATGTAGAGCTGCCCCTGTGCTCGAGTAAGTACCATATTATAAACTTAATGGGGGGGGGGGGTGTGTGTGTGTGTAGGTTGAACTCATGTATTATCAGTGTCCGGGCTAGTGGAGTGGAGCGGCAGCTTCATGCTTCGGTCCTTTGTACTAGGGCAAAGAGAGCCCGGTACTAATTTTTGGGTTACAGGATGGGCCGTAGCGGTGTGCAGGACCCCACAGGGAAATCATTGCTGGCGGTCTATGAACAATGGATAGCAGCCCCACCTACCCTAATATTAAAGATGGGACACATCCTCTTTAAACGTGGTAAATTATTCATCTGTGTAAACTGCTCAATACAGACAACATGAAATGCGCAAATATGTGTTGCAGTATCAGAAAGATTTATAATTTACGCAATAGGAAAGACACTAGAGACAAAAATGTACAATGCAACTACACAAGGGCGTATGGCAAATAGGTACGCTGGCGTTCCCCACCTTTGTCCTATCAAAGTGGCTGCGATTTTTGTCGAAGTTCACTTTCGGCGAAAATCGACGCTAGTCTTTCGTGACGCTGTAACTCGTACTACTCTCACGCAGTTCCGCCATGGCTCAAACTATTATTCTTGGACTGCTGGACCATTTAAAATGGGTCACTCTACCATCATTTGGACAGTCGTGAACCACTGGCCCCGCAACACAGCATCATAGCGCACTAAACCTGCTGCGAAGCTACCACTGTGGGAGGAAGCTTACATCACGGCAAACTTGATAGATGGCAGAGCCTTGTAGCCATTGCAGGTGCTCCTATCTGTCGACGATAACGGCACGTATAGAAGCACTACAGAGCCTGCGCCATCTGTGAACGAATGGCGGTACTACTTGTCTACAAATGGAAAAGAGTTGTCTAGTGCTTGCCCGTGGCGTGTGACGTGGGAGTGCTGAGGTCTGATGCATTGTTAACCTCAGCTCTTGTTGCAGATGAGAGCTCGCCTTCACGCACTGGTTTCTTTATCCCCAGTACGGGTTGAATGTATGGTTGGTACGTTTCAAAAACCAGTCTGGATGTGCTCCACATGTTGTTACAATAAATTGCAATTATTTCCCTGTACAGCATTCAGGGATTGGTCTATCTAATGCAGCACAGTTTTCTGTGTGATGTAGGAACTCAATGTTTATATTAATGCACATTCATTTCAGTTTACAAAGGGTTAAATCTTTTGGCTCATTCACATTTGCATTGTAAGATTTCTCACTCAGTACTACAAAATATTTGCCCTAGCGAGTTATTCTCCAGCCTCTCTCATCAAAAACTGTACATATACACAACACACACAGACAAAATTATAGCTGGATATATTTCTTTTACAATAATGTCCAGAAATCAGCAGCTTACAATCTGAGTAGTAGTATCTTATACTGTTCAAGAATCTGATAGAGTAATTCTAAATTTATAGTAGATTCTGAGGGTAGTGGTTTCAATCATTTAAGTTATTCCAAAGAGTAAAAAGGATAAAAGCTTCCCATACAAACAGAATTTATATCATGCCATTGCTTAGGCAGTTAATTGCTCACTTCCCATCATACAGACCTGATTTCAATCCCAAGGTTTTCCATACAGGATTTGTGATGGGTTATGTGGCACTGCAGCAGGACTCTCTCATAGCACTTCAGTTTACCCCTGCTCCATACTCATCTGTCATTAGGAGATGTTAGAATATACCAATTTGAGGCTGCAGTACCAAGCGACACAATCTTAAACCACTCTTATGACCAACCACTTAGACCATGTGTGCACGTGTGGGTTTTATAACATATCAGTGTTGATGGCTCTTCATGTCTATATAAAATTTAAGTTAAAACTGAAGAAAACTACCAGACTGTCAATGAGCTAACAAAGAGATTGTGGTAAATCATTAAAGTTTGGTAACGAATAATGAATCAAGACAGAATAAAGGCATGTCAAGCTCTATATGGACCCATGACTGAGGTGCTACAAGGATAATACAAAGAAGACAAGATGGAAGAATTGAGGCTCTCACACTGGTGATGTCGTCTGGGGTGTGATGATGTGTCCCTGGGGTCATTGTGCCACTCTAACATGCAAGTCTTTAATAGGAATGATCGCCAAGACTTCTATATACTGGGTAAAGGTAAAAATTCATCCTGTAACCTGCTATGAAGGCACAGAGGGGGTGTAGAGGTATAGCTGTATTCTTTCTTTAAACTTGGCGCTAGATGGGGGTAGGTGGATAACACCATGCCCCAACTGCTTTACCCTCCAATAATGACCATGTACCCATTGTCTATTGGGCTGGTTGGGTGTGGAAGGGACTACATAAAATTCTGCCAAGTAATAGACTTGGGAACCCCATTACTGTCAAGGAATGGCGGGACTTTAGACCGTCATTTACCAGGATGTTGTTCAGTGTCCCATGAAGACAGAGTACAGAACATTTACTGTTATAATGTGGGCATTCCATGAACCTGTGTGTAACATAATTTTGAGGTTCTTGCTTGGCATTAATCTGCATATTTAGTCTTTAGGATAAGGAATGGTGAATGCGTTCAATATGATAGGGAAACAGGCCTTCAGAATCTGATGTCCACCAGACTGACATGCAAGCAACACCAAGCTGTGAAGAGATCCTTCTGGTCCTCTTGTAAGGCCTATGGTCAACAACATCGTTAATGTTGCGATTCTGTCTGCAATAATGTTCAGATGAAAATATGGAAGGAAAGCTACCACTTTGCCACAGAAGTCTGTGAAGATCTACAAAAGTTCATATATTAGAACTCTCCAGTCTGGGAACCACCTTTGCTATTCTGCAGCTGTACTTGTTGCATGCCCATTGCAGGAACTACAAGTTAAATAAATATCACCAGATTTCTCACATGTGTTCAGAGTAACAGGCCGCATAGGCATAAGCTGGGTGGTGCAGAGGGGTGGGACAAAAACCCCTCAAATATTTTTTCTATCTAAGAATAGCTTTTCTGGCTACTGAGTTGAAGAGGGCAAATAAAAAGATAGAAATATTTTCAAAATGGTTATTTGGGTGGTGTAAAGGCAGAAAAAAATTAAACCAATCTTCTCCCTGTTTCTTGACTGCTAATTAAATTAAGGCTCCCAATACCCATTGTGGATTTTGCACACACACACACACACACACACACACACACGAGCGCGCGCGGGGGGGGGGGCCCCCCCCCACCATTGTCATAGCCAAGTTATGTCTATGATTGGTCCTGTTACATCACGTGAACGATACTGTGTCTGCAAGAATACATTGCACACAAGTTACCACTCATAAAAAATGCAGAAACACTGGATGTATGGAGTGGACGCTGAACAAGAATGTGGGCAGTATCATGGCTGCATACATACTGTGTGCTGCAGGGAGAAGACATGGCTGACAGGCAGTCATACTTGGCCAAGATCAGCCACTTCACACCTGCTTTCCTCTTAATGTGTGGTATGCTAACAGTGAAAGTATGATAACAGTATGCAAACAAGTCCTTCAGTATAGTCAAGATAAGATGTAATTTTCATGACCCTTCACACGTGAACTAACAGAATTCTATGGCCGTGTAACTACCACAAATATGACGCATGTTAATATATAATTTTTTTTGGTATGACTATATCAATGAAATTTCTTTCATCAATTAAATATGAACTACACCAGGCTTAAGCCGATGCCAGTGGCCACACGGTCTAAGGGGTAGGTCTGCAGCCACTCACCTGCTGAGAGTGCAGGTTCAAATCCCACCAGGAGCATGGATGTCTGTCTCTTGTGAGTGTTGTGTGTTGTCAGGTAGAGGTCTCTGCGAGAAGCCAATCGTTTGTCCAGGGGAGTCCTACCGAGTGTAATTGAGGGACCTCATAAAGGAGACCTAGGCCCAGCATGGCTGCCAAGCGATGAAAAAGAAACACTGGGTTGAACCGTAACAATTACACTAAAAGTTTTATTAGAAAATATTTACATATAAACAGAATTTTTAAAATGTGGTTCCTTGAATTCCTTGGTGTATGCAGTTCACATTAGTGTATTGCATACATGAGAGGTCTGCAGCCCACCAATTCATTTTATGTAGCCCTTGCAATGATTTTTTTTTGTAGTTGGAGAATGTGGCAGACATAATTTGTGGATACTTTCTCTTATTTTTCATGTTTTAAGGTCTTTTTTGGTCACTGGTGAAAAACAGTTACAGAAGGTTTGCTACGCCTCATGTAGTTTATCCATAGGTGTTAACTTCAGGCTATAATGTCTCAAACTCCTTGTTCTGTTGGTGACAACTGCTGCCAAGGATTTGCACATTTCCCAGGGTTTTCTTCTGGTGAACAAGGTAATAAAGTGGCCGTTATTTGTCGCTGTCCAATGACAGTAAGTATTAGCTAAAAGCTATCTCAGGAGGTTGAGGTTTCCATAATTTCTAGACCATCCGTACATGAAGGTGGCCAGGTTGTCAGCCCAATGCACTGGCCACCTTTACCCCCTAGGAGATACTCCTGGTACTCATTTCTTTTAGTGGCTGAGTCAAACCCAGGGCCGTAGTGCAGCCAGAAGGATTAAGTCAATAAAAATCCCAATGTACCCATTGGGAATCAAACCCGCAACCCTCTGACTTGTAGCAGAGTGCCTCAACCAACTGCACCACTGAAGAAGAAGAAGAAGAAGAAGAAGAAGAAGAGACTTCTGTGGCTCCGTGCATGAAACCCATAACCTCTTCAAATTTGAGCAAATGGAGATAATGCTGTCTGTGTGTTGGCTGAAAAGGTATCTATCACCTCTCAAAACAGGAACGTATTAGACAGTGCCTACAATGAAGCACAAGTGGCAGTATCGTTCAGTAATTCTTTCCAGAGTAGCACTTTCCATTCATGAAAACTCGATTTACTTGGAACTGGTTAAATGTGGGTTATGAGTTTCATGCATGGAGCCACAGTTTAAATCGGTGAATCTGGGCCACAGGTTATACCAAAGATACAAATAACACATCATAAATGTTGTAACTATTTTTAAACCAAAATATGTTCAAGAAATACTAACCGAGGCCACCAGTTATGTAGGGGAACTCATTCATTTAAGATGTGGGACATGGTGGCAGAAGATGACATTCATGTGCTTGGGATCATTATGCTACTAGGATTTATGCAGAATTTGGACTTTGGTCCAGTTTCAGTACAAAGGGAAACATTTTGACACCAAGTTTAAAAATGTCATTACAAGAAAAATTGTGACTCATTTACACGTCATTGTATTTCTTGGATAGTAGAAATAAGTATTCATTCTCTTACCCTGCTGCATTTACACTACATATTACCCATTTAAATGGTAAATTTCAGAAATGCTCTTTCTTAAATATAAACACTTTGGTACATATCATATTTTTAAGATTACTCCTGTGCTGTGTAATTTGGTTGATAAATGGAACCCTGACGCTGAATCAAGAAGTTTCTCTATCAGACTAAGCAGTATCACATCCTAGAAGCATGTATGCTTTGTCTTTATTACACGAGGACCTCAGATCTCACAATAATTTTATAAATCAAACAGTATATTCCCTCATCATCTCATTTTTTAATTCAGATACTCACACTGTCAACTCCACAACCAAACCATACGACCAAACCCAAACAGAAAGCTACCTGAGGCCATAATCTGGTCTGAGTAGCCATTCCTGTACAGGACATGCATTGCTCGGCTATGACATGGAAACGTTATAACTATAATGGGGATTGTGCTCATGCTAACAGACTTCTTGTTTTGGCTGAGGTCCTTGATGCCATACTAAAGACTTCTAGTGTAAATGGCAATGCACTGTTTGGAGGCGGGGAGAAGTTTGGTTAGAACTCTGCAAACAAGGTGGCCCATTATAGTCTGGACTTTAAAGGATAATATAGTAATCACCCCTCATAACATTACACAGGAAGAAAATCATTGTTATCAAACTGCTACAGCCCTTACTACACTGGGCTTGAACTGACCAACTGTTGCTTCTTATTTGGGTGGTCTCAGGTTCAAGTCCAGAAAGTGGCTACTGTGACTGGTTTTCATGGTTTTATTGAGTCCTTCCAGGATGTCGGGTTAGTACATAAATTTACGCCACTAGTGCTTTCAAATCCTTTCCACTTCATGACCCATTAATCATCCCACCAATTGTGGGTCATGTTTTACCTGACCAGTCTAATTTGTCATTGCTTGTCCGCTCGCATGTTGTAAAAACCGTAGCTGGTGATTGTCCTGCCTACACTAGCGTTTTGTCACATGAAATAACAACTGTATATTCACATTATGACATGTATTACATCCTTGTCCTATAAAAACCTATGCAATGAAAGAAATTATAATAAAAGTAAAGTGCTTGCCTCACATCGCCTACGCCTGGGTTCAAACGAAAATAAGTTTTATTTCTTTATAACATGAGATACTAATGACGTCGTTAAATAAATGACTAATAAGTACATATCTTGAGCTGGCAAAATTTTATAATACTGTACGTTAGACAAAGCCTTGCAAAATCTGCTCGCCCAGGGCACGGAATAGCAAACACATTTGTAACCATTGAAACCGTGCTGCCGACACCGGAAAGAATGTTAAATAGTCACGGAAAATAGTCTAGCCAGGAATAACATTTAGTTGTCCAGCGTAGGAATTGTGTGTGAACATTCCAAACCATATGAAAAAGAAGGGCTACAGATAAAGCGAATTGAACCCTGATTCTTCCCTGAGTCAACCATTACTCCCTCCCTGTGCTCGTTCCAACATTTCATTGGTGTGGAGGCACAGGCAGAACATGGCTGCGATGACAATGTTGAATAGTGAAACGAAGCGTAAATGTTTTTGTTTTACTTTCTTTCGTTTTTTGTTGATGGTATTGTGTTCAAGGTGTCCACATTTATGTGAGCGAGCGAACAGATTGTAAACTTTATTTACGAAATTTGTGTTTATCTGAAACTTTTTGAGAAAAGTAATTATAATCGTTTTGTTTTTAAGTGCCCAGGTGATGGCCGTGTATGCAGTGAATTTTAATTCAGTGCTTGAATGTGGTGCACAGCTTGAATTAAGAATTTTATATAGGATGTTATATTGACTTAACTGTTCCAGAGAAAACGTCGTCTGATCTGGAGAAATGTGAGAAAGTGATGTTTGACCCTTGTACAGTGCACGGTTTCCGGCCCTAACCTGTTAAGGAGTGATTAGTTTATATTCGTTGAATGTGCAACAAGTGCAGCTGTTAGTTAGAAGTTAATTTGTTCTTTCGTATGTATTATTTTCGAATCCACGGGAGGCAACTTTTGAGTTGTGTTGAGAGCATTCGTACGAAAATTACATTGATCGATTCGGTGTGCATATAGCTTTTATACACACTTGTGGTACTAGGTCTAATTAGGATGAAGCCTACCTAAAAGGGGATCAGGGTCATTTCTTTGGCCTTGTGAATCAGTTTGCATAAGTCATAAAATAGCATGGGTGCAATGCTATGTATGTGATCACAGAATGAAAGTATTGTCAGTACGTGGTACAAGCCTCATTTCAGCAATTGTATTGTGTGTTTAACATTGTCAGAATATGATGTTTGTATTTGCAAGGTTTCTGGGTCAAATTATGTAACAGCAATCCTCACTGAAGGTTTTTTGGAGTTGATAATTAAACCAGCAATTTTATACACAAGTGCCAACACGTTAAAAGTATGCTCCATGCAGTAATAAAATGGCATGCAATGTGAGATCTTTCACATAGAAATGTGTCATTGGGTTTCCTTTTTACTGACTTAAACAGGTGTTGTTATAGGACCACATTTTTCTGCACAAATTCTGAGTTAATTTCAATGAAATTTTTATATTTTGGGGAGTGCAAGTTAAAAGTTGGAAAGTTTTGGTTATGATGTGTGTTAAGTGTAGTATAGCCCCCATTTTACATGAAGCCCAAATTTAACATTATCACTTTTCAAAAAAATGGTTCATCCTGCAAAACAATTGGTACATGACAAAACTGCAGGCCTTGTTAATGTGTGTAATTTGTGTTTGACACAGTATGTGATATGATTATTTAATGCCGGGGACACAAATGCTGGGCACAAGGTCACCCAGATGACTAAATATTGTGTGGCTGCACCTAATATTTGTGGGTCCTCGGTATGGAACTTACTTCCTGTCACTCTTCTGACATTTAGAATTTTGAAGTGGCTCCTAGATTTTGGAAACTTTTTGGACCCCAGATTTAATGAATCACAAGGATTTACTGTTTGTTGTGTGACTAGTTTTGCAACAGTGCATTTCTACCTGCAGTAAGTGACCATCAAGGCCCGTGAGGTACTTATCATTAGAGCACCCTTGTCTTATCTTGTTCAAATTGTAATATTTACAGTTGAATACTATGCAGTTATCATCTGTTGATTCACACCGATCAGATATTTTTGGTGCAGAAGCTGAATTGCAATATAAAAAACCTTTAAGTTAAGTCTTCATTGAAATATCCATTCATCATGCCAACAAATGCACATTTGATACGTAAACGTATATTCTTATGTTGCTCCTACATGTTTCAGTGTTATTTATGCCATTTCAGGGAACTGCACACCAAAATTTAAAACTTACAAAAATATAAGAGATTACAAAGTAATTTGTATTATATTGTAGCATTCATGCAACTAGTGTCAGCATGTAGGTTTCGTAATTTGCAATTAAGATGGTGTAGACATTTTTAAAAAGTATAATACAGTAAAGCAATAAAACAGTAATATTTTACATTGTTGTTGTTAGTTATTGTTAAACTGTTGGATGTTGATGTGCCATAGTTTTTTCTTTGCGTACAAATATGTAATTTTGTCTTCGACCCTTTATGGATCTTGTCCCTTTATGAGGTATTGTGAGTTGTGCATAATAGCGACTGTATGAAATGTTTATTGGTTGGTGTGATGAATGGATATTTCAGGCAAGGTGCACAGATTAAACAGTGTCAAAATAACTCTTCATTGTTTAAAATGTTTCTGTTCCTGTTTTATATAAATACACAGACCATGCTTGTTTTGACGAAATGTGTGGTCATGTCTCATGAACAGAATGCAGGACAAAATCACAATGTAAAGATAGGTAATAAATCCTTTGAAATGGTGTAGATGTTCAGATATTTGGGAACAAACCATAATAAAACTCCGTTCATGAAGAAATTAAGAGCAGATTGAAGTCGGGGAGTGCTTGATATCATTCGATGCAGAATCTTTTGTCTTCCAGGTTGTTGTCCAAAAATATAAAGATTAGGGTATGCAGAAATATAATTTTGCCTGTTGCTGTGTATGGGCGTGGAACTTAGTCTCTCACACTGAGGGGGGGGGGCGGGGAACATAGGCTAGGGGTGTTCCAGAATAGGGCACTGACGAGGATATTTGAAACTAAGAGGGATGAGGTAACAGGAGAGTGGAAAAGACACATAACAAGGAACTTAATGATCTGTACTCATCACCAAATATTATTTGGGTGATCAAATCAAGAAGAGTGAGATGGGTGGGGCATGTAGCATGTATGTGGGAAAGGATAGGTGTATACAGGATTTTGGTAGGGAAACCTGAGGGAAAGAGACCACATAGAAGACTAGGCATAGATGGGAGGATAATATTAAAATGAGTCTTCAAGAAGTAGGTTGGGGGGGCATGGACTGGGTTGATCTGGCTCAGGATAGGGACAGTTTATGGACTTTTGTGAATGTGGTACTGAACCTTCAGGTTCTGTAAAATGCAGGGAATTTCTTGGCTACCAAAGGACCTGTTAGCTTCTCAAGAAGGACTCTGCTCCATGAAGTTTTGTGCTTGTTGCACTTGTAAATCTGTGGCAGCATGACCAGCAATTTTCACGCTGTCAGCTTGGCACACACGTTGACTGCAGTAATATGTTACTCTCACTGTTAAAGCAACAAAGATTTGCTCTGAAGATGTTTTTGCACAGTTGCACCTGTTATGGACAAGAACTCATGTATAATAGAGGCATAATCTGTTTCCTTAGTAATGCCAAACTTTTTGGAAATCGTTACTCACAAATACTTTGAAAGACACGTGTAACACGAGGACTGACTACTCTAATGTGTGCCTAAATTTGAGCCCCACTATTCATTCCGTGTGACAGAAACATTTGTTGCAAACACACATACTATGGGTAAGATACAGTGAGTGACATCACGGTTGCAAAGTGTAACCTTTGTTTATATATGCACACACTCACTCAACCATCCATCCATCCATTCATTCATTCATTCATTCATTCATTCATTCATTCATTCATTCAATATTTATTTATTTATTCATTCATTCATTCATTCATTCATTCCTTCATGACATGCACATCTGACACAATGATTTCTGCTGTTCTGCTTACGTATGCTGGCAACCATGACTTGGGCTTTTGTGACCTTGTTCTAATATAGTGACAATTGTGTAACATTTGCAAGTAAGCACGGTAGAAATGAAGGCATGATTTATGATTACATTTGCATGTTCATTCGTAATGTTGCTTCAGTTAGGTAAATTGTGGTATTTCAAAGTGCTGTTGAATGAAGAAATGAAAACAGGTAAATGTCAGAGCAAAAATTAATCAATGCTGCTATTCTGCATTAGTGCATGTCAGCAAACATCAGTAGTCATAGTAACAAGGATGAAACATACCTTTGTTGTATTTCAGTATAATTTTATATATATATATATATATGTTTGTGTCCTTCCCCAGAAAATCTGAATTCTCTGAAGATTCTGGATTTAATTTCTGTTGTGTTGGTGTAAGCAGAAGTGAAACCTAAATTTTGACAAGAGTGAGCAGAAGACTGCTAGGAAAAGTATGCACTAGTTTGGCTAAGCTGATGCCTAAAATTTAAAACACACATGCAAGGTGATTGGGAAACAATCAATCAGGTGCATGGTTATTAAGCTGTCAAGTTATTCTGCAGTATTTGTCTCCAGTTCTGGTTGTCTTTTTACAGAAAATCATTTCAGTATTGAATTTTCTTTTAAAACACAGCAGTTCCGTGGTTCATTACATTGATGATTTTTTCAACAATAATGCATATGAAATGGGCAAATTGTAAAATGAATTACACATGCTTTTGTTATATGGTACAATGTCACTGGGTAATTGGCTCCCAGTGTTTTATTACAAACTGATGCTGTCATCTTAAAGGGTCAAAGTATCATTTTTTGATTCCTTCTTAGATATTTGAACCCTGCAAGGCGAGACCAATATGCCGTCTTGAAATGTCAGGAACCGGTTACCTAATAATGTGGCTTCATGAACCTCTGGTACACTGCTGTGAAAACACAGAAACTGCAAATTCTGCACTGTTTAAATATTCCGTGAACCTGAGTACACAAACCTGGTTTCCGCGTGTTTGTACAAACTCCTGCCATTTTCAATATATTAGATGTGTTAGAATAATAAATACAGCAACAGTACTGCACGTATGAAATTTTGAGTCAGAAACTTGCATAAACTGTAATGCCAACCTTTCCTAAATTTTTTAAAAGAAGTCACTTGTGTTTTCCATTTGACGTCGTTTTGTGTCAGTGCTGAACACATCTATGATAATATATCCATTGTACCAGAGCACCAGACTGAAGGTGTGTGGGGGTATAGGGGTAAAGCTCTGTGCATTCCTGACCTCAGTACTAGTTGAGCGTGGTGGTTGGTCTCATGCTGCAGCCAGGTTGCTGCTGAAATAGTGGCCCAATTATGTACTGGGTAAAAAGGTAGATGGGGCACACAACCAATGTGAATGATGTGAGGAAAGCTCTTGCCTACTCCAAGAATTCGTCCCTCATTGCTGTGGCGAGGCATTTTACTGTGCTAGCTTATATTAACCTTTTAAAGCCTAGTGGTAACTTTACATATGACCATATTTAACATTAAAAAATTCTACGTGGTGCCCACATTGCGTTTATGTGTTTTGTACGGATCTCAGAACAAACAGCAACTTTTGCCTTATAAAACATTAACAGACTGGTTTTTATAACCGAAGTGGAGAGTGTTTACAGCGCGGTATGCACTGAGTCCTTATATAAAACAGATACGCTTTGTCTTTAAAGGGTTAAACAGATGACCCATCATATATTTCATTAAACATGTAAAAAATGTCATATAGAATATGATACAACTGTTTGCTAGGCGTACACTTTATGCTCAGTTTTGAACCAAGATATGTACATCCTGCTTCCCAGTGGTCTTTATGCTAATTACTTAGTATTAGTAATGCCTAAATAATGAGAGAAATGAACATCTTGTTTCACACATGTATGGAATGTTACTAACAAAAGTAATATAGGAAGCCTTTCACAGACCATGTGGTATTTATGTGGACAAATGTTATTGTCTCACTGTGGTTATAATCTTACTAGTTAATTGGATGGAACTTTTTGACTTACAGCGCACATTACAAGGTGTTTACCAGTCATCTTCAACACAACTGTTAATTATGTTTTATCAGATGAGTTACACAGCTACATTTTTCCGCCACAGTTGATTATCTTCAGGCCATTAAAATACATAACAGTAAAAACAAAATTGCAGCTTCATTTTTAGATTGAGCTCTCAGTCTTTGGTTTTATGATATACATTTTGATATAAAAAGTTAAAACCGGTAAAATATATGGTAGGTCTTTCTAATAGCATGAAGATCTTTCACTGTACTTTGTTTCTTGTCATCCTCACAGGATGCAGTGTGTTTTCTACGTGGTGTGTGATAATGTGTTGGGTATATCCAGTAACCACTATGTTAAAGTGTTTTGTGGCTGGTGTTATTGGTGTGTGCACAGTTGTTATCAACAACAAGCCCATGCCATGCCATGGTCTACAGCATACACAGTTTGGTGATATACAAGCACCAATTTCTTATGTTTCCTTCCAGCTGTTTGTTTCTGTGTTTACTTGCGGATTATGTGACAACACTGTGTTACTGTGCAGAGATTCCATGTGATACATTTGGTATGCAACATGTAGATACTAACTGTGAGATTATTTTGTGGGACTTAGTAATTTTACAAGTGGCCTAGGCTAAGTCATCAATAATGTTGACATATTAACATTTTCCTTCTGTACATCAGCCCCACATATTCTTATGTCTCCATATGTGAATGCAGTTGAGAAACTGTAGTTTGTTTGTGTAGCTCACGCCTGATTCAGCTGCTGACTGTTTTTCAGGCTGACAAAACCAAGTTTCAGACTGAACATACACTTTTCCAGTGACTCAGCGTAATGTGTCTGTGTCTCATTAGTGGCAACTTGTCAGTGAACTCCTAAGGTCATTGTAAGGTGTGTGCTAAATGGTTACATGTGAGATGCTGTGTGTTTCACATTGAGCAGGAAGTCAGATAGTGACAAGGAATTGTACATAGAAGGATGTGACTTTGGTTTGGATAGCTGTTGTGGCCATATATGAACTGGAAACCTCTTGAATATAAAGCAGAACAGGCTATTACTGTGTGGTGTTTGGTCGTTCACTGTTACAACAGTCGAAATTTGAAGTACAGGACATTAGAGAGAGCATGAACCATAACTTCCGTTTCAGAAACACAAGTGATGGGAGCGAGAGGTTACACATGACAATGAAGTTGCATACAGCATCCTGTCATCATGGATGAACGTCGTGTGGCAGATTACTTTGTTGTGGCAGGATTACCTGACCACCCTGAGCCTCATGGAGATTTCTCACGAGATGGAGCTCATCTTAAGGCGACTTTCAATCAAGCACCCATCACGGATGTGACGGTGATATTTCCAACCCTGGGGGAAGATGTTCCGCCAGGTTATTATATGATAGAAACCACACCAACAGGTAAGCCAACACCATTCAGTTAAACAGTGCCCTGGTCTCACTCTCTAACACAGTTTGTGCAATGAGAAGTTGGTGATGGGGCCAGAAACTTGACGATATGATGTTTCTGATGATAACAGGCTTTGATAGACAATAGATTTCTAAGCCAATACTTTATCTTCCTTTTTGATTCAGTTGAACAAGAAATTGTTTATGAAACCGACAAAGTGTGTGGGATTTGAGGGGTCTGCTGCAGTGTAGTAGAGCTATGTGCTCTTTTGGGTTGTTACACCATGTAACGTCCCAAGGAGCTAAAGCCTCAAATTGCTAAATTTTTCAAAATTTGGTTTGATATAATGCTTTAAATGTTTTGTGAGTCTCGTGACGATCAAATTCTGGCTGTAAGGCACACCTAATCGTTTGATTGCTGTGGTGTAATATTACTTTGTGCCTGTGCATTCCATGACTGAAGACAGAGATAAGATGTACAGGATAGCTTTTATGAGGAAGCACAATACACATTTCTATCAGTTTCATATATCCAAAATAAGAAGTTTGCTAGAATATTTCAGTTAGGAACCCATCCATCTTCTTTGCTGTTACTAGAGCATGATTCAGGCCTTGACCACCTCAGCCATATGGTTGTGGTTTGTGTATCTTCTTCTGTGCTATTTAACCATATGGTTGTGGTTTGTGTATCTTCTTCTGTGCTATTTAACCATCTGAGTGAAAGTCTTCCTCTGTTTCTAGTACCTTCAGCTTTATAAAGTTTGGTTTTCTGCAGCGGTTCATGTATTCAGATGTTAAAAGAGATGTCACACCTACCCTACTCTTTAAGCTTTTACCAATTTTATGATATTTGGTTCCTTATATAACTGACACAATTCCTGGTTGCACCTGGTACACCATGTAGACGGGATGTGCAAGTTTATGAAAATTTAGGAGCTACTTCTAAATTGTAGGTGCCAGAAGGGTGACATGCAGCCAGTTCCATACTGAGGACCCATAAATATTAGGCACTGTAGCACAAAATTTAGTCGCCTGGGAAACCTGATGCCTGGGATTTGTGCAGTCCTGCCACATGCCATTGTCACTAAGTGGGCCATTTTCCTGAGAATTTGTTGTGTGGATATTTGCAATTTGTGCTTCTCACTTTTTGTATAAGATGAGTCATCAGGTTTGAACACTTGGTAATAATTTATCGAGTTGTAGTTCATGTGCTAAGCCATCAGGGTTCCAAGGGACTAACTGCACTTTATATTATGAAGTGTGGCAGAATTTCTGAAAGCGATGTAATTTTAACGTCGGTTTTCAATGCTCACGTTTGTGTTATTTGTTCTATAATGCATACTGCATTTTTACATTATTTAACAATGTTTTTCAACTGCAAAGTCTGCAGTAAGAGAAACAAGATGCTATCAACACAAGTAGTGTACATTTTATGTTATCCATTCCATGCACTGATAATGACTAATTTGTACCCCTGCAGAACCTGTTTGGTTACAAAATGCAGTAGATGCTTTCATAGAACACCAGTAAACGGTTGTATTTTAAGTGTTATTTCAGCCGTATCATTCAGTCAGTATGCTATATGAGTGTAAACGTGGAGATTTGATTTTAATCTTTTTAACTAGTATTAAAAACTTTGAAGTAAAGAAATTTGGATCAGGTTGTGATGAGGACACACAGGACACAAGCAAGGCAAGACACATTTATAGTTAAGAAATGTTAGTTTGCGCAAGGGCATTATCACTGACTGTATCAGTTTCATTGTTGTTTCAGAGTAACTTACGTGCTTTCTGTGCCAGCTGTACACTGTGGTTATTTTGCTGGGGTTTACCTGACAGTTCAGGCAGATTTAATGTAGATTGGTATTGTTGGTCAACTATAACTCACACTTCCCATGAACCCAAGTCACTTTTTTTTTTTTCAGTTTTCATACAGAACAATTGAAAGTACAAGAAATGGTACATCACACAAAGCTTGGATGCCTTTGAGATGTATGCTTTTTATTTTAAACATTTTTTGTTGTGTTGAACGTACAATGCAGTGTTAAGGAACAATTTCTGAGTTGGTGGAGTGTGATATTTGTGGTGTGATTGGCTGTGTGCCAGTGAGTGCTATTTACAATAAGTGGATGTCATAGTCAGCAAAATGTGCAGAATAGCAGAGAAGATGTTTAGCAAATGTGTACTGCATTGGAATTATGTTTTTGTGAAGCACGATCCCACATAATGGGTACTGTTCTGAGTTTCAAGGACTTGCGTAGCCTCACTCGTCATAAAAAAGTTCTAAATTGTTTGATCCATTGCAGTAACAGGTCAAGGTGAGCTTTTAGTTACACACAAAGAGAATGGCATGATGCTAATTGCCTTTCAAAACTTCCTTTTCTTTCTTTCCCCACCATCAACACCACCACCAAATAGTAATTAAGTACTGAAGATTTGAGTTTGGTAGCCTCCAGTCCACTGACATGTCACAAACAGCAGATAAATACAAAATGTGTTGACACATTGCAGCTCATTTTGTGTGTGTGTGTGTGTTTTTTTTTGCACACACATAATGCTGTGTTTATGTATCCTGTTTCTGTCCATGTGTATCATTTCGCGGTATTTTTCTTTGAAATTTTATATTTGAAGTCTGTGTTCACAAAAAAGTTACATGAAAATTTCATTTTAGATTTATTTCTTTGATATAACCCTATCATTTTGCAAAAGCTCAGACTGAACACATCAGTCTTTTGGCATTTTTATGTTCTTGGGTGAGTAGTAGCTAGTGTTTCAAAGGCACTGCAGTCCTTTTGAACATGGGAAGTTACCTGCCCAGCAACACAGTGTCACATCTCAGAAGACTGGAATCCTCAGCAATGCTGCCCTGAGAACCTCAAGTCGGTTTCCTCAAAAACAGCTTATCATACCTGAAATAGGCATGTGCCATTACATACTTATTTCTTTTACTTCTGCCTCCATTTGAAACATTTTTCATTGTGGTGAATATTAATTTCATTACAGTAAAACGATTTTCGGGCAGCATAATATGTGTAGTGTTATATTAGTTTTGAACAGGGTAGAGTAGAGGTGCATATGAGGTTTAGTGGGGAAGGAAGGGAAAGAGCCCACTTAATAGACCAAGGCATAGATGGGAATAAACTGGATCTTCAAGAAGTGGGTTGGGGGACCAAGGACTGGATTGCTCTGGCTTAGGAGAGGGACAGGTGGTGGGCATTTGTGAATGCAGTAATGAGCCTTTGGGTTCCATAAAATGCGGGGAATTTCTTTACTAGTCGGGGAGCAGTTACCTTATCAAGAGGGACTCCGCTCCCTGGTGATAGTTAGTTAGTTTAGGTTAGTTTGGTTTGGTTTAGTTAGTTAGTTAGTTAGTTAGTTAGTTAGTTAGTGTGCTATACAGTCAGCAAAAAAATTCAAACTAGCAAAACATTTGTACTCAGTTCACATACATTTGTATTTTGTTGTTTACTGTAGCAGCTTCAGTGTTAAATATTTCCTCTTTATCCTTGCTGTGTTGAATTATTAGCATGAAAGATGGTTTGTTTTTCTGCATCCCTTCTACCTGGCACTGTCATATGAGAAGGGATGTGGCTGGTTTCTGATTGTGATGCCTGATACACAGCACAGGAGTGTATCCATGTGTGGTTTTAAGTTTTGTACTTTGCTGCTGTTTATTGTGAACATCATTATTCTTTTATATTTCCACCAGTGTGGGTCTGTGGTGTGACATGCTTCAGTAACCTCCTGCTAAGTATTCCTCTTGTGTCTGTCTCCACTCATCCTTTACTCTGTGCTGTGTGACCTTATTCATTTGGTATGTCTGTATGGTCCTTCATCTTACCAACTGCCTTTATTGTATGCCTACGTTTCTCTTATTATGATTAGAATTATTCTGTCATCCATGTTTGGTACAGGTGCACGTGTCCTTAGCGCTTTCACGTGTATAGTGGCACTAGTATGATACTGCAGTATGGTTACTGTACGTGTATGATGCAGCTTTCCTTCTGTTTCTGAGGGCTACCCAGGGCTGGCCTGAGAAATGTGGGTGCCCTGGCCAGGCTGGTAATTTGGCGCCCCTTGAAACTGATATTCTTTAACATTTTGGGCATATTACAAGGCTGGTAAGACTTTTTGTGGGTGCATACCCAAATTGCAGATCATTTTTAGAGAAATTCTTTCATGTGTGGAGGCCTGAATTTGCTAGTACCATATATCAGATTATTCCACTGCCATCTTAGAAGCCCTTATGGGCTGGCACCCCAGGCAGCTGCCTGGCTGGCGCGCGCCCCTTAGTTCAGCCCTGGGGCTATGCCAGGAGTGTGAGAACTTTTGATTGCACCTCACATGTCTTGGAAGATGTTCAACCAAATGACAGGTATGATGAATACTGGTGTGCCACAGGGAGTACAATTGTGCCTGTGTGATGCACTTATGTGTAGTGCAAGATAACCACCATAACTGTTTGAGCCAGTATTTCATATAGTACTTCTACTTCCAGTTTTAGCCTGATCTTCTGGTTTCACATTTTACCTAATGTGTACTGTGTAGTAACCTTGTCTGTGCTGTATGTGTGTGTTTGTGTCACTGATATACATTAGCATTAATACAGAGATGCATTGGTGCAGGGTTTGATGCGGATCTCAATCATGGAAGCTTACGGAGCCCTGAGGTTTACCTCTGTTGTCGCAGAGGTCGGGACCAGCTGCCTCTGGTTGACATTGGGTAAGACATTAATATCTAGACGCAGTGTTGTGTGTGATTGAGCTACAAGTTATGTATGTCACTCACAGATCATTCATTTTTATCTTATTTGTTGCTGTTTCATGCTACATATTGTATTGAGACAGATGATGAATATGATATGCATGTGCCTGTCAGCTTGCTTACCGATGCTGTATACTTAATGCAGCTGCTAATGTCAGGGTAACTGTGAATGTTCAACTAGAGGACATGTGGAGGGAAGTGGTTGGTCATTCAGTACCTGATGTTCCTGTTTCAGCATATGTCTAGAAGAACTTGGTGTCGTCATCATCGTCACCCCGTAGTCTGTTTTACAGTTGGTCCATGGCCTCTTCCAAAGCGAGTTCTCCACACAGTGCGATCTAGTGCTTCCTCTTTCAATTTCCATTGTCTTCTAATTTCCCTAAGGTCATCCAATAGCTGCTTATGTTGTCTTCCTTGTCTTCTTGTCCCTGCTATCTTTCCTTCTATCTCTCTGGTATATTCTCATTTACATAAGGTTACCCATTAGCTGCTTACATCCTCTTCCAGATCTTTTTGTCACTTCTCTCCTAGCTTCTATCCTTCCTTCAATTATGTGTTTTAGAAGGCAGTACCTATGCAAGATTTGACCAATCCAGTTAGCCTTGCTTTTTCTATTGTATGTAGGATGTTCCATTCCTCCTGGACCCTATGTAATACTTATTCATTTTTCACATTGGTTTCTCCAGTGGTTGTATATTTGGCATGATACATTTTATTTCTCTAATGGTCCATCTAATGTAATTTATTTTTTCTTAATTTCGTGGGGCAGAATTATTTTAAGAAGCTGATGGTCGCTCAGCTAGTCAAGAAGTTACCCGTCCTTATCCTGTTTTAAGTCCACATATTATCCTTAGCACTTTATTCTCATACATCCTCAATCTGTGTACGTTCATGAGGATGAAAGATCAAGATCAGTGTCTGTACAAAACAATATGAACGTTTAGTTTTCTGGGTTTCAAACTAGGAGATGGGAAGAGATATTGGATGTGGCAGCAGCAAAATGTGATGATGGTTTTTCTATGTGTAGGGTAATGTATGAGGGAAAGGAGCGAATAATGTCAGACGCTGAAGTGGTTCTTACTACACCTGGCGGACGTGTTGCTAACGTGAACAACTCCGGTGCCAAGACATTCGTGACATACCGACGTGCTCCTCCCACCATGCCATGTAACGAACTTGTCGTGACAGACATCTGTGTGATTATTGCCAGTAAAGGAGAGACTCCGCCCCATGCTTTCTGCAAGATACAGAAGAACCTGAACAAGGGAATGGTATGTGAGTCTTGAGTTGGCCTAGAAGTCTGCTGTATGAATTGTATATATTTAATGCCAACTGATTCCACATTTAATAATTACAATGGCATTACAGTATTTTGTTGCTTAATCTTCTGCATGTTTCAGCTGTTAACAGCCATCCTCAAGGGAAACAATTATTGCAAAGCAAGTATGTTGTTGTAGGTACATGTCATCATCAGTATACAGCCTTGTTGATTATTGTTCCTTGATTTTTGGGTAATGGTGCAGTGTTTGAGTTGAGTTAGCTGACGATGTTTCAGATCTTGCTGTGGGTCTCATCTTTGCTGGTCAAATGAATTAATTTTACCAGTCAAGCTGCAACTCACAGGGAGATTTGAAATGTCATGAGCTAACTCACCTCGCACACTGTGCAATTACCCAAAAATCAGGAAACGTTACTCATCTGATGGTGAAAGCTTAAAATCAAGCCTTGTTGATGTTGGTATTTACAATCATTGATTAGTACATCAGTGAATTACATTAACATATTGTGATGATGCATATATATAGTAGTTAAAATGTGATTAAAATTGTAGATATATACAATTGACACTGTGTTGATATTATGCTAACATTTATAGCATCCAAAAAACTATGTGTGGTCATCTTCAGTCCAAAAGGATTTTAATCGTGTAAAAATTAGTGTAGAAGTCAAAAGTTTACTCTCGAAATCAAATGGATATGGAATTAAGATTTTTAATTATTGAGTTTGAGTTCATAATACAGGCAGGTAACAAAATTTGTGTGTACGTACCACATATTTCGAAGAGGTACGCACTGTATGATAAGCTGTTGTATACTAAATCTGCTACATAAACAAGATTAAATATGTACAATATGATCATTATGTGGAATATGCGTAATATTCAGTGTGCAGTATGGATGTTCACAGATGTGAAATCTCACGTCTCATGTATTGCCTAGACTGGATGAAGCAGTAGAATTTATAAAG
Source organism: Coptotermes formosanus (assembly GCA_013340265.1). NCBI lineage: Eukaryota > Metazoa > Arthropoda > Insecta > Blattodea > Rhinotermitidae > Coptotermes > Coptotermes formosanus. Next base: position 565,551 of record BLKM01000165.1, on the reverse strand, counting down.
TTTATCTTTAGCAGGTGTAATGGCCTGTGTGAAATAATATGTAAGTTATTCAGTTTGTACCAAAACAATGTTTTGGCTGTATTCTGACAGGCAGTGTGTTATTGAACAATATATAACATAGTGATTTGAGCTCCCAATACCAAAGATTGTATTATTTGGGTAGGCTGAATACATAGAGAATAACCACCTCGCAGTGTATGTACCGTGTACTGTATAGTACAGGTTAATGATTCCTTGACAGTAACAACTTGTGATTGCAGCATTTAGCCATAATTATGTTACGAGTTTTGTTTGTTTAACATTATGGTGCCCCACCCCTGAACATTATATCTAGCCTTCTGTAATTGTTACGAACTTTTCCACGTATGCGTGTAATTGTTCCTTGTAACTATGCGATTTGGAGGTAATTTTCAGTAGATTATCAGTATTAGAAGGCACAGTTAATGTGGTTTGTGTTTCAGGTTGGTTCGGATGTATTTCTGTGCTACAAGAAATCTATGAACAGGGCAAACCTGATACCTTACAAGCCAGGTGAGTATTGCACTTTGGTTCAGATTGCTGGAGCAATGATGATTATCACGCTACACATCAGCTGCTGGTCTATACTGCTGATGTTAATTAACTGGGTGAAAACACTGGTAGTATAAATAGAAGGCACAGACTTTATTTGTCACTAGTAAGGATGATGGTCTGGACATAAATGGTGAGGAAACTGTTGGAAGATTCAAGTCTTCTGGAAAGTGTATGCATTGTTATTGGCATTGTAGTTCCTAATAGTTTAAAGGATCCTAGTGTCTTCATATTCACAGGAAGGTAATACAGTTGTATGAGCAGAATGCAGGACAAAGTCACAACATTAATACAACTAATACATTGTTTGAAGTGTGGCAGAGTTTCGATATGTGAGAAGGATACCGACAAATCAAAACTGCGGAGCATGAAGAAATTAATAGCAGATTAAATCTGGGGCTTGCATGCTATCATTGGTTCAGAATAGTTTTTTGTTCCATTTTACTGTCTATAAACATGCATATTAAAATGTACAGAACTGTAATTTTGCCTGTTTTATGTGGACGTGAAACTTGGTGTGTCGCAGTGACACAGGAATATAGGCTGAGAGTGTTTGAGAATAGGGTGCTGAAGATGTGTGGGCTGAAGCAGTGATAGTAATGGGGCTGGAAAAAAAATTTAATAATGTGGAGCTTTATGATTTATGCTCCTTACCAGATACTGTTATGGTGATTTAATCAAGAAGGATGAGAGGGACTAGGCATGTGGCTTGTGTGGGGGAAAAGAGAAATGCATACAGGATTTTGGTTGGTAAATCTGAAGGAAAGAGACCACTTAGAAGAACTAGGCACATATGGTAGGATAATATTAAAACAGATCCTAAAGAAATTAGATGGGTGGGTTGATCAAACTCAGGATAGGGGAAAGTAATTGGCTAATGGTAACATGGTAATGAACCTTCAAGTTCCATATGTGGAACATTTCTTGACTAACTCGGGAACTTTTAGCTTCTGAAGAAGTACTCTGCCCCATGAAGTTTGCGAGTTGTTAGCCTTGTTTGATGCCAGATTAAATTGCATGACATCATTTGCCAGTGATATACATTGCTGTGTGAGATTTGAGGTTCTCATCGCAGAGAATATGAACATATGGCCCTCAGGCCTGTAAGACCTTTTACTTCTGTAGATAAATGCCAATGTTTTGAGGAATATGCTGCCGTCATCTTGAAGGTAGAAGATAGATGCAGCAGGCTTCTCAAAAATGTTGCTACCTAACTACAAAATGTCCATGAAGTCACATTCCAAGCAGCTGTAACTTTAGCGCGTTACTGATTGTGGTACTTGTGTTGCTGAAATAAAATGAAATTCAAACACTTCTCAAGCAGAGCAAAAAGGTAGACATTCTGAAAGATGTTAACTGAGTACTTTTCTTTGACATATTTTTAAGTTGAGATTTCAGTAGTATTTTCTGGATTATGTAGAGGCTGTGAGGGTGACCAGCACCTACTGCAGGACGATCCCGATTTAATGAATCTCTGGGGAGTGGCCTTTTTTTTCCATATTCAAAGTTTTCACTAAGTGGTACTCCTACAATATTGCATCACGAAGCTGTTCATCTAACCGGACTCACTGTATATAATAGTGACAAAAAAAAGTTCACCGAATATAAATGATAAATCAGGATTTTACTATAGAGGCATTTCATTCATATCTACACTGTGAGGAGGTGGATGAACATGATGACACCAACTGTTTTAAGTAGTGTTAACATTTTGAGTTCTGTTGCCAGAGGTAGTTATAAAGTGATGGACGTGTTTTCAGGAATCTTGGCTCGTTACCCACACAGTGATTATTCAAACTTCCCACTGCCTGCTACAGTTCCCATGTTCTGCCTGCCAATGGGGTCATCGGTGGAGTGCTGGCCTGTCACTGCCACTCAGCCAAGACCAGTGTTCTCAACCTTTGTACTTACTGTCTCTGATGCTGTGGAAAAGGTTTGTCTTATTAATCATGTTGATATAAATATGGAATACATTTGTTTGCAGTAGGAGTTTTACTGTACGCCAATGCTGAATGTGCTCGTGTATGATCTTTGAATGTGAGTTTCACGTTTGTGCAAGAATGTAAGTTCAAGATATGAGAAAAGGTGAAAACCTTGTCGTGAAGATGTATGGAAGAATGAAGGTATTGCTCCATGCTTTCTTGACCTTGGCATTAGCTGGAGGTGAGTGGTCAGCTTCATGCCCTGGTCACTTTACCCCAAAGGAAGGGCGCCAGTACCAATTGCACAGGGTGGCTGGATGTGTTCCAGACCTGGTCTGGTCAGAAAAAGATCTTTTGCTTGTGCCAGGAATGGAAGTCTGATTTGTTGGTTGTCCAGCCCTTACCCTAGTCTCTATGCTGAATGAGCTGTCCCAACTCGAAAGTTGAAGAGACAGTAAGCACCTTTTGCAGGTAGAATAGAGTAACATGGTGTGGAGAGTATGTTGCTGCTGGAAAAGTGTGAAAGGAAAAGGGTTTAAAAATACATTGAAAGTTAACAGCATTGCCCCCCAATTTTTGTGCCACAGCATTCTGAAATAATATGCATTTTTACTCACGTAACATTACTTTGCAAAGTGTGTTAGTAAAATTAATGTCATGTATAGCCTATTAGCCTGTGCAGCTGCTCATTAAATTTTTTGTGCTTCATTTATATAGGATAGCACTGGAATGCGGGGAATTTCTTGACTAGCTGATAAACTGTTAGCTTCTCAAGAAGGCCTCTGCTCCATGGAGTTAGTTAGTTAGTTAGTTAGCACTGGATAGATGGATGGATGGATGGATGGATGGATGGATGGATGGGCGGACAGACGGACGGATGGATGGATAGATGAATGGATCGTGGATGGACGGACAGATGGATGGATGGATGCATGGATGGACAGGCAGATGAGTGGATGGTTGGATGGACAGATGGATGGATGGATGGATGGATGGATGGATGGATGGATAGATAGATTAGACAGATAGACAGCTGCTGCAATTTCTTGAATGTGCATGTATCATTTGCTGTTCACGTTTCCCAGTGAAATACTATAAATAGCCAGTTATTTGTGAAAAATGTGTGGGATGAGAGGTAAGCCAGCAGCAGAGTTACAGAGAAAGAGATCATTAAAAATAAATGGACCTTTACCTCTGTTCCTTTATACTCTTTTTTGGCCTGTTGTTTTGAACAAGGACAATCATGTGTTCAGGTGTATGGCGCAGCTGTGACATTCTATGAGCGTGTTCCGACTGGCAGCCTTACAGCAGAACAGTGCCACGAACTTCAGTTAAACCAATCGGCTGACGATCAGCAGAAGACAGTGAACATCAACAAATGCATCTGCTTGCTCTCTCACTGGCCGTTCTTTGATACGTTCGAGAAATTCCTCGTGTTTCTTTATGACATGGCGTGTTCTGGCCCACACACTGTGCCCATTGAAAGGTGAACTCTTTTAACACTTTATAGTAACAGTTTAGGATTAACATGTCGTAAACCAGTGATCCATTATCACATCCTAGGGCTATTGCTGTCATGCACTAACAAGGGCTGAAGCACAGCAACACACAATGATTTTTCAGTGATAGCAATGGATCAGTGTGCTTCAGCTGATTAGCTTCAGATATTTTAATTATTATTGAAGAATAATTCTGTCAACACTGCTGTCTTTTTATTGTAAAAACAGTGTCTGTTTTTACAGTCGTTACTACATGTTTCAACCTAGGTCATTGTGAGATGAAAGCTGTACAAAATATAAAAGGAAGGTTTTCCCCTGATGATAACATCCTAGGTCAGAATGTGGTGTGAACTATTGTACAAACACATGCTGTGTTTTTATAATAAAAAGATAGTTGTGTTGACAGAATAATTCTGTAATAATAATTAAGTTAGAAAAGTATATTGAGATGTCGACTGTAAAAGAAAGCTTCCAATATATTGTACCACGGGTTTAGTTACTGTTTTATGATTAGGAATATATAACTTTCTTATACTAGCTAAATAGTTTGTATTTAATAATATTTTATGCATTGAGGTTTTACGAGGTAACAGTAATAACAATCATTTTATTTCCATCACATATCAGCGAGAAACTTTTGACTGCTTGAATGTTTTTGGTCGTGAGGTGAAGCACTGTTGTATGAGACCATTTGGCAACAGTAGAGTGCATTTGCTTTTCCCTTATGGAAGGACATTCCCATATAATAAGTGTTTGTGTCTTTTCTGTCCTGTTGTTACTTTCCACATGAATAAATTTTAGTTCTGTCAGCTTAGTTTAATTTATGTGTTCAGACATATCTCCCATTTTCTGGAGGATGTACCATTTCCATCCCCGCAGCGGCCCTGTATCTTAGTGCAGCTGTCAGCTACAGAACGTGTTTTGCTCACCCAACCTGAAGACCTTCCGCTTGCAAGAAGGTAATGTTCATTCTGTAAATAGAAATTTCAAAGAAACAAAGATTACATGTAAGTCTGCATTATTATTTTTGATTGATGACATTTAATGAACTATTCTCATTCTTTGTATAGGAATTTGTAAGGGAAGAAACCATGATATTTTGTGGTCCTTGTCACTTTGACATCTTGGTGTCTGCAGTCGCATTGGTTTTATAATGACTCTTGATTTTCTTGTATACGGGTTGTTTGATAAGTAACCAGACTGTGTGAATTCATGACTGTCCTCCACTTCGCAGCATGCTGCCGTGCCAAGATCACGCAGAGCAACCTGCTCATGACGTGTGCCTATCGTGGTCAGTAGTGACCTTTGTCGGACAGCACAAGAATGATTAATGTTACATTACACATGACCCAACAATACAGGTTGGCCAATTATGTGTCCAGCAACCCTTATACGTAGCTGATTACAGTCAAGAATGAGGATGATCTATAGAACTTTTTAAATGAGCATATGAAGTATCAGACAATTTCAGTATGCAAATCTCATAAATGTAATGTGACAGATTTTCAGTGAACTATGCCTGTAAGATATAAAACAGAAATCTCTGCTCTGGTGGAGTTCACATACTTTTCAAATATGTGCATTGTGTTTTTCCATGCTTCTTTAAGTTGTTTATTGGAGCCATACTGTCATGCCGCAGATATCATGCTGTGTAGAGCTGGAATGTATTTCCCTACAAAAGGTTTGCTTTGAGCATTTTTTAACCTTTAAGTGACTTGGTTGGTATGTAAATTTTAGTGCATGGTTTATTGAAAACATATTATTTGTACAGAAAGAGATACATTATGAAATAAAAGGAATTTTGTGGAAAATAAAACAGAGATTATGCAGCGTGTCTTAAAAATGCAGTATATTTCCTTGTTGCCTAAATATAGAAATTGAATTTCTAGAAGTGTATGTGTGTGTGGACATAGGTCATTTAGAGGTTAAAGGAGTGGTTGTTTTGGGCTGTTATGGTTGAAAATCGAATTTGCGATGCTGTTGTGAGTTTACAATACCAAATTTCATTGAATCTTTCTTCCATGAAGCAGGCAGGTATGTTGTTCCATAAACATATTTGCTTGCTTTGTGCCGTTAGCAGGATATCTGCCACATGATCTGCTGCGTGCTCAGACTACAGTAGGTTTTCAGGTCTGTGTAACTGTTACTGGTGCTTGTTTTGCAGTGACTTTACAACTGTTGCTGAGTGTTTCATATATTGAAGTTGTAATCAGCTGTTTTGACTCACGTTTCAGTGGTGCAGGTTTCCGAGAGTTGCTCATGAACCTGGGTCCCGATAACTGCCTCATGATCCTGCTGTTGGCGCTGACTGAACAGAAGCTGCTTGTCCATTCGCTGCGTCCAGATGTGCTGACAGCAGTAGCTGAGGCTGTGTCGATGGTGTGTTTCACAAAGTGCATGCTCTCTCAGATCTCATCAAAACCTTAGTTTGTTGCACAGTAAATCGTAATTTGTTGATGCATCTGTCAGAGGGATTCGTCTTATGCTGAAGCCTTCCATTTTCTCTCATTAAAGGCTTGTGAAAATGGTAAGGAATGTAGGAGTTCCATAAGGGGGGGGGGGGAGATTTTTTGAGCAGCTAACTGACTGTAAGCTTTTCAAGAAGGATTTTCCTCCATGAATTGGTTAACACCTTCGGGGTCAACCCTAAAGGTGGAGGTAGCTTGTTCCTTAGATACAGTGTCAACACAGCCTGCTGCCAGTACCCAAATACAGGATCGCTGTCAAAGCTTTATGACTGAAATACTAGTAAAATGGTGTTAAATATCAAGGTGCATGCGCTGCTAGTTTCCAACCACTGCAGATAGACAGTAACCACATTACAAACTACAAGACACAAAATTCAGCATCACATATACTAGCTTCCTGTGTTTTGAAAATAGACATTACGTGAAGGTGACTTACACAGGCCATGTCATAATTTTATGTCATTTTAAGATGGCAATAAACATTGTCTTGTCGACAGGAAGAACCAGTATTATCTTTCAATTGGCATTTCATTACATGAGGTTTTTAGTTGATGAAGAATGTCCACCTTCAGTAACAATGCAGGTAGAATGCTTCTTCCCCATTGGAAGTTCTGAATGCAATTTTCTGTTTCCAGATAATTTTTCCATTCAAATGGCAGTGTCCGTATGTTCCACTGTGTCCACTAGGCTTGGCGGAAGTGCTGAATGCCCCGCTGCCATTCCTGATTGGGGTGGACTCAAGATTTTTTGATCTTTATGATCCTCCGTCGGATGTGAACTGTGTGGACCTTGATACAAACAACATCACAGTGTAAGTATCAGCATTTCTCATTTATGTTTCATGGAAGTGTTTGTGCGTATTCATGGGGGTGTAAAGGTGAAGCTGAGTAGTCATTATTGTATGTTCTAATAGAACCTATTGCCTCCATGTTCACTGTGTATCCAAAAGATGGAAGCAGTCAATTTTTCTGAAGTGTCCATGAATGATTTCTCCCACATTATTTTGTACACATACTATTTATACAGTTTTTATGTGGGGTTAGGAGCACATTAGCATCACAGGTTGTGTGTCACTTTTTACTTCCAGAACTATAGATACACTGTACAGTGTACTGTCGATTACCCAGGATAATGGTCAGGAGGGGGTGCACAGATAATCCGAAACATATACTTTATTCAGCAACGAACAGAAAATAAAAGTGTAATCTATTTAATATATCCACAATACATACATAGCTTACACTTAATGTTTACGTCAATAGTCCATGATTTTTGTTTGCCCTTGGGATTCCCTAATGAAAATTTAAAAAACTATCATTTCACACCTCTGTCATTAGTCATTAGCAACTTACAATCATGCATGGATAATCCGCAAACTGGATAATCTCTGCATTGATGATCAAGAGTATGTGGTATTTTGTGTGTATTTTTTCTTGGTATTACCAAAATACTTTCAACACTGTTGCTACAGATGCCTTACTGGAGATTGCATTACAGGTGTGAAGAGAAACGGGGCGGCCTGACTGCTAAGTTACTACCAAAAAAGCCAGCTCGGATCCTTCGTAATACCCTGGAACAGCTGAAACAGAAGAATTATCAGTTCAAAAAGAGCTCTGACCAGAATTCTACCCGTGATGCCAGCATTGATAGGGACTTTCAGCAGAAGCGAAAAGAGGTGATATTTTTGTGGCTGTCACTGTAGAGGTATAGAAGATCAAGGTGGTAAAATTTATTGATATTCTGAAGTATTGAAACCTGAAGTAGCAGGCAGTAAGATTCTCTGAAGCAGAGAATGTTTGCAGTTATAATACATTGCTGCATACAGAGCACTGCTGTGGACAGCTGAAGTCTGTCCTCTTCGTACCCATCCATACTATGCAATATACAGGTGATACTTTTATAACAGTGGCTGTCATGTTTTTGATTCCGTTATTGAATTATTTTAATCGCTTGACATTCTGCTTGATTTATCCTCTTCAAAATACTGTATTTTCCCACAAGAGAAAGAACTCTGAACCTAAGACAACTCTGCACCAAAAAACATTTCTTTGGACTAGAAGTTACCTTATTCATGCTTTCACCATTCTCAGCTTTGCCACTACTGCGGTGTATCTCTCGACAGATTACCACTTTCGATTAGCAGAGAACTACAAGGAAAGTCTTCAGTCACAAGCAGGAATTACAAGTGTTTCTTAGCCTTGTAGGAAAAAGCTTGCTTTAATCAGGCACATAAACAAGTATTTGAGCAAGAATAAGACATCTTTAGCAACAGTAAGATGAATAAAACAACAAGAAATAGTTGGAAAGGGAAAGAAATTATTCCAAAAATAAAGCAAGGAAATAAATATTTTGTTCCCTGACTGTGAGATACAGTTCTGTTTCTGTCATACTGATTTTGGCAGTATGTGATGGACATATTCAGTTTATATATTAAAATAATTATTTTCATCTCTGAGATACAATTGTATTATATATGAGAATATACTTCTTACACTGCCCATTGCCAATGCTAAAGTAACAATGACTGGGAAGACTATTGTTTTTCACACAAAATTTTATAAAAGTTTGGTTATTAATATTTTACAATTGGAACTGTTATAAAATCAAAAATTTGTATGGTTTACATCTCAGTTTATTGATGCTAATTAATGTAAATTTGGCAGTTATTTACATTTTGTGATACCATAAGGCCCCGAGATGACCACCTTGGTTGAAATGTGTCACCTAGTGGAGTTTGAAAAATCAGTACTAAGTGTTAATAAATTTGTAGAGGTGGTTAACTAAGTAATTTTTAGTGTCAAAAGACACGGAGGATTTCAAAATGTATTTCATATTTTGTATAATTAGTGTCCTGTGCATGAAACTTCAAGTTTGTGTTCTGTTTATGTAAAACATAGGTTTGTTTTAATTACCCATATTGGTTTGAGAAGCGGCTAAATGTGTATCCATGTCTTACTGCTGTGAAACTGATGTCGAAGTGAAGGTGTCGTTTGATAATCCTCAATATAGGAAGACACTAGCATTCCCACTTTGCAGTTTGCACTTGTGACATCTTAACCTGTTGCTCCTTCTTAGCCAGTGATAATTTTTCCTCAATTCAAAGTGAACTAATTTAGCTTCATTCTTCTGACCCACACACAATCAGTGTTGTTAGAAAATGTCTTCATACATCTACACTGGAGATTAAAGTAAAAAACTGGTCTTGTGTGTGTGTGTGTGTGTGTGTGTGTGTGTGTGTGTGTGTGTGTGTGAGTGAGAGAGAGAGAGAATATGGTTCAGTAAATAAGCCGGATGTTCCAAATTTCCACTGTGAACATGAGAAAATGATTCATAATATTGACACATTGGCTACAGTATGGTTTCTTCTGTGGCCCACAGACACATTACCAAACACCTTCCCCACTAGCTCGAACGTAATACCTAATTGGTGAGGTGCTGTAAATTTCCACCTTCATGCTTTGCTGACTGAGCATAATGTGATGCAGTTTTGTGAAGGAGTGACCAAACCTTTACATTGACTATGCAGAGTTTGAATTTCTATTTTTGACAGTACTTTTGATTAACCTTTATCCTACCAGGGTGGGCATTTAAATTTTAGTACGTAGTTTATGAAAACAGTATCATTTGAACAGGAGAAGGTAAAATTTGACATAAGTGGCATTTTGTGGAAAATAAAATGGAGCTTATGCAGTTTGTCGTAAAAATGCTGTAAATTTCCTTGTTGCTTAAATATATAAAATGAATTTCTAGGAGTGTTTTCCTCTGTGCATTCACGTATGCGTACACAGGTCTTTGAAAGCTTAAAAGTGATGACACATGGGTATTGTGCAAGTAAAGAGAAGACTGCATTGACTTTCTAGTGGTAAAAGGTAAAGCAATCCCATTACAGGCCTGGACAGGCCCTTGGGGTTCCAGGAGGTTGAGATACCCAGATTTCTAGACAGTCTTCACATGAAAGTGGTAAGGTTGTCAGCCCTACACACCAGCTGCCTTTACTCCCAGGAAATATTCCTGGTACTCATTTCTGTAAGAGGCTGAGTTGACCCCAGGGACACAGGGCAACCGAAAGTATTATGTCAATGAAAAATTCCAATGATGCTGTCTGGAATCGAACCCGCGACCTTTCGGTTTGTAGCACAGTGCCTCAACCAAATGCACCACAACATGCCCCTTCTAGTGGTAACTTGTTAAAATAAATTGATAGGCTTGGTAAATAAGGGAGAGTTGTATAAATAAATTAGTGATAAAGATAGTGGAGAATACTTACGGTATGTCGGGAATGTGAATGTGATGTTGACCCACGCATACTGTACCATGTAACTGCGTGCCCTGTGAGAAACTTCCGCCTGCAACTTACTTCGTTTTCAGGGGTTTTTATGTGTAAAGTCAGATTTATGTAAGTCACATTGTGTGTAGCATGGGGATTATGTGTACAGTAGAATCTGTGATATGTGGGATTGGGTTATCCAGAAATCTCTGTTAACTGTCAAATTTACCAAGAGGCCCATTATGTAATAATTATAATAACATAATTGTTATTATGTTATGTAAGTAGCTCAAGGAAGACAATTTACAGGATAAAATTACATAAGTGTACAGTGAAGATGGTGACACCGAAATGTGTATGTAATTCCATGTTGTGAATATGACGGTTAACAGTTCAATATTGGTGTTCTGTTCTTTTATATTATATATGCACCATGTTGCATAAGTAGTGGTGAAAAGGACTAGAAGGTGCAGCATGTGAAATAGGACAGGATATCACGTGGCAAGTTAAATGCTTAAGTCTGTCCATGAAGTTGCTAGGTACACTAAGATACATATCAAGTATAATATTCTGACATTCAGAAAACTGCAATATTCGGCAAACCTTTGGTCCCGGAGATACCGGATATTGCAGATTGTATTGTGTGTGGGTAGGTTACACATAGCAAAATTCTAAAGAAATATGACTAAGTTAGAGGTGAATGTGCTGCAGGACACTCACACTGTGTGAGGAACATGACTACAGTACACACTCACATGCAGTTCATCACATAAGCACTTACACACAAATGTAATTTTCTGTATGAAACTCAAATTTGTTTTTGGACATTATACAAAGTGAAATTTACGTAACTTAGGGAGCAACTGTACGGCTTGGCAGCTGCTTTCCTCACGGGACACGTTCCTGTGAGGAGGCACCTGTATATTATGGGCCTGTTTGATGGGGATCCAACCTGCAGATTTTGCAGGATGGAGACTTAAACAGTGCAAAATATTATTTGCTTCTGCGAGGTGGTGGCTCATCAGCGCTATAATGTCTTCGGGAAACTGTTTGCTGAACCCAAAGATATAAGCACAGCTTCCGTAAGGGACCTTTGCGTCTTTTATAAGAGGCACAGGGTTATTGAACATGTGCTGAATGGAGTGTTTAGGGCTGCACAATAAGCCTAAGGCTGAGGTGCATCCGGGGCATCTGCTGACGGGCCCTAAAGAACGAGAAGAACTGTACAGCTCATATTATCAGGCAGGCACGTAAATAAGCATTTATTTCTGTTTCCAGCAAAGCCTAGAGCTGGAGATACAAGAGGCATTCCTGCGTTTCATGGCAACTGTTCTGAAAGGCTATAGAATGTACCTGTTACCGATCACCAAAGCACCAACAATTGGGACTACAGACCCCAGCTCACTATTCGATTTACAAGGTTTGCTTGGTTTTACTTTCTTCTGTTTAAAAATTAATTATTCAACTGACCAAGCAGGTAAGTGTGGCAGTATCTGCAACCTGCATTCATAAGGTACGCTGTCTTAAGTATTGGCGAGATTGCTGTCTAACTCAACTGAGGTTTTGTGTGATTTTCCTCAGCCCATGAAAATAACTGCTGGTATAGTACCTTTAACCTTTAAATGATCGGGTTGGTATTTAACTTTTAGTGTGTAGTGTACGAAACGCATGAGTAATATTTGGACACAAAAAGATAAAATTATGATATAAGTGACATATTGTGGACAGTGAAACAGAGGTTATGCAGCATGTATTTAAAAATGCAGAAATTTTATTTTTGCCTAAATACATAAAATATATTTCTACGGATTTTTTTATGTGTGTTTGGATAAGCAAATGTAGGTCCTGTAAGGGTTAAATGAACCATGGCCCCTTGCTCTGCAGCTTTATAATTTCATTACATACTCTGTTTTTTGTATTTGAAGCTTTATAACTTGCATAGTTGGGAAATTGTCATTAAGTAACCCTTTGGATGCTATAGTTTGGAGGACAGTACTCCTGTCTCATATTCAGGAGGTCTCCATTTCTGACACTGGCTGTCCTGACTGACATTTTTCACGGCTTTCCTCAGTTGACCCAGGTAAATAGTGATGTGGTTTCTTAACCTGGCTGTCACTGCTGCTCTTCACATCCTCTCCCATTCATTCAACATTAATTATCTTGTTGTACGATGTTATGTAATCTGGGCTGTTAACAGTCATAAAATGAGCCACATACAAACATTAAATGTAATAAACATACCAAGGAATAGTGTGTAACTGGTGGGTTTACTTTGATGTGTGTATGATCCTGTCTGAGGTATGCTGGATGTACACAATATTTTGGTTTTTTGGTAGCTTATTGTACTTTCAGTGTGGAGATGATATAATTGTAGAGAAAACCTGTTTAATTTCTGTTTCCATATGATATCAACCAAGCCGAAACCTAGACCCCTGCTTGCAGCCTAAGGGTTTGTGTATAAGGTTAATATACAAGGTTAATAATCAGTTTACTTTCCATGGTATTCCAGCTTAGGTTTTAAACTTTTGAAGTTCAAGGCAGCATTATGCCTCAGATAACAATAACATATCTATTACACATGGAAAGCAGCTTGATTAAACATATCAGGTCAGGCACAGTTAACAGCACTGTAGCATTCAGTTTGAAGTGCTTTTTGCTTCTAGTGCATGGCTTTCTACTCTGGTCATTTTCTTCATGTGTTGGCTTTACATTTTCCAAAGATCATGTAGTGTGCTTGGTTTATTACAGGGTTTCTGCGGTCACGTGACAAGACCCATCACAAGTTCTTCGCTTTGGTAATGAAAACGCAGATGTTCATAAGATTCATCGAAGAAAGATCATTCGTGTCTGACATGGATGCCAGTTTGGCCTTCTTTGATGAATGCACTGAGAAGGTACGAAGTGACCCCTTTGCTAAGGAAACTGTGAGTTGCAGCAAGACCCTGTATTTATAAAGGAGAAGCTGCACAGTACACTAAAATTCTGTGACAGCTGTGCCACATGTGAGATATCACTGATGTGTTTTAGGACTATTTCCAGTGCCACAGACTGTTTTGTTGTTAGTTCAAGTCATGTGAGTTTAAATTTTTAATAGAAATATTCATTTTGTTTATTACAAATTGTGGATTTAGGTTCATACGTACTATTTTTTATGCGTAGACATATGGAGAGTTCTTGTCTCTCAAGTATGAATTGGGAGGTTTGGTCTTTTTAGCCTGTTACTGTGTCTCAAGTTTTTAGTACACCTGATGACAAAAACAGATTGTTTTTGAAATGTAGTGTCCGAGTGAGCTGTGGCAATGGAAGTAGTCCTAAAATAGGTTAGTGATATCTCACACGAGAAGCTGCATAGACTGCAGAAACCTGAGGGCATGTTCAGCCATATTTAAGGAGCATGTATAATGATCAGCTTTTCCGAAGATCTACCTGTAAATTAGGTCTGTAGCAGTGAAAAATGTGAACAGAAGTGGATGACTAAATTACGCAGTCCTTAATTTACACATTGCACTGGCCATATCAGATACACTAACTTTTTCAAACTCACAGACTTTTTGGACAGTTTCCATTGTATGTTCTGAAATATAGGCACTACATTTTGGCGATAGGTTCGGTCCGTGTCTTCAGACTTGCTTCATCCAAAAGAACGGTCACATGTTGAGGATTTACACTGTAATTAAACCTGTTTAACCTTTTAAAGCATAGCGGTAACTTTACATAACACCAGGTTTAACATTAAAAAATTCTACGTGGTGCCCACATTACGTTTATGTGTTTTGTATGGATCTCAGAACAAACAGCAAATTTTACCTTATAAAACATTAAGAGATTGGTTTTTATAACCGAAGTGGAGAGTGTTTACAGCGCGGTACACACCGAGTCCTTATATAAAACAGATATGCTTCGTCTTTAAAGGGTTAACATCCAATTGGCAAGTACTAAATATTCTAAAAGGGGTTTTACTAATGTGATGTTAATCGGGGTTGAATTTCAGTGTAAGTAATCGTGTAGTGACATGTTTTGGAAGAAGTAAACCTGAACATGGGGATTGAACATGTTTCGGAGACATAATGTATTATATTTTAATACATATGATGGTAAAATTTCAGAAGGTCTGTGAGTTCAAATGTTGCGTACCATCGTCACTGCCTCATAGCCTAGTACTTCTCCACTCTTTCACTCGCTGAATGTCTGCTGCTGGCTGACCTTGCAGCAGTACATTAGCAGTTGGCACTATTCATTGCCAAGCCATGAGCAGCAAATGGTCTGTGTTGAAGGATTCCCAAACTGACATATGCACAATCTAGTGACACAGGAACAGGCTATACACAGAGTGTCATGAAAGAGAAATAGTTTGTGTCATCATGGTGTGTTTCTGTTTGCCCTTCAGTGGATAAGTTAGTCCAGAAGGGCACTGCTATTAACTAAGCTTAGATATGGGACCAGATGCCTTAAAAGTATTTGAGGAAAAGTAACTCTCTGATGATACTGCCATATTTAACCTTCATCCTGTTAGGGTGGGTATTTAAATTTTAGTGCATGTTTTGTGGGGGGGAGGGGGGGAATTAGTACTATGTAAACAGAAAAAGATAAAATTATGAAATAAGTGGCATTTTGTGGAAAATAAGGCTTAGCTTATACAGCATGTCTTAAAATGCAGTTTATTTCCTTTATTACCAAAATACATGAAGCCAATTTGCAGAAATATTTTCCTACATGTTTTACATATGTCTGCACATGTCTTTAAGAGATTGAGTTTTGGACGGTCTTAATTGCAGTTATTGTTGTCTTGTCTCCTCACATTTCACATGTAAGGGGTTTTCTTTTTGATGTTGCATGCTTTGTGGGTAATTTTGGTGAAAGGAAGGTTGCAGCATTGTGTTTTAATCTTGAATGCAGTTTCTAGTCATACCACATTGGATGCAGATCTCTGCTTCATGTTCATGTTTTCGTCATGCAGGTGGAGTGTGATGATGTAGATGGTCACCTTCTGGAACTGGATGAATCACATCAGAGCGAGCGAACAGTGTTCATTACGCCGCCAGAACCGAATGGACTACCTCCTGGTAGACTGTACTCGTACAAGGTATGTGGATTACAAGCTGTTATACTGATATGCCTCTGCAGAGAGATATCTCATTATATTCACTTTCACTGAATTGGTACCTCCCTCCCACATAACTGGGGCTTCCTGGCTTACAGCACAGGTCATGGTTTGTTTGTCACTTAAGAGCTGCAGGAAACATTTGGTCATTTCATGTTTACTGCAACTCACACTGTGAGATCTGTTCAGAACTTTGCATTACTATCATGTTATTCATATTGCTATCTTTTCTGTTTGTCTTGTGTCATATGTGTGGTTGCTGCTTTTGTTGGTTCAGAAGTACATGTGGGTAGAGTGTAAAGCATGGGTCTTCAACCAACCTGCGGCCTGCCATGTTCTATTATGTGGCCTACAGCTGCATTGTGAATTATGTACTTACTATAAAAACTATTCAATAATTTAGGCTGTTAGGTATACCACTTCATGTTACCTTTCCACATGTGGCCCGTGAACCAGCCCACAGTAACGGGTGTGGCCCTTTCCCATGAAGTTTGGATACTTATGGTGTGCAGGTAGGTAATGCTAAGGATGATTATGTGGTACCCTCTACATCTACTAATAGAAGAAGTTTGACTAAGTGAAGTGAAGTGAAGTGAAGTGAAGTGAAGATCATGTTGTAATGAAAGCAAAGGGGCAGGGAGTTAGGTTTGATTCCTGGAATCCCATGTAAAACATCATGTAGTTGTTAGTTCTGTGAGAAGAGTGCCTCATTTATTTTACTTCTGCATGCTTGTTCAGGGTAGTGTTCTTATGTAGTACCTGTGTTTTATGCTTTCAAAAGGTGGGGTGAGAGTTATGGTGCAGAACATAAAGTAAATTACTTGAAAATTGTTACACAGAGGCTTGTGAATTTAAATTTGTTTTACTGTGAGCAAAATATTTTAAGGGTCTGTTGAGTATGTAATGAATTTGTTCAGGGAATTATACAATTACAATAAAAATCTGTTTGAAAGAAAAGAAACAAAATGCTTGTGCTCACATGACTTATTGTCTGCACTGTATTTTTTGTTCCATTTAAATGTGTGCATGTGATGTTCATCGTAAATTTCTCTTGTGAGTTCTACACATAAATCCTGTTCTTTGAAACCAAGCAGGTTTTATGACAGGTCTGAGGTTCCCAGTGGTGGCTGGTGCCAAGATTATGTCTTCTGGAAAGTGTTCCCATGTAATCTCCATCTTCAGGGTGGGAGATTATCAGCAGTATCGTACCCTGAAGTTGGAGGGAGCAGGTTCCCATGAAACATTGCTACATATCTACCAAACTACATGGTGTCACATACCTGAAGAATGTTAACAGTGGATTAAATTGTGTATATCATATCAAATTATTGCAAAACCATTGATTCGTATTTATTGGCGTAGAAGGTGTTAGAATAATAAAGTAAAAGATCTTATGATGGGTTAAAACAGATTTTGCAAAAATCTAGTAGGCACTTGCACATTCTAGGTGCCAGAAGTGTGATGTGAAGCAGGTTCTGTATTGAGGACCCACAGTTCTGGAGTGACCTGTGAACCTCACTGTTATCTGGCGCTTTCTGCTCAGTGCATGTGAACCAGTACACATTTTTGCATGGGAAAAGAGAAATTATGCTGAAAATACAAGCTGTCACCTTACACCTCGATTACCTGATGCCTGCAATTTGTGCACACCAGGGGAGACTATGTATGGGATAATGAGAAATGCATGCAGGATTTTAATGCGGAATCCTAGCAACTAGCTACAGGCTGGATGGTCCAGGGTTCAAATTCTGACAGGGCATGAGATTTCTCTTCTCAAAAGTCTTCGCACTGGCTCTGGGGCCCATCCAGCCTCCTATTCAGTGGCCACTGGGGTTCTTTCCTGGGGGTAAAGCTACTGGGGTATGAAGTTGACCACTTTTCCATCTAAGGTCGAGACAGAACGAGTAGAGTGACACCTCTTCTCCCCCATATGTGTTTATTGTGTGGACAGGGACAACTTTACTGTTTCCATTGTGGAAAATAGCTACTTGAAAGAAAGAGAAGTAGATGGATGTTGTGCAATGGGAGGTTGTTAGAATATGCTCAGGATTATGTCCAATGGCAGGCTTTGGTATGAGCAGGTTCTGTTATTATGGAATTGATTAAGTAATGTGTTGTTGGCATTGCTGAAATGTTATGAGTGAATTTTTAAAAGGGCTTTAACCTTTTAAAGCCTAGCGGTAACTTTACATACACCAGATTTAACATTAAAAAATTCTACGTGGTGCCCACGTTGCGTTTATGTGTTTTGTACGGATCTCAGAACAAACAGCAACTCTTGCCTTTTAAAACATTAAGAGACTGGTGTTTATAACCGAAGTGGAGAGTGTTTACAGCGCGGTATGCACTCAGTCCTTAAATACGGTTCGTCTTTAAAGGGTTAATTTTTTATTGTCTGTTTGTGATATATGTGCCATTGTAGATTCCTGCATGGAGCTGTCCTCCTATGTAAATGTAGAAATATTCAAAATTTGATGGGAAATGTGCATATTTTGGAAGTAAGGAATGTGTTGTAGTGATAGTAATTGTTTTATATTAATACTTTACACTTCAGAAGGAAAGAAGAAAGTATGCCGCTTTCGCGCATATGTATGTGTGTGTGTGTGTGTGTGCATGTGTGCGTGTGTACATATTCTTTGGAACATGGTTCTGGAAAGGGTGATGTTTCTCCTTTGTATATTAAGTCTTGTTTATAGCAGCGTTGTTAATTTAAGTACATTTATGGTTTTGCTGTATGATGTCCAGAAATAAGTGCAGCTTTTTTTGATGTGAGTGATGGCCTGATTTTGCAGAGTTTTATGCTGGATCCCCTTCTCTTCAGTCGCAACGAAGTAAACTTCCACACTGCAGCGTCACGGCTGAGTGGGGTTATGCCAGGTAGTCCGATGGCCCGACGGACTAAGCACGAGATTAAGTCAGCTCAAAAACTAGCTCGGAAACATGCAACATCACCAGAGCTTTGGGCCAAATGTTTGCTCACCACCTGTTACAGGTAAAATTATCCTCCATAGTAGACTTTTACCTCCCAGTGTACTGCATGAAGCATAAGGTATCTCGCACCATGCCCTGCATTCCCACATACATTTGCCATATTTACGCATGGACCATATGCACCTGTCTCTGATATTAACAATGAAGAAGACAAGGCGTGCTTCTTGCCGAGGGATTTTTTTTAACAGATTTTCTCATATTTGAGTATGAATAGTGAATCATTGTCATAGTATGCGATTTCAGTTGTGTACCACGTTTGGTAGTAGGTAGACATTTGACTTGTACAGTTGTCTGGCGGAGTGTTTGTTCTTTGTCAGTTTGTAATGTAGAGGTATGTTCACCACTCATGATTAACATGTAGTCAAGAGGCGATTGTCAGTGTTTTACTATGATTTGTTTTTTGTCAGACAGTAATATGTGACCTGTATGGATTGTGTCTTTGACATGCAGCCTAGTGGTTCCAATGGTTGCAGGCCATTATTATTGTCCTTTCCCTAGTAATGGAGCACCAGTGGAATGAAATTGACAGGGTAAAACCGAAGAACTCGGGGAAAAACCTGTCCCAGTGCCACTTTGTCCACCACAAATTCCACATGGACCGACCCGGGATTGAACCCGGGCCTCCGCGGTGGGAGGCCGGCGGCTAACCGCCTGAGCCATGGTACGGCCTGGTTACAGGCCATAAAAGGTTTTGTTGTTGTTCAATATATTTTGGGAAGTACTGCAGTTATATGGTGTAATGTTTCTGCCTAAACAGCTTGTGGTTTATACATTTGCCAAGTTATGCCATGCAGTCTGGATCAAAGGCTCCAGCATGTCTTCAATCAGCATATGAGTTCCTAGTCAAAATACAGAAGATGAAGCTGCAGCCTACAGATGAGGTAAGCTTTTTTGTATGTTCTTTTTGTAACGTGGGTGATGTAAGACCGCATCCAGACTTGAGCATTCTGCCACAGTATAAGACTGCAATGTCACAGGAGTTTGCAGGTCTGGATGGTTTTACTGTAACATTTGCATTGTTCGATTCGCTGCGCGGGCTGATACACCTTGCTGTCGGTTTTCCAGCACACATCGACGGATGTTACATTACACTGCCAGAGCTAGTTCAGATATGTTTCTGTGCTCACTGAGATCTTCGCATGATGCTGATACTCTTCAAGACATCTACCCACCAGCAGCAGCGAACCGTTGGTGGATCGCAGCACACTGCTCGTTTGCCAGAATGTGTGCTGTGTTGTCTGAACAGAAACCTGGGGTGGGCAGAACCATGCACAGTTATGTTACGCTGTTCCATTGCAGCAGAATGCACAAGTCTGGATGTGCCCCTATGCATAATTTGGCTGTCCCTTCCACCCATCTGTGTATTTCGTCTCTGAAACTGTTTTATAGATTTTGTTGAAATTTGGTATTGGTGGTCTGTATGTAAAATTTCTAGGCAGTTGCTGGGATGATACCGCAAATTAAGCCACAGCTGTCTCCTTCCATATTTGTCCTAGTACACTGTTTACTAATCATTTTTCACTTGATAATGTATATACTGTATACAGTATCAAGTGCTGTACCGCTTTCTATGCTATAGAGAGCGGTACAGGCAGCTGCATATAATAATTAAGAATTGGATCAGGCAGTTAATGTTTTTCACGTCCTAAAGATGAGTATTCTATGCTACGTCAGGTTTGTTACCGCGTCATGATGCAGCTGTGTGGTATGTACAGTCAGCCTGTGCTGGCTGTCAAGCTGCTATCACAGATGAAGAGAAGTGGCATTCAGCCCAACGCCATCACCTACGGCTTCTATAATCGTGCTGTTCTGGAGGCAACATGGCCTTCCGACTGTACAAATTCCAGTCAGCTGCTGTGGAATAAGCTGAGGTAGGCAAGATTTTCACGTCCAGAAGGAAGAAAGTGTGACAAATGAGACAGGAACTGCAAGCGTCAGTGACTTTGTATACATGTATTTGCTTTGTGTTATAGTGTTAGTTGTTGCATTCTGTTGTCTCACAAAGCAAGATATGGTGATAATACCACCCCTGTTTTTTAAAAAGTGGCTAACTGCCACTTTGAGATAAAGTGAGTCATGTGTAGCAAGTTATTCAACTAAATTCCATCTTCAAGAATAACCTAGATAGGTGGGGGATATCGTACCTGTCAAAGCATTTGTCATGTGTAAAATGGAGCCACCTTCTTGCTTTTCCTGTAAAACTGACATTTTGTGGGTTGTCTGCTTGTTACAAAATAGGGGCGATATGGATAACTTTATTTTACTTTTCATGCGTTATGTTATGTCATGTTCTCATTTGACAGCCATCTTTTGCTTGTGCTTTTTTGTGTCATATCATGTTTGAACTCACTGATTATCAGTTCAGTTGGGCTGCCATGCTTAGTACTGATGTCATGAATAGTTATTTCAGCATTGATTGTTTTCATATATTTATATCATATCTTCATTTTTAATTTCTTATGATGTAGAACATTCCTTGTCACTTCTTATTTTGTTATTTTCAGTTGCTCCGATTTCAGTAACATTTTAAAGCAAGTGTTTACTTCCATAAGGAAATCTGATAAGTGTCCTTAATTTCCTAAACCGAGTTACAAAACCTGTCATATTACCTTTTGCTTTTTGAGTTGTGTCTGATTGACTGACTGACTGACTGACTACATGGAGTAGAGTCCTTTCTTGAGAAACATAACAGGTCCTCAGCTTGTCAAAAAACTCCCAGCATTTTATGGAATCTGAAGGTTCATCACTGCATTCACAACATCCCACTACCTGTCCCTGTCATGAGCCAGCTCAATCTAGTCCATGCCCCATCCCACTTCTTGAAGATCCATTTTAATATTATCCTCCCACCTACACGTAGGTATTGCGAGTGATCTCTTTCCCTCTTGTTTCCCCAACAAAACCCTGAATGCAACTCTCCTCTCCCTCATACATGCTACGTGCCATGCACCTCTCATTCTTTATTTGATCACCAAAATAATATTTGGTGATGAGTACTGATCATAAAACATGTAGTCTTCTCTGCTATGCTGTTACGTCGTCCCTCTTAGAACCAAATATCTTCCTGAGTGTAATATTCTCGAACACCCTCAGCCTATGTTCCCCCTTCAATGCGAGACACCAAGTTTCACACCCATACAAAGCATTGGGCAAAATTATAGTTCTGTATTTGGATAGCAGACTAGAAGACAAAAGATTCTGCATCAAATGATAGCAAGCATTCCCTTACTTCAGTCTGCTCTTAATTTCTTCGTGACACAACATTGAAAGTACTGGCCTGCTGCACAGCAAGCTCCCTAACTTCCTTTGGCCTTTGAAGGACGACGTGGGACTCCAGGTATATGCAGCATTTGCTGTTCGGGTGGTCAGGTCTGCAATGGCAAGACTGACCAGTATGTTGAGACCAGAGTTAAAGGACACTTGTTGGATGCTGACACTGGGCAGCCAAATGCCAGCAGTGTCAGAGGACAGTATGAATTGAACATCACATCCAACTCCATGAAACCAGATTTCTCCCCACTAAACTATGTTATGTAAACTATGTCATTACAGAGGCAATGAAGCTTGAGTTTCATGCCAACAGCATGAACAGGGAGGATGTGCTGGTCCCCAGCAGATCATGGATATCTCAAATTGTCTTTCTGAGACAGCAGAGGAATCTTTCCCATGATGGTTACTAACAGTTTTCAGGGCCCCAAACTGTATAACAGTCTGTTTCAGTATCCACATATATTCAAGGTCTCCCTTCTAACCTCTACAACTTGCTCACCTCCAGTACAAAGTCCGTGCCTGACCACCTTCACCCTATTCTCATCTCTGTGTACTTGCATCTTAAAAGAAATCTGTGACTTGTTTAAGCACCTCACACCCGACCACGTGACTGATGTCACATACCCGTCCTTCAAGTTATTCTAAGGCCCCACTCAGTGCCTGGAACTACCCTCCCTTGTTCCACAACCCCATCATCCTTAACTATGTAATAAACCCGTATTTTCTGGCATGGGTACTCTTTATGGCCTGTTTGTCCATGAAAGTGAACGCCCCTTTGAAATGTTACTTGCTGCTTTCTATGCAGCGTGGTGTAACCTCCCAGAAGACTCAAATGTTCATGAGCACTGTCATAAGAAATGCAAATCTTGCTTTCTATATCTTCTTATTATGGCTTGTTTCTCAGTTCCAAAAGTTCACTATAACATTTTGTTGTCACAGTCTCTACTTTTGTACAGAGAATGCTGAAGTCCGTATTGTGACTAGGCTATGGGCTGAATGATCCGGGGTTCAAATTCAGGCAGAGGAAAGAGATTTTTCCCTTCTTCGAAATGTCCAGACTGGCCCAGGCCCACAGTTCTTTACTGGGCATAAAGTGGGCAGGATTTGACGTTGATAACTCACCTCCATCTAGTTCTAGGGCTAAGACTGAGTGGAACTGTAACTCTTCTCCTCCTGTGTACCTTCATTGTGTGGACAGAGACAAATTTACTGTTAAGTTACTAAACTTTTGTGACATTAAATAACTTTGTTACGCCTGTAATGTTCTGCTCCCCACCCTCAATAGCCTTACATTCGAGTAGATACTGAAGGGTCCATTTGCTTCAGAGATTACTGATGAGAGATTGATGGTTACAGAAATGTGATAATCGGTGTGGCCTTGTTTCGTCGTGCGGGGGTCCGATGCCGGGCGTCTGATGATTCAGTGTCTCTGGTAGATGGTGCTGATGTCATCTCACGTACTTCACTAGAGAGTGCAAGTTCTCATCAGGAAACTGCTAACGTTGAAGCAGCATCACACGATCACAGTAAGACTGGTTAGTAAGTTTTTGGCATTTTTGGGACATGTTAGATTTATTACACTGTGCTGTTTATTGTTAGGGATATGTTTGATATACATAGTATTTTGGGAATTGTCTATACTGTCATGTTCAGGTAATTGGATGGCTTTGTACTGACATATATGTTTTATTTTTATTTTTGAGTTTAGTAGCAGTTGTTGCAATTGACCCTGGAACCCTTTCTATGCTAACTCCTAGACCATCTGTTTGTCACTGTAATGGTCAGTCAACACAAGATGGGAGTGTAGCTACCGCTTGCTTTGTAACATATGTAAATATACTTCAGACTGGGAACAATGTACAACCTACTGGCAGTGACGTTATAGCAGGAATATTTCCACAAAGTCTCCAGGTTCAGACACAGGTAACATTTGCGAGCCTAGGCTGATGTCATAAGTTGGTAGAGTGCACAAAGTTGTGTGCACATAGGTCTGTGTTTCTGCGGACAGAGCGGTGGGGGTGCCAGTATTCGTCTGCCTACATAGCAGCTGCAATCATATGACTGAGGTCGGAGGACAGTAAGGTTTGTGAGACTCACACTGAAGGCTGTCATGCAAAATGATGGCGACTTTGTTGGTATAATCCTGTTCTTCATGCATGTAGATCTTCAAGCACATTGCTGTGCGTGATCGTACTATCATATGCTGGTTATGAATATAGACTCTAGTGCAACCATTATTTAAGAAATGTGTATGTTGTGGGCTTATGTAGTGGTACCATCCATACAAAGTCACATCTTCAGATTTTTATTCTTTTGGATTAGCTTAATTACAGCAGGTTTCTTTTGCCATAAGAGGAGTAGTTTTTTCTTAATGTCACAGTGATCACAGCTGATTGTTCCTTGTGTATGTGTATAAATAGCAGTTGCAAGTGTGTTTGTTTTCCAGTAAACAAAGCTGCTAATACTTCCCATCAACAAGATTCAACAGACTATGCAGCATTTGATCGCTTCAGATCACGTGTTGGTAGCATTGTTCGACCCTCTGGCGCTCCATTGCTCACTCCAAGGACTGCACTAGAACAACAGACATGTGAGTGGTTCTAAATTCTAACTGAACATGAATCATCTGTCATTTGCTGTATACACAATGTGTATGTAAAATGTTGAGTGTTTGTTTTTAATCTCTAAAAAATTGGGATCATACTTGTAAATATGTTCAACCTATGTGAACACGGTAATGTAGCTGCAGGTTCATAAACACCAGAGAATTACAGTGTAACCCGTTTTAAGAAGATTTTGAAAATTCCAAGAAAATCCTACTTCTTAAGCAGGAAATTTCTTAAAAGGGTAATTTTAATGAAATGGGAAAATTTTGGTGCTTTTTTATCCTGATTTCTTAGGTGGGAAATTTTCTGTACCGGGTTTTTCTTAAGTGAGTTTCACTGTACTTCATCCATGAAGATAAGAAGGGGGTTTGATCTGCGTTTGTCCCATCTTTTTAGCATTTGCTGTCGTGTGTGCTGACATTTGCCTGTAGTGGGGTGTGAGCCTAGTCATGATAACATTCGGCAGGCTAAGGGCTTCCTTGAAAGATCTCCCTAAAAGAGCTGGAGAATTACTCGACTTCAGCAGGAACCAGCTAAGAATAATGACAGGGCTGCTAACATGGCACTGTCATTTAGAGAGACATTTAAACTGGGGCTGGTAGACAATCCTGGCTGTGGTAGATGCCAACAAGCATTCAGAACGGTGTATCATCTCGTTTGTGACTGTGAGGAAATCCTATTATTAAGATTGAGGCACCTGGGTCAACATATCTTGAAACCAGGTGACTTTTTTGAAATTTCCATCACCAGGGTACTGCACTTTGTTCAGAGTGTGGGCTGCTGAATGCATGAGCAGAGGGCTACGCAGAATATTAGAAATGTTTGACATGCAAGGTTCACGACAGTGTCCGCCATAATATATTCTGATGATGACATTTTCAGTTTAAGATTGCGGTCTACTGGGATGTGACTTACCTAATCTTCCAAACTATGTGGAGACACATTCCAGAGGAATGTAAATCAGATACAGCTGTGAGAAGCTCAAACTTTATTTTCAGTTTTTGCCTGAAAGTGTTGGCCTGTTTCAGTTGAGAGCAGTGCAGGCTTACTGATGACTGGACGATATGATGGCCCAACTCTGTCAGAGGAGAGCGACTTATTTGATGGGGAACTTTCTAACGAAATTGGTGCCAGCATTTCACCCAGCAATCCAAGAAGACGAAATCGAAGTGGAAGTTGCTCCGAGTTCATGTTTGGTTTACGCCAGGGACATCTTTCAGGAGGTGGGAACTGTCAAGGAAGCCCACAATCACCACGTTCTTCAGATGCCAACAGTCCGTCCGAGTGCTTTCGGTTACTTATCAGGTACATTCTGAATGTCCTTGTTTTAATGTTTGATTCTCTAAAAGGTTTACATGACAGTTCATATACCAATCTTGTGTTGAATTTTGTTCACTGTGTGGTATATTTGATATAGCCTGGTATATTTGGTATACCACACAACATGCTTCAGGAGTTGACTGTATTGCGTTCTGTGGGTGATTTAATGTCATACTGACATACGTTTCTGGAGGTGTTGGGGATTGAATGCTGCATTTTTTGAATACTGGGCCAGTGTGCTTTACCATAGCAGTTGAGTCCACTAACCTATTTTTAGGTGCAGTTGCATAGACTCTGAAAGTGCCTGTTACCTTCATTATGTCTGTCTCCACACATATCAGCACAGCTGCCACTGGATGGATGTCTGAAATTTTATTCTGCGGGCTTGTATTAAAATCTGTTAAGAAAACCCAAATTTGGTTAAAATCGGGCCAAAGTATTCATGTGCTTTACATGGAGAACTAAGTACATTTTATTGTTTTCAGCAACATTAAATCACCATAAAACCACTCTCTTTGGCTGAAATGGTATCGGGCAGTTGGTTTATCCATCCGCCCGCCTGCCTGCCTGCCTGCCTGCCTGCCTGCCTGCCTGCCTGCCTGCCTGCCTGCCTGCCTGCCTGCCTGCCTGCCTGCCTGCCTGCCTGTCTGTCTGTCTGTCTGTCTGTCTGTCTGTCTGTCTGTCTGTGGCAGCACAGCCCTTACTGGATGGATTTATGTGTAATTTGATATTGGTGACTTTTATGAAAATCTGTCGAGAAATTCCATATTTGGTTGAAATTGGACACTTTACGTGAAGACCTAAGTATGTTATATTGTTGTGAGTGACATGAAATTGCCATTAAAGTGCTCTTCTTTGAGTGGAATTTTATCAGGCTGTGAGGATAGCCAAGGCAGGGTGAACCTTATGTGAATGTGTCACAGTGTTATGGTATATATACGTTGCCTGTCTTGTTCAAAATGCCTTTGATTCTCTCTCAGTCATAACCCGTCATCTTAAAAAGTAATAATAATAAATAAATAACAGAAATACGTGTTGGAGTCATAACTGACCGTCCGAAGGCAGGACTAGAACCAACTCACAGAAAATTTTGTATATCTATTATTATATGACCGACCATGGACTGTGTCCAACATAATATTGGTGTAACACATATTCATCCCACAGTACCATATAAATGTAAAGTTGGCACTATACATGCCATGAAGGCATAGAGGGGGAGTGGAAGTATAGCTGTACTTATTCTTAACCCTAGGATTATATGGAGGTGGGTGGTGAAGTTCATATCCCAGCTGCTTTACCCTTAGGGAATAAAGCCCGGTAGCCTTGATTAGGAGACTGGGTGGTGCCCAGTGCTGGCCATGACATTTTGGACATGAGAAAAATTCTTTTGCCCCAGCTGCTGGGACCTGAACCCTTGATTATCCAGCCCTTAGCATAGGCACTGTACCAGGTGCAGTGTCCTGGCTGTTGTAGTGTCATATTTAAAGGAAAACTAGAGCAAGAGTAGCATTGCCATTCCTAGGAACTGATAACTTATGTGACAGTGGCATTTCTCCTTAACAGTTGTGTACACTTTAATAACCTTTGTTGTCCTACGCGTCCATATGCTGGTCTGTAAAATGTACTGGTGAATAGCCTAGCATGCAATATACTGGTCTGTTTGTGTTTACTTGGTAGAAATTTAAACGTCAACTAAGCCACAAAAACTCAGGCTGTCACAAGATGCAGTTGGCATTTAAATCCGTCTTCTGAAGGTTAAGCCGTCACATGAATTCATTCAAGGAATCATGTTGACTGTGGTAACATTCTGGTACAAGTGAATGCCAAATACCCATGAGAATAGTGTTTCGCAGGTTTAACATTTTTCCAGATTTTATGCCATTTTTACGTGGTCCCCATTAAAACATAAAATTGTGATTTTACTCTGTGTGTGTGTGCGTGCGTGCGTGTGTGTGTGTGTGTGTTTTTTTTAAGAAATCAGAACCTGTATCTACTGTCTGTTTTCAGTACGTTGCTTCTTGCATCACTGTGTGGGTTAAATAAGTAGTTCTCATTGTACATATTTTAGAACCTCTTACGGAAACAGAGACAGATGCCAGTTTTAGGGATGATGCTAGTGAATCTAAATATGGGAACCCTCGGGTGGGGATTGTGAAGCAAGCTCTTAGAATAACTGAATGTCGTACGAATCGTTATGAATGTATCAGGGAAAAGGTTAATATCCAGTTTGATCCTGGTATGTTTGTCTCAGATATATGGTCTGTTCAGTTGAAGTATTAGAAACAAGAAAGAAAGTGAGATGACCATTTCAAGATTCAGGTCTTCTGAGATATTATGCGGTGTCGACTGCTATGCAGTTACTGGTGTTTGGTAACTACTTACCCATCAGCATGGTGTAACATCCCAGAAGACTTGAATTTTCATCAGTATCACTGTGAAAGCCTGTAATGTTTTAATTCTCCACATGTTGCAGTAGAAATTGTGATTTTACTTCCGTCATATAAAGTAGAAAAATAACCCATAAACAAAAAAGAGCTGTATTTGTTTATTTTTATCCTTAAGTTTAGAGAAATGTACTCATAGGTGTGTGAAGTGTGTGAATGAATATGATAAAATAAATGTAGTGATGAATTTAATATGGAATATGACAGGTATAATTTATGTTGCAGGTCTGAGAGTTTTGCAAACGATGCTCAGATTTTGGATAAGTTAAACCGAATCAAGCTTGGCCTGCCCAGTGATGCAGGCGGTCTGAATGGTCGTGTTGCTCCCATCCCAGAAGGAGGAGGGGATGCAGAGAAACTGCATTTGACAAAACCGAATTCTAGCAGGTAACCACAGTGACATAGTTTTATGTATTCTGCGTCAGTTAATGGTCACAGAATAGGGATTTATGTTGGTAGTGCGTTTTTGGAGCAGATTTTTGTATGTTTCCTTTTAATTGAATTCTGTCTTCGCTGCTGCAGCTGCTTTTTGTTCTTGTCTTCCTCTTTCACCTCTTTTTCCTCCCATTTCTTCTTCTTATTCTTCTTCTTCTTCTTTTTCTTCATCGCCACCGTCATCGTCGTCGTCGTCATCATCATCATCATCATCATCGTCATCGTCATCATAGTCTTAATAATCAAGTTGGTAAGAATTCTTAGATAGGAGCTTGCCTTGTCACCGGGCCTTCACCTACACAGGATATGTTTATATAATTGAGGATAAATGCCCCTGAGCATTATGGAGATCTTTGTTTGTGGAATATAAAATGGAAGATGCAAATAGCTCTTGTCTTAGAGGTATACATCCTATACAGGGTGCCTACCAGTTAGTGTACAGTGTGGAAGGCCTGAAATTTTCTATTGAGAGTACTCACAGGAAACTTTCTTACCACAAAGCAGTCACTGGTATTCTAGTCTTTTGCTATGTTTGTGTAGTTGCATAAATTTTCTGTTAGTGTAGAGAGGAACTGAGAGTTGACCAGGATATGCTACAGTGAGTGGGATAAAATTGCCCGTAGGTGGCATGTGTGTCGTGTTACCAAAGGAGTACACATTGCATACCTGCGGCCACTTGTAAAAAGACGTGGACATTGGGAAACTGTTGTGTAGTAATTAGTAACTAAGAAGTACCAACAGTAATGCACGAATTTAGTATATGACACAGAGTCTTTAGAGGATCGCTTTAACTCTGACATGTTTCAGTGGTACTTTCTGGTTGATAATTCAATAAAATGAATGGTGTAAACAACACAGCGCAGTTGGTTGTGTAGTAAGTTCGGTTTTTATATGCGTTACAGTATATCTGTTCATCCAGGCATGACACCACTAGTGGAAAAATTGTGAACCTACACCTGTATGGGGAAGAAACTTGAATATTGGAGGACTGCTTTGCAATAAAAGGGTTTTTCTTTATACACATTCTCAATGGAAAGTTAACAGACCTCCCAAATCGTTCATTAATATATAGCCATTCTGTACTTGAACTGTTTGGTGTCAAGAGTTAAGTGTGCAACGTTATGTTCAGAAGACTGGAATATAAATGAGGGCTGCATAAGGAGGTATTTAGTATACATCACATTTCATATAACTGTACTGCCATCTTCCATTATTGATTGGCATGCAGATGAGTATTTTATATCAGCTTCTTCATCTTCTTCTTCTTCTGCCTCCTCCTCCTCCTCCTCCTCCTCCTCCTCCTCCTCCTCCTCCTCCTCCTCCTCCTGCCTTCTTCTTCCTCCTATCTTCTTCTTCTTCTTCTTCTCATCCTCCTCCTCTTCCTCCTCGTCCACCTCCTCCTCCTCCTCTTGGGGGGTGAGTGTTAGTGGCAGCAAAACCAATCTAACCCATAACCTTTTGAATCTAAAGTTGTACGCTGAACAGCATGCCACCAAGGATATGTAAAATAGGTGCAGGTGCAGTGTCTGGGAGCATATTGACAACTGATCCTTGAAATGTTCTGCTGTTTTGTTGTAATGGGCCTGTATTTGTAGATCCCTCTTCGGGCGTAGGAGCAGTTTCACGTTCCGTCGAACAAGTCGTGAGTCTTCTACGGAAAATCTAGAAGAACGAAGCTCAGCTGGCAGCACTGATGACTTGGATTCTACAGGCAGCCGCACTCCAAAGCACTCTACTGGCAAGCTGTTCTCCGGCTTGGGTGACCGAGTTAGTCGTTTTAGTAGTGCAGTGTGGGAGCGATCTGGGTCAAAGGGTCCATTGGATTTAGGACATGCAAAATATGATATACAGACATATGTGAAGTCTCATAATAAAAAGAACAGCAGTTTAGACTCATTAGCCAAAGTTTCTGCATGTGACAGTGGCGGGAGCAGTAGTGACCTAGAATTGCAAAATAACAGGAGGAACGGAGTGGGGGACTCATTGTCTAGAATCGACAGCTCCAGTGTGAAGGAGGAATGTGATAACTGTGATTCACAAGATGTGATTATGAATAGGACAAACAATTCATATGACTCACCGTCCAAGTCGCCTAGTTCACCTTCATGTAAAACATCACCAATTCGAACGCCGGTAACAGAAAATGATCCACTTGGGGCATTAGACATGCAGGAGGCTGATGAAGTACTTAAGGCTGTGGAAACTAATGAGGATCAGGCAGATTCTGGCTCAACGTCATTAAGTTCAATTGTTGCTACAGGAATCCTGGAACATGCGGAAGCACCTGGAGGCCCAATTCTGTTTGGGGGACATACTAAGACAAAAGGGGTTTCACGTAGTGCCACATTTGGTCATGATTGCACTCATAGTGAGTGTTCAGATTGTACAGAGCAAGGGAAGTCAATGCATAGATCATCAACGATGCCAGTTGATGTACCTGTGTCAACAGCTGCTGGTGTAACATCTGGTCTGGGGAGCATTAGTTCAGGCTTCAAGTTACCTTTCAGGTAAGTAGTTGCTTGTTGTTGGAATGAAGTGTTTTACAGATAAGTTCTGCCACGTGTGTTGATACATGTCTGTTTTAAGTTAGGTCTTTGAGAGTAAGTATGATACCATTGTCAGTTGTGTGGAGTCATGATAGACTTAAGAGATAGCAACAGTAGATGTTTTCCGTCTCTCCTTGTTTTTTACCTGATTACAGAGACCGTGCGAGTATCTATCATGCCATAGATCTTTCTTACCTCATGACAAAGTACAATGTACTGATATATCCTTACATCACTGTGAAAACATTTTTAAATTTACTGTTTTCAGGTGTGATGTGAGATTGAGGTAATGGTTAGATTTATTTTAAGCAGTTCATTAGTCTCATCATCTGTGAAACAACTAGCAATTGATACATATTTCTCAACAGTTGGACATGTTTAGTCAGTATTTGCAATATTATTTAAGAGATGAGCTTTATGTGTGTTTTTTTATATGTTGGTATGTTTTGTATGTCAGTTTTTGAAGTCTTAAGTGTTAAAGTGGTAGTGTGGTTATTGACAAATATGAATGATATTTTCTAATGGAACAAATTGCCGAGCATTGACTTGCAAAGAAAAACAATAGAACTTTCTGTATTTCTTTCAAGAAATGATTAACGAACGGTGCCCTGAAAATCATAAAGAAGGAACTACTCTAGTTTTCTTTCTCTGTGACACAACAGCCCAACTTGGGCGTAGGCTGCCTCATTGATGAGGTTTCTAGATCACGCGCAATTAGACGCACCAGGTAGGACTCTTCTGAATGAGCGATCAGCTCATCACAGAGGCCGCTACCTACACAACACACAACAAACACAACAGATGCACATCCATGCCCTCAGCAGGATTCGAAGCTGCAGTTCCAGCAGTCGAGCGGCCATGGGCATATGCCTTAGACCGCACAGTCACTGGGATAACACTACTCTAGTTACACCATAAGAAATTTTGAAACTGTAGCTAAGGAATCTGCGTGCAATTTTAAACTAATTTGGCTTACTAACCTTTGTAGGAATGCATCATGGTGTTTTAATATTGTCTGGAGTAACCAGCTTTATATGCTTTTCATTTTTATTTTGAATGTGAGAAGTCTGAAGATCGAAATAGTACCACTTGGTGTTGAATTGTCACACACGTAAGAAATTGTATGTCACATGTGAAATATTGCATCGTAAGATGTAAGTGTGCGAAAACATAGGAATGCATGTACACAATATTACCGGCCTTTTGGAAATTCTTATTTAGTTTTCCTTTGAAATTTCATTGAGGAAAGAGATTATGTTCTTGGATGTGGCACCATGTAGTTCAGTTGATATGTGAAGTAGTAAGATACTGCTGCTGTTACACTTACATAGCATAAATTCAGTGCGACACACACTTTTCCCTATGCAGTGGGGACAGTAAATTTGCAGAGCACATACTGGCGATATTTCATAAATTTTTTGGTTGTCACTCTGTGTCATGTAAAGTTGTGTTCCTAATTTAAGTTGTGGTTTTATATCTTCTGGCCATGGAGCTACTGTCATGACTTTAAACCTTTATCTGATCAGATTGGTATTTCAATTTTAGCACACGGCGTATGAAAAATGTATTATTTGAACAGAAAAGAAAAAATTATGGTACACACAGCATTTTATGGAAAATAAAACAGATTATACACCATGTCTTAAAAATGCAGTAAATTTCCATGTTTCCTGTGTGCATGAAATGAATTTTGAGTGGTCTGGCATTGCAGGTCTTTAAAAGGTTAATGCATTTCCATACCTACTGTATTTTTTTCACTCATATCAGTCCATTACAGTTAAAAAACCATTCTTGCTACCTCAGATCAGTCACAGGAACTAAAATAAGGGCGATTTAATTTAATGGCAGATTGCAGCAATATACTCAGCAATAAGCTGGGACACCTAATCACTGTTGATGTGGAAAGAGCAGGATATTGATTGCTGCGGACAGGTGATAAAGCAACTCGTACTGTGGTTCAAGTGCCGCACCCTGTATGGAGACTGTGCAGAAAAATAGTTCGTGTGTGGTGCAGTATGTTACCTGTGCTTTTTTCTGGAAAGAAAGTAGATGGTAGACAATTTGAGCCCACTTTTAGACCTCTACCCTGAAAGAAAGAAAGAAAGAAAGAAAGAAAGAAAGAAAGAAAGAAAGAAAGATGCTGGTAGTGCATATCATTGTATATCACAACAAAGACATCACTGTGTGTTGTTTGTATTTGAAATGCAGAGTGTTCACTTTAAAGCACTGTGTTAACCTTTGAATGATACAACAAAGACATATACTACTTTTTTAAGACATGCTGCACAATCTCTGTTTTGTTTTCCACAAAGTGTCATTTATTTCAAAATTTTATGTTTTTCTGTTCACATAATTTTTTCATAAGCTATGCCCTGAAACTTAAATACTCGTCCTGGCAGGATAAAGGTGAAACGTACTGTAAGAAGCACCGAAATTATAAGAACCATATCTCAGGAAAGAGTATATTTTATGTTGTAGAGAATATGGTATGCCCTTGATATCTTACGTCCTCTTAGCCCCTCTACAAATAGTGATACTGTGGTAGAAGTACTTAGAGCTGCATTGTGATTTATTTGTGGCCTTTCGATCACCAAGGTAGCTGCATGGTTGTTATAGAGTAGAACTGCAGAACCCATGACAATGGTTCTCTGTTGGCTGACCCATGAAGTTAATAGAGCCATCAACTGTTGTCAGTGTATGCTCATAATGCCACAACATATGCTCATCGTATGTTGTTTTATTATGATTAAATTGTGACGGATGTGACAGGTGGTGCATGTGGCACGTGTGGTGAAAACAAGTACCTTATACAAAATTTTGGTTCAAAAATTAGAAAGAAAGGGACTGCTTGGTAACCTGTGTCTAGCATGGGATTGTACTGTTGAAGTGGAAGTAGGTGGTAGGTGCAAACTAGACAACTGGGGGATCTGATGGTGGGCTCGTGTGGACTAACAAGTTCTGTACCAGAAAATATATTGTTCACCTGAGTCAGTAGCAGCTGTACAGTAAAGTTGTGTACCATTGTTATCATTCAGTCATTTGATCAAATAGTGTTTGTTGACAACACTAGTCAGTTGATGTCTCTATGGTTGCAGTGCAGCCACCCAGCATCATGAACAGTGCAGGTAATGATGAGGTTTGCTGTAATTGCATAGTCAGCTACAGGGTAGCACATGATGCTAACAGTACTGTCTTGCTTGGTTTATTTTCCGTTGCAGCCGCTATTCCCCTGCTCGTCTTAGTCTGCGCAAAGCAGATCTGCGCATCGGCACTCAGATCATAGAGAATGCAATCACTAACTTCAGGTCAGACATATGCTAATACCCAACCAAAATTTGTTTAATTTTGCACTGTATTCTCTAACGTACCACGGGCATTTTATTTCAGTATGCTTGTTTGATACTTTCAGTGATATTGATATGTCTGTGGTAGTTATGCTACTGTGTTTTCTCAAGTTACACTTACACAGAAATACTTATATCTGTAAAACTCAAAGTCCTTTGTGTTACAGTTTTCCATCACATGTATTATGACCCACCTTTTTTGTAACCTTAATATCATTTTGGTAACTACATGGTCAAACAATAAATTTCTGTGATTTATGCTATAAGAACATTTACACATGAAATAGAAGAACATTTTTTTATTTTCCTTCAAAATAATCTCCTAGAGCTACACTTTTCTGCAACGGGCAGTCGTTCAAGGCATTCAAAGAAATTGCTTTTAATTCGGGAATATATTAATTGCACTATAGAGGGAGCTGGTTCATCCAACTCGTAGCAAAGACTGTTGCTATTATGACAGTGGCATTGTAACATATAGAATCTGATAAAGCATTTGAACAGACTGTGTAGAATAGTCATTATTGTCATCCTAACAAAAATATAAATGTCCAGTTTCTTAATTATGGGATTTGTGTTGTTAGATTACAAAATATTTTGTCAGTCACATGCTCTGAGGGTGAGGTTGTAGCAGTTACATGTTACATTGTATTGACTGCATGCCACTAAGAAGAGACGGGGAAGGTCATAATATAAGGGAGGCCCACTGCAGCTCAATGATGTGAGATTTTGTTACACTGTTTATGTCAGTGTCTCAGTGCACTGACAGGGCCTTCAATTTTGTTGATTCTGCTCCTGTCATTAAGTGTGCTTTGTGTGTGGGATCAACAGGCCATGAAGTTATATATGAGTCGAGCTAAAACTGAGCAGTAAAGTGCTTTTTTTTTAAATAATTTCTGTTGAAGTTACGAATTTACTTGTCCATCTTGTTGTTCTTAGGAAGTACATTCCTGTTGCCTATTTACTCCTGTGGTGCTGCATGGTGATTTCTTGTTTAATTAAATGGCTGCCAACCAAAAAAGGGACTTTAAATAGTTCTATACTATGAAACCAATTATGATAACCAGCTAGGTAGATCAGAGGTGGAGAGAAAGGGATAACACTGTACTAAGGGATTTTATATTTGAGACTAGAGGACATATTTATAACTTGACCATTTCACCACCAAGGAAAGAGTGTCTGGTATTGAT
The DNA here is from genome assembly GCA_013340265.1 of Coptotermes formosanus. Classification (NCBI taxonomy): domain Eukaryota; kingdom Metazoa; phylum Arthropoda; class Insecta; order Blattodea; family Rhinotermitidae; genus Coptotermes; species Coptotermes formosanus. The sequence goes on along the minus strand of BLKM01000165.1, from coordinate 529,578 downwards.
TAGGTAGGGGGTTGGGTGTGACGCAGACTTCAGTTGGGATAGATTGTAAGGGTGAAGTGAAAAATTCTGCCTCTAGTGATATCAGGCCCCAGTCAGCCTATTTCCATTCACTGGCTGATTGAACTATCCTTATAAATTGCTTAAAACTCTTGGTCTTTCAGTGTTTGCTGCTCCATTATTACCTGTACACCTGCACTCATACTGCACAGGGTGGAGTGGCAGTAATGCTGGAGTGTTTGGGGGTTGCCTGGTACAGACTGGCTACTTTTTAACAACTTTTTAGCAGTTTACATGTCCTTATTACCAAACATTACGGTCAAGTGGGTGCCATTCCTTTTTCATATTCTGGGTAGCTCAGATTTATAGAAGTAAACCTGCAATATTTGGCACTGAATGATCAAATGTTGTATTGACCAGAAATTGAATAAGAGGTGCATTATGTTTCACTGTTTTATCAACTGACAGCAACCAGCACCAATTCCGATAGTTTGGCCATGAGTTGTTGGCGTATTTTTGGTTTTTAAAGATTATTTTTGCATCATGTTACGTAAGTAGTGATGAATAGGGTGCAGCAGGGAAAACAGGGCAGCATATCAAGTGGCAAATTAAATGGTTGTGTCTGTCCAGGAGGTCGATGAGTATGTTAGGGTACACATTTGATATAACCTTCTCATATGCAGAAAATTATGATATCTGGCAACCATTTGGTCTTGGTGGTGCTGGATATCACAACTTTTGATGTGCCTTGACTCCAGTACTGCTATCATGAAATGATGGTGTTTATGGTGACACTAAAACCAATACTTGTCCATCAAACACAACTATACATTTTAAAGTCAGGTAAACAGCTACATGTTTTGGTTTATATTTAAACCATCATCAAGCTGTATATAGAACTTAAAAAGATAAAATTTTACAGCCATAATTCCTGCATTTTCAGGTTGAGGTGTCAAACTTGTTGCTTTAGTAAAAAGGTACAGATCTGAACTTGAATATTCAGTAATTACAGTTTTAAAATTTTATTTTTTAATTTCTGTACGCAGCCTGATGATGGCATAACCATCAGCTGAAACATGTAGCTGATTTCCGGACTTCTAAATATATAGTTGTGTTTGATAGACAAGTATTGAGGTCTTTGCTCTTCTGAAATGTTATGCAGCAGTGATTGGTAGTCAGTTACTGACCTTTCGGGACAGTCCAGAGGCCCCGTCTTGAAGGGACACGTAGTGCTACCCTTCAAGATGGGACTGATTGGCTGTCCTGAAACGTCAGTAACTAACTGCCAACCTATGCTGCATAACACGTCAGAAGAGCAAAGACCTCATTTACACTGTGGCAGAATGCTGAAATCACAAGCAAGTATTGGTTTTATTGCCATTGTAACACAGTGGGATGAATCACCACAGAGAGGTTTCGTGTGGTTTCCCTGAGTTGTTCCAAATAACTGCATGGACAGTACCTCAATTTAGGCCATAACAGATTCCTTCCACATCCTTTCCAGTTCATCATTCACACTTTGTCATATCTTTCAACACTAGTCTGAGCTACTGAGCACCATTAAATGATCCATAAATATGAATCTAAATTTTCTCCTTTCAACAAGTGATATAATCATCACTAAAAGATTGAAATTGATAGATCACATGAAAGGTCATTAATGGAATACTTTCTTAAGTCATAGTTTTGTAAGTGGGAAGACACCTGCACGTGTATTTAGAAGGGTCCCAGTTTGAATCTACCGTCTCTGAAATTTCATTAATGGGATATTTTATTACACCACAGCTGGATAAGTTTGGAGGAAAAAAACTTGTATTTTTGAAGGATCCCTTTTGAATCTGAACCAGACTGTCCACTACGCTGGCTGAGAATTTCTGTTATTTTCTTCAGTCTCTGTACTTAAACTGGGGGATTGTACCTTCAAATCAGTTAAAACCACAACCTACAAAAATCCTTGCATACTTGTCCTTTGTGTTCATATTTTCATCCTAAGTTCTGCAGCTGAAAGAGCACCGTTAAGTGTCTTAAAGGATCAGTCAGTCAGTCTTAATATAAGAGGAAGCTGATTAGTTGTCAGTCCTTTTCACAAGTAGTCTGTCAAATTAGTTGATGTAAGAAAGCTTGTGATGTTTAAAAGGTGATGCAATGTTGAGTGTAACTTGAGAAGACCTGATATACACTGATGTTAGTATGGTGTGTGTGCTTGTGGTGCTGAAGGTCTAGAATGCATGTGACATGTCATATAAGGTCATTTTATGTATGTTTGTGGTGCTGAATGTTTATAATGCATGTGAGCTCTCATGTAAGGTCATTTGGTGTATATTTATGCTGCTCAGTGTTGAGACCGTACATAAGCTGTCATATCAGGTTATTGTATGTATGTTTGTGCTGCTGATTGTTTAGAATGCACATAAGCTGCCATATAACATTTTATGAATGTTTGTGCCAATCAGTATTTATAATGCACATAAAATATTAACAAGGTCATTTCGACTAACTCTGCACATCTGTTATCACGTGACAAGACACTCCGTGTAGCAAGAAAATTCTTCTGAAACATTGTGATGATGGAAAAAGTCCTCTTTGATGTTAGTGATATTAATTAAAGAGTGATGTTTTGATTTATATTTCAGGAGTGTCCATTTTGAATTTTTGGCAGAGACATGGGCTATGTGGACAAGTTTTTATGGGTTTCCTCCGTCTCTGCTTGCAAGTGCTGGCACAGTCCCTCAAATAAGGCCATTTTCACAGCCCTTTCTTCCACATGCTGGCACAATACCTCAAATAAGGCTGTTTTTACATCCCTTTGTTCCACATGCTGGCAAAGTACTTCAAATAAGGCCATCTTCACGTCCCTTTGTTCCACATGCTGGCACAGTACCTCAAAGAAGGTCATCTTCACATCCGTTTCTTCCACATTCTGGCACAATACCTCAAATAAGGCCATCTTCACATCCCTTTCTTCCACGTGCTGGCACAGTACCTCAAATAAGACCATCTTCAGATCCATTTCTTCCACATTCTGCCACACTACTTTGAATAAGGCCATTTCACATCCCTTTCCTCCACACCCTTTCCAATTTGCTATGCAGTAATCATCCTACTGTTTATACCAGATTGCTGTTCTTGTGGTGGTAACTTTGAAGCTTCTGCAGCCTGGCAGCATGTAATCCCATAGAAATTACTAGCTTTTCAGAGCAGTCTACTGCAGCTGTGTGGTTGAGGTCTCAACTGCTCTGGGTTGTGTTGCCACATCACAGGGCGAATGGTGCCTGACATTTTAATATACTGTAGTAATTTCATCTTCAAGGGTCAAAATATCCGAGAAGAATCTTGGACCACTACATGAATTTATGTTAAGTAATGGAGAGTATATATCAAGATTACTCACCATTATATAACAAACTCATTGTCTGTAAATAGTATTAATGTATACTCAGTTATCTAAAATTAATGTTGCTAACATATTTACAGGACGAGATCTCTTCAGATCACATAGGACCCAAACAGATGTTTGCATGCATACACCATACAGAATAAACAGCTATGACCTTATACCTGGAATGGCTTACTGTCACATAATTTGAATATCACAGAATTGTGATTTTATGCTAATCACCTTCGGGTATTTTAGAATTTTAATATTTTAATCATTCCAATAAAGGTGATGCAAAACCTAGATTAACATGTTGGGCCTGTATTCCTTTGTTCTAAAAAGAAACACCCTGATAATGCACCGTGGTGCCGAAAAATGTAGGAGTTTTAATGCTTGTCCTGAATTGTATTTTATGAAGTGTGTGTGTTGGTTGGTTGTTGTCTCAATTGTAAGAATATGCACATTATGAGTGACATAAAAAACTAACAGCTGTGTTTTATATTGCTCATCCTGAGTATGATTATTATTCAAATACAATACTTTTCCCAACTAATGCACTGTTTTTAATGTCGCTACATTAACACACTTATAATAATTTCACATCTTAGTCCAACATGTTTCGATCCTACAGGATCATCATGAGGGACTCACTCACAATTAAAAACTAAAAGTTACACTCACAGCTTTTTCAGTATATGTTGTAGAACCTGAAATAATTTGTTAACATGAAGTTTTTCTTGTGATCTCTGTGTTTGTATTGAAAAGGTCAAAATTTAAAAACACTGGAGTAACTGAAGTATGTAAGTGCTGTAACATATTTACATAAAAATTAATTACAAATTAAAAACTTAAAATTGAAAATTGGACGTGTTAGACTATTAAATTGTAGAATGATGGTTGCAATGGTAATTATAGTACACTTAAGTATGTACTGTAATTACCATTGCAACCATCGTTCTACAATTTAATAGTTTAACACACCCAATTTTTAATTGTTGACTTTAAGTTTTTAATTTTTAGTTAATTTTTATGTAAATTTGTTACACTATTTTTATACTTTAATTACTCTAGTGTTTTTAAATTTTGATATTTTTAGTGTAAATACAGAGATGCACACACACACAAGAAAAACTTAATGTTAACAAATTATTTCTGGTTCTACAACATATACTGAAAAAGCTGTGAGTGTAACTTTTGGTTTTTAACTGTGAGAGAGTCCCTGATGATCCTGTAGGATCAAAACATGTTGGACTAAGATGTGAAATTATTGTAAGTGTGTTAACCTTTTAAAGCCTAGCGGTAACTGTACATACGACCAGGTTTGTTCCCAGATAAGTAAAAAACACATAAACGCAATGTGAGCACCATGGAGAATTGACTAAAGTTAAGCCTGGTGGTACGTAAAGTTACCGCTAGGCTTTAAAAGGTTAATATCAACAATGGTTTTCCTGTGGTTACCAGATCTATTGCTCTCAATAATACTTAACCTTTTAAAGCCTAGCTGTAACTTTACATACGACCAGGTTTAACATTAAAAAACTCTACATGGTGCCCACATGGCGTTTATGTGTTTTGTACGGGTCTCAGAACAAGCAGCAACTTTTGCCTTATAAAACATTAAGAGACTGGTTTTTATAACCGAAGTGGAGAGTGTTTACAGCACGGTACACGCCGAGTCCTTATATGAAACAGATATGCTTCGTCTTTAAAGGGTTAATGTATGGACATCAAAACAGTGTATTAGTTGGAAAAGTATTGTATTTGATTAACAGCTGTGTCAGTGATAGGATCTGAAGGTTTCAAAACTAATAATGCCAAAGCTGTGCATATGATACAATACTGAGCCATTTCCATCCAATTCTCATCTTTACGATCTGTGTTTGTAAGATTCTCCTTAATATTATTCTTGAGTGTGCAAAGGTTTAGCTCTCATAGTATCAGAGCCACCATTGGTCATGGTTTAGTCAGTTTCCTGCTTTCCTTAGGACCTGTTTGCATTGGATCCATCTTAATTTAATTCTCCAGTCTCCTAGGTTTTCCATGAGGTTTTAATGCCAGTATTCCTTAAGACAAAATGCTGTGTTTGGCCTCCACACTTGTCTTTTGGAATGGCCTTGTGCAAATTTGCTCCAAGTACTGTGCTTGCCCAGCAGTAATGCACAGTTTCTCCCACCAAGAAACTGAATGCGTATTATATTTGTTCTTATTTTATTCAGTTATACATTTTGCTGTAAGTTGTTAATGAAAATATGCTTTTTATTGACACTGGGTACTGTTGTGTTGTAAAAACTTAAAATTTAGTGGAAACATTCAATATATTGATACTTTTTTATGCTGCTTGTAATTTATTCATATGCAAAAATATTTATTTTTGATGTGAGGTAATCACAGGAGTGACAATTTTTATTGCTGTTCCCTGGGTTATGACACTGTATCAACATACGAGATGGCACAGTGTCATAAACAAGAGGGCATAATGTGTAAAAATATCTGTCATTCATCTTAATATTTCAGAATTTTGGTGCAAATTACAATAGAAGACTTATATTTTTGCATATGTAATATATTGCCTAAATTGTTCTTTTGTAAGCTGTAGTGTTGTGTTTGCATGTGGATGGCCTTACTTTTTTTGAGTTGGCAGCTCTGAATGACGTGTACACCAATAGATCTGCCCATGATTCAATTTAGCACTTCAGTTACGAGTTTTCTATGAAAAATATGTTATGTGGTTATGCATGTTACTGTTCTGCATAGCAGTTCCAAGCTGCATTTGTCAGTTATAGACTGTACCAGAATCTGATTTGGTGGTACATTATGTTATTAATTTGGGTTATTTCCTGATGGCAGTACCTTTGACATCTAAAGTATTATGCCGTCCCCTGCTCCATTTTTTACCAGCACCTTTCCGTGAAAACAAGCCAGTATTAAACACAGTATAATTCATAGCCACATTCATCGAACTCATTATAATGGGATTAGAATGTAATGTGCTTCATTATGACAAATGCTAACACTAATGTCACCATTGCAACTTTGGGTTGGTGTGATTTGCCATTGGCTGCCAATTTTGTTTATAGTCCCAGCAGTTTGACAAGCAAGAATGAACTTCTTCGAGGCGGACTGAGCACTCTGAAGTCAGCAGGAAATTTGGTTGCCAAGAAATTTGATGAAATCAAGGAGGCCATTTCTGCAAACAGTACTCCTGTCAAACCAAGCCTTGGGTAGGTGCTTCACTGCATTTGCTTTATTGCTAAAACTGTTTTATAGTTTATGTCTCTAGCAGGAGGTGACTTGCTGCACAAATAAGAATAGTGTCAGACTGTACAGTTTGCCAAACTGCACAGTTTAGTATGAGGAACTACAAATGACATACCAATATTCACATTTAAGTACATATTGTGAAAATCTCAAATATTTTATATATTTATCAAGATGGGCTTAAGAAGGTACACTTGTGTGTAAAACTATAGCGTAATTAAGTATACAATTTATACATGTAGGTGTATAAATCACAACTTAAAGATAGCTAATAAATCATTTGAAAATGTGGCATGGTGTCAGATATTTTGCAATGATGCTAACAAATCAGAAATACATGCATGAAGAAATTCAGGTAATGAAGTGTGAGATTGCCAGCAACCCTTCAGTTGAGAATTGTGTGTGTTGTTGTTTGCTATCCAAATATGTGAAGATTAATTTTGCCTGTTGTTTTGTATGGGTGTGAAACTTGGTCTCGCACACTGAGGGAGGAATGTAGGCCGAGGGTGTTCGAGAATAGGGGGCTGAGGATGATATTTGTACCTGAGAGGAAGGATGTAACAGGAGACTGCGTAATGAGGAGTTTCATGATTTGTACTCCTCACCAAATATCATTTGGGTGATCCAATCCAAGGGGATTAGATGGGCAGGGCATGTGGTATGTATGAGGGAGAAGAAAAATGCATATGGGGTTTTGTTGAGAAAACCTAAAGGAAGGAACCACTTCGAAGACCTTGGCATAAATGGGAGGATAATATTAAAGTGGATCCTAAAGTGGATTTTTCTGGCTCAGAGTAGGGACAATTGGCCAGCTGTTGTGAGCATGGGCATGAACTGCTGGATTGCATAAAATGGAAGGACTTTCTTGACAAGCTGAGAAACTGTTAGCTTCTGAAGAGAGACTCTGCTCTGTAGAGTGAGTTATTTATTTAGGTGGTTGGTTGGTTGGTTGGGGTGTATAAATTAAGGCTGGAGGAAGCTTACTAACCGTTTAAAGACAAAGTATCTGTTTTATGTAAGGACTCAGTGCGTACCACGCAGTAAACACTCTCCACTTCGGTTATAAAAACCAATCTCTTAATGTGTTATAAGGCAAAAGTTGCTGTTTGTTCTGAGATACGTACAAAACACATAAACGCAATGTGGGCATCACGTAGAATTTTTTAATGTTAAACCTGGTCGTATGTAAAGTTACCGCTAGGCTTTAAAAGGTTAAGTATTATTGAGAGTAATAGATTTGGTAACCACAGGAAAACCATTGTTGATATTAACCTTTTAAAGCCTAGCGGTAACTTTACGTACCACCAGGCTTAACTTTAGTCGATTCTCCATGGTGCTCACATTGCGTTTATGTGTTTTTTACTTATCTGGGAACAAACTGCAACTTTTACCTGATATGTCATCAGATGATTGGTTTTTTAAACCGAGGTGGAGAGTGTTTACAGCGTGGTATGCCCTGAGTCGTTATATTAGACAGAACGCGTTTCGTCTTTAAAGGGTTAAATATACAGTTTATAAAATGTATGCATAATATAATAGTTCAAGTTTAGTTATCTCAAAAACCATAACTATTATGGAGAAATGTGTATTAGACATAAATTCTGTCTACAAATTCTGTCTGAAATATTTTTCACTGTGGTAAGTATTTACCAAGTTATTCTCAGGGTATACACAGTTATGCATGTGGGTCTTCATGTAACGTTTCTGTTTTTTTGTACCATTGTTCTTAAAAGTAGAGTGGCAAAACTTGCTAGTAACAAATTTGATGAAATTCTATTCAGCAGTTCTGATGTTTCAAGCGTGTAGGATGGATTTTAATGGTTTCTGCACAGGGCTGCATGTGTGTTTACAATGAAGAGCTCAGTTAATTCTTCTGCTATAATAAAAGTTTCATATTCACATAATATTTTAATAATTGTGTTCATTAGTAGACATGATAGTTGTAACTTTGTTAATGCCTTCTGTCCTACATGGAGATAAATATGACTGTGTGTGTCCTGTCTTGCGTGACAGAATTGTGAGAGATTATGTAGAACACACTTTTATTGAACATGATGTCACTTGTGGAATATTTTCAGATGTCTAGACCAGTGGTGCACTAATTCTAGGTGCTAGGTTGTTGTAGCAACTAAATTTTGTATGGTGGTGCCTAATATTTGTGGGTGCTAAGTGTGAAACTTGCTTTGAAGTGGCCCTTAGATTTTTTGAAATTCTGTGCATTGCTGGTTTAGACACTGTTTTACGTGTTTGTGGGTTGATGTCTTTAGTGGTACCAGTAAAAGGTAAAAGGTAAAAGGTAAAGTTGTCCCTGTCTACACCATGGGAGTCTACACATAGGGAGCAGAGTATTTCTGTACTCATTGTTAACCTCGACACTAGTTGGAGGTGGGTGGTCGACTTCACACACTGGCCACTTTACCCCGAGGCAAAGAACCCCGGTGCCCATTGAATAGTAGGCTGGGTAGGTCCTGCAGTCTTTCTGGATGTTTTGGACAAGAGAAAATCTGCTGTGCTGGCCTGGATTTGAGCCCCGTATTTTTCAGCCCATAGCCCAGTCCGTAGAGTGACTACAGTATCCCAGGTCTCATTGGTGGTACCAGTTTTGTCTGTTTGTTTGCAAATGAAATGAACATGTCTGTGCAAGCAGCCAGTGGAGTAATGAAAAATTGTTTACTGACTTATCTATTTATTGTCATTTTGCGTATGAATGTATTGTGTTTTTTGACCAGGCATGGTCGTGTAAGTGGTGAAGCAGAGAGTCCGTATTGTGAGGAAGACGCAGTAGATGGAAGCAGTGGGCCTGAACGACGTGTGTCAAATGAATTCTCACCACTGACAGTACACCAACATCTTGACCAATTCAGCAGCAACTTTCTGGACCTGTTTGGAGATGGTAGTCGCAAAGGAAGCTCCTCCAACTTGCAGCCCCAAGATGAATCTGGTACCATACCTTGATCATTTCTGTAAGCGTAAGCCTCAAATCGTATGTGCCAGGTCTTTGTGGCACCCAAAGTGTCCTTTTAGCTCTCATTTTTGTATTTATTTAAAGTTTTTCTGTTCTGGTATGTTCAAATTTTTAAATTTAGGTGCTTGTTTTTCTGATTCTGTCATTTAGTGTGCGGCTTCAGCCAGTGATAAAACTAGTCTGTTCTGACTGCTGTGTTCCTTGGTAGAAACACGTCAAATGTTGTGACTGACATAACTGGTTACTTCAAAGCTATATCAGTGTACATTATAGATTCTACCTCTTGGCAGTTATTTTATGTACCTTGCACTAAATATTTATGAGTCAGATTCCGTGAGTTTTGTCGTGTCACACACCGGCTGATGTAATTGTCTTGCATGAACTGACTGCTGGGAGGTATTCTGTGAATACAGTGTGTACTTACTGTATGACCACCTACTGAAAGTAACATATTTCCAGTCATGCACTGATCTGGATACAAGCCAGTGAATCAGCGTGGATTAGCAGTAGGAATGTTTGAATACTGCATAATATTTTGTGTTACCCTGTCCTGCTGAGACTTTCAGAAACCACTTCCCCCACTATCATGTACCATTTTACTGGCATTTGGAGGCAGCAGGTTCCTCTGAAACATCGGCAGTGCAGCCCATTTACACATGAAACCTTGACCCAAAACAGGGTCAGCATCACGAAATGCCACAGTAGTACTGTAAAACAGACCATGACTGCTGACCTCCACATGCTTTCCAGTTTGTCATTAGATGGCTGTCCCAACCCACCATGTGTAATCTGTTGTCACGTGGCTGTGCAATGTCTTGAGTCTGAGTGGCCAAGCAAGTTCATGCACTTCAAACTGTGCTGCTAAACTGATGTGTATATGTGGGACTGTTTCTGTCACATGAGACAAAGGTCAGTCAGGTGAACATACTAGAGCAAAATTTTATTAATCTGTTATCTGATAAATTGGAAATCATGATAATCCAGCACTTGAGAGCAGTACAAAGACTAGAATTTTTTCCTACTGGTGCTTATAGTTTGAAGAAATTAGTGAGAGGAGAACATATACTTAAATACATAAGAGCAGATAGGATGAAATTGTGGGGACATAGTAAATGGATAAAAAAGACAAAAACAGGGAGGGAGATAATGGTATAGAATCCCATAGGAATGAGATCTAAAGGACATCCAAAAAATAGATGGAAAGATGAAGTGCAAAATGTTTTTGTTCAGTAATATTGCTCTAATTCTAGTTACAGGTCCTGCAATGTGGGGCCATTTGCAGCTCCTTCCCGAGCAGCTGTACCCTCGGGATGCTACCATCAGGTATGGTTTCCTTGCTGGCAGTGGTTTTTAACCCATGATAACCCACTGATGCAAGTTGCTAGCTGTCTGATGTGTGCTGTAACTGACTTAGCTTTTGTTCTCTTCTTTTCTTCTTTGTCCGGTAAACCGATTATGTCCCATGCTAAATGTGATCAGTAGATTCATGACCTCCACTCGAGGGAATATACGTGTTGTGTATCCAGAGGCATTTGTACCCAGTTGTTTGACTTTTATTTGAATAAATAATCGAAACACTAAAGTTTATATTGGTTTAATTGAATAAAAATTGCTGTTCGTTACACTTGGTTTACTGTGTCTTGCGGCACTGAAATACCTGCTCACCTGGCCAAATCTTCAAACACAATGACAGTTTAATTATGATTAATTTTGATGGCACTTCACTTTATTTTTATTTCTGTGCCCAAAACATAACAATTTCTAATTTTGTCTGTGTCACTTAATACTTGTTCAGTAGATGCTATTTTGCATCCTCCCTGATTGCTGGACAAAACGAGAGGGAGATGTGTTCCTCTATTTACCATACACATCCTAATTTTTAAAAAACTCACAATTTTCCTGTTGGTTAACATGATTTGAAAAACCCCCCATGGCTACTTCGAGCAAAGCAACTGCAGTCCAAATGCTCCTACACCACGAGTTATGGCTACCTGACCTGTCGACTTTCAAGTCACATTTATCTTGCAGTTTCAAAAGTCATTTCTCCCCTCATTTCCTGTCCAGTCAGGTAACTGGCTGCTAGTCCATACCTTCCTCTAAACATTACATGTGTTTTGGTTCATTTACTTATCCAAAACAAAATATAATTTTTAAATTAATTTACGTACCATAATTCTCAATTAAACTCGAACCCTGTCCATATGGATACAGTACTAACCCTTTCATACCAGATTTGAATGCCCAGGGTACTCTGGAAAAGATGGTAATTTAAATGGCTTCTATTACCTTTGTATGTTTCTGGTGACATCTTTGGATGACTGGATTTTAAATCACACACTGTGTGTTGAGTGTGGATAACTTTCAGCACGAAGGGGTTTGTGTACACAGCATTTTGTGAAATCACTCTGCTCTTATTTTTTCATGATGGGTCATAATTTTACTGGCATATTTTTATTCCTTCTCTTTTTAATTATTATCACTTCCAGTTATCTGGTCTGAACCCAGGATCATTTCTCTACACCAGTAGTGTAGCGTTTAGCATATGAGTTCATTGTTCAGAGGGTTTCAGAGTCAGTCCATGGTGCCACGAGGATGAAAAGCCCTTACAAATGCCTTTCAGTATAATGAAAACTCCTAAAACATTTTGTTACAAAATACTGCAAGCCCTTGCCCAATGCAGTTTTTCCCACTGTGGTTTTATATATGCGTAGTTGAAAATATCAAAGTATATGGGCGCAGGGTAGAATTTGCTGAATATTGCAAATTATAAATACACATAGAGTATATGGGCATTTACTCAACTGCCACTGATCCTGGCAGCGTCAGAGCCTAAGCACCATTTTAATGTTTAACGTCCAAATATGTGTGCATTTTACATGATGTGGATGAAGGGGAGGTGGTCCATGAGCAGCCGAGTTCACATAACCTTTTTTTAGAAGAAGTTTGTACAGCACAGTTTTGTTGAAACCGTTATGTTGGACGAGGAGTTACTGTAGCCATGAGATAACGCATGTGGGGCAACATAGCTGTTGAGAAATCAGTCAGTCGGCATTTTGTTCTGATACAGGGCAATGTGTGATTGCATTTACAGGGATCATCATGCGCCAGTTGCTCTGGAGCTCATGATGACAACCTGTTCGAAGTGCCATAATTGCTCATCAGTGTTGCACGATGAGGAGATCCTAGCTGGTTGGTCCCCTGAAGATTCTAACCTCAACACAAAGTAAGCATTGAATTCCAATTGTCCTGCTTTATTATTACAGTTTATTTTCTCATCTCAGTTTGAAGTTTTATCAAATTTTAAGCATCTCACTACATAGTCCATTGTCTTTCTTCAGTAGTTGGGAATTGGACCTCATCTTGAACCAAGCTGTCCAATTAGATGCAAAGCAGGTACAGAGAGGAAGCGATTCTTGATTCTGGCACTAGAATGGGGTCAGTGATCAGTGGCACGCCACAGCCACTTTAGCCCCAGGAAAGAGACCCTGTACCCATTGTACAGGAGGCTCGGTGGGCTGGTTAGGATGGGTCTGGAATATCTTGCCCCACCAGGGCTCAAGCCCCTGACCCCTGCCAGTAACAGATTGCTATACCAACTGTGCCATCCTGGGCCTTATCACGAAGCAGCTCAGCCTACATGACATCTCTCTTTCAAATTTTTATTTTGATACCTCGCGTTTGTATCTCTGTCTATCGTAGTATCTTTCCCACCAGGTTTGCTGACAGGTCTTTTGTATTGTTTCTTATCTCCCACCAAACAAGTTGTTTCAGGCAGTAAAACCAGTAAAACTTCTGCTGTGTATTTGTGAGGTGCCCAGTTTGTATTGTGGCTGGGACACCAATTATTTTGACTGAGGTTCTGTTCATTTTCCTCAGTTCCTCCAGCCAAATTCCAATATGATGCCTTAAATCAGACAACAGCTGCTGACTTCGACATTCTTTCCACTTGATTGTTCACCACCATCCAGCCATTTGATTTTATATAGTCTTGATTTCTGTGTGGTATTGTTAAATGAACTACAAATTAAATAACCTCAAGCATGCTAAATGTCCTGCTTATCTTCCTTTATTTAGTAACCGCGTTAGGTAAAGGGCCATGCAGTGTTTGTGGTAGACAGTCATCGTGTGCCACTGCAGAGGTGTGGGTTCAATCTGTGTGGTATATGTGTTGGTCACCGAGGCACTGACGTTAGTTTTTCTCCAAGCATTTGATTTTCCAGTGTCATTCTGTACGCCAGTGCTTTATAGTCATCTGTCATCAGGGGCTAGTGCAATAAGTCCCTTTAAAGATGAATTTCTCCTGTGAGTATTGTATTATGCAACTGTGAATAATTTAAATGTAACATTTTACCTTTTGTTAAGTAACTGAAGTGTTTAAACGTGTCATATTAATGGATTATGATGTCCTGTTACCAGTCCATATCATGAGATGGACAGAACACAGATCAAATTGTATAATCTGGTAGCTTGTGAGATTGTTGCAGAGGCTAGCTTGGATGGTTATGTGATTCACTGTACTTCATGTGCAGGTGTCCATTCTGTGGGAAAGCTACTGTGCCATTTCTTACTGTGAATGTGATAGACTGTCGGGCACAGCCAATGGTGGAGCACAGTAGTAGTCAAGAAAGCATATCACGTGGGAAAGCAGAGATGTTTAATCTTGGTGAGCATGTTGTAACTTTATTAATGTTCGTCAGTCTAGACTCAGAATGGAAGAGGTTGTAGTGTTACATTACCACACATATTCGGTTCTGTTAGGTACTCTTGTAGAGGTTTTCTTGCAATAAATCTTAAAACATTGGTTAAGTCTTCATAATGTGTAGAGACAAGTGGAAGAATGGAGTTTCAAATCTTCTGGGATGGGATACTGTATCATTGGTTGAGTAGTTCCTAGTGCTTCAAAAGATCATAGTGCCGTTGTATTCATGGTCATGCAGTCAGAGAACTGCATGACTCTCAAGATTAAGGTACTGTGATCCTTCGAAGTGTCAGGAACTCATCCAGTGTGACACAGTGTCATATCCCAGCATATCGCCACTGCTGTGGGAACCTGAGTTTCGGGTGCATTGTCTTTCTATGAGGTGTTGACTACATTCATAAACACTAGTTGTACCCATGTAAATAATTCACACATAGAGACAGTAAAATACTTGATCAACAAAAATTACAGCATCTTAATCTTAATAAACATTAAAAATTATACTTACTTCTGCTCGATACTGGGTGATTTCTGTCGGATATCAACACATCATAAGCAGTGTGTAAATAAGAAACAAAAGCTTCCTAGCACGTGTCAGTAAGAAACCAAACATTTAAATCAACAATCCAGCCTCAAGTGGAGGCCAAGGGAAGTACATGAAATGTGATAACTTCTTTGGCCTCCACTTAAGGCAGCACTGTCAACTGTTAACATTAGCCTGTTTTGTTAAAAGAAATAGTTGTTAGAAGGAATTAATGAAAACAAAGGAAATTACCATCCATGCTGAATCATAAGCTTTCTAAAGATGTCTGTCTTGAAAACAGAATATTTGGTTGTTCTGTAAATTCTGATGTTGCAAACAGACATTACTGTATTAGCATACATTATAAAGACGACTTCCAGGCTTCAAAATTTTCACACCTGTGTGGGCCTCAGAATCTACTTCACAGCATCGTCTTGGTCTTAGAGTTTCTCTTAGCCAGTTTTGTGCTCCAAGAGAGAATATTTTAACAGCAAATGGCAGAAATATGCCTTGTCACTTAGGTTGCTCCCATATGTTGCAGGTAGCAGTATTTCAGCTGTTGATGGGGATGTGACAGGTCAAATGGCGAAGCCCCATCAACTCGGTGGCACAGGTCATGATGTTAAGGTACGGATTATCTTAAATGTTTGAATGTGAAGCAGTATAAAGATGTGTAGGCACAGATTCAGCATGCCATAGTTTACAGTTTCCCATTTCATCCGCATTTCACCTTGTTGGTTTATTTATGATTTATTCACAGAAGCTTTTGGTGGCTTAGATTGTTCAGTGTCATGATAACTCTAAAACTCTTCATAGGTAGAACACTTCTGGCTAAATTTGATTTTTGTGGAACCCCTGTAAAGTAAAAAGTACACTTTTTGTGTGCAAAAATGAAATAACACTTTGTAAGACCAAAAAATATGTGTCAGAAAAAAAGTATGTATGCATATTTATGAGAAACAAGATTTTATTACTAGCGACTTACACTGGAAATAAACCCAGCATCGATTATGCACAGAAAATGGGGGGGGGGGGGGGGGACAAAAACTCCAATTAAAAAATATCAAAACTGTATTTATCAATTCCATTATAAAGAAAAAGGAGTTAGGATAGTGTAGTGACTAGACTAGAGTCCAGATAGTCTGTGGTTCAATTGCTGACAGAAGCAAGGGTTTTTCTCTTCACCGAAAACATCCAGACTGGCTGTGGGGCCCACCCAGCCCCAAATTCAAGGGGTAGTAGGGTTCTTCCCTCAGGGACAGAGCAGTCAGGTGACGGCTCACTCCTGTGTTGAGCTGAGGTTAAGAATGAGTGGAGCTATACTGCTGCTGTACCCATATGTCTTCATAGTGCAAACTGGGACAACTTTACATTTTTTACCATTATAAAGGAAACTTGCTTGCTGATCTTACTTTTGCTTTAGTTATATTCAGGGGAATACATGGTGTTCCTGATGTTGAGCTGTTGAGTTTTCTCAAGAAAGTCGTTGTGTTAATAAAATTGTTACATAGTGTTCTGTTATGGTACTAATTCCAGGCACTGCAAGCAGAACAAACGCCAATGGACCTGGAGCCCATCACAGTACCTTATCTCAACCCCCTTGTGCTACGCAAGGAGTTTGAGAACATTCTTCACAATGAGGGAGATAGCTGTCTCACTCAGCCTCGGTTTGTGGATGAACATCCAATAATCTTCTGGAATATGGTGAGAAGATATGATATTGCAGCAGTCCATTTGTTAATGTGGAAGGACTTCTGCTTATTGCTAAAACATTTTTTCAACAATAAATGTTGCAGCATATAAAATGGTGTGAAAGATGGAATATGTTTTTCTGAGGTATGGTGCTGATCTCTGTGGCCGCGTGGTCTAAGACGTGGGTCTGCAGCTGCTCATTGCTGGGATTGTGGGTTAGAATCTCACTGGGGGCATGGATGTCTGTCTGTTGTGAGTGTTGTGTGTTGTCAGGTAGAGGTCTCTGCAACGAGCTGATCACGCGTTCGGAGGAGGCCTACTGGCGGCCTGTGTGTGTGTGATCTAGAAACCTCTACAATGAGGCGACCTAGACCCAAGTTGGGCTGTTGCACTGTAGGAAAAAAAAGGGAAAAAGGGTACATGTTGTGCGATCAAGTAATTTTTGGACTGAATTTATTTTTTTTGTAACAACAGCGTATGCCTTCTAATCAGTGTTGTCCCCTTCAAAGCAGTCTGCTGGGAACTTTGTACAGTGAGTTCAGTGATAACATTACCGTTCTAAGCATTTCATGAAGTACTGTGTTTGAAACTCGGCAAGTGCATCCCATAATTTTGCTTGACTTGTGCTGGTATCATTATATGTCCTTCCTGTAAGAACATCTTGAGGTCTGGGGAAAGAAAGAAGTCACATGACAGTAAATCTGGTAAGTAGGGAGGGTGTGGAATAGCACAAATTCGTGCACAGACCAAACAGAGTGAGCACGTGCAGTGTCATAGTGGAGAAACCAGCCCCAGAATTCCAATTCTCAGGTCTGAACTGAACCAAATTAAATTTGCAACATGTGAGCAGCCTCGCAGATAGTGATTCTTCTGTTTTCAAGGACAAGCTGCTTCACTCTGTCCACATTTTCATCTGTTTTGACTGTTGGCGGGTGTCCCAAGTGTTGAGCATCTTGGGCGGAGGTCATACCAATTTTGAACGTAGAAAACAAATCAAAAACTTGTGTTCTTCCTGTTTTCTGCTCTCCAAAAAGTACATTCGACATTTCAGATTTCCCAGAGCATTTTTCCCACTTTGAAGCAAAGTCTTATGCAGTATTGTTGTTCTTTTACATCTTCCATTCACTGGATACACGACAATCACAAACGAAACAAGAAACACTGGTATATAACAAGACATTACTCAACAGTCATGTCCTGCAGCCTTGTTCCAAGTAGGGTGTTACTCAGCAGACTGTACTGTATTTACATCTAGTGGCAGAAGCTCGTACTAGCAGCTGTCATGTGATCTCATGGTCAGTCAGGAAACTACTTAATTGTGCCATATAAATATTGTAACCTGGGCTGTTTTAGCTTGCCATCAATTCTAGAACAACTCTGTGGCTCGTACAACCCTCCATCCACTGCATGCTTGAGGCCTTTCTCCTAGTGGGCAAGGCTAGTCTATTATGAAACTGCCATGTCACTCACATTCTCCCATAGTCTGTCTTTACATTAAGAATACAATATTAATGTTAAGATAGCAATGTTGCTGGCTTCCCCTCTGCACCACAGACAGTACGTTAAACTTACAGCAAGTACAAATCCCAAGTTGTGAAACCAGCCTGTATATTGTTAACCTGAGTGGCAGATATAATTTTACATGTAGGAATGAAAATGTTCAGTTTATTGTGGTCATCCTTTCTATATAAGGCCTGTTTAGAAGCAAAGAAAATGGAGCAGCTGCTTCAGTGCCCCTGCCAATAATGAAAAACCAGTTCCATTCTGTACTAACGCAAAAGCATTTAGTCACCATTGTAACACAGAAAAGCAACTGTGTTTATATTTAGAGACAAGTTTATTTCCAAATTTTCCTTGTTTTAAAATTTTTGACTTTATCTCTTTTTAGAATTTTTATTTTGAGACTTAATGAATAAGAAATAAATAAAATTTTTCCAAGAACTTTTTCCAATTTTGTGCATTCTTTGGGGCGGGGGGGTGTTTATTGAATATACGAGGTCATCTCACTTTCAAGCAAAGCAATACATAACTGCTACAGTTTTTTGTAGCGTCCTGGACGTACTGTGTGAAAGAAATCAAGCAGGTCAGTGGTAATATGAAAAGGGCGCATATTTTTGACATGGTATGTAACTGATTCATAGACCAATTTGAGAAAACACAAATAGAATATATAACTTTATGTAGGTGATGCCATTGGAAGTAACATCCGATAAGATATCACAGCCAATTCTTGGTGCTGGATGCCCCATAGAGCCAAGGTATGACAGAGTGTGGACCTGCATTCCCATCATTTACCTAGATGGCACTGTGCTATTGAAACTGTACAACATACTAAAAGAATTTGGTTGTGACTGATTGAGTCCAATTCAGCTAAGAATATTGATGGGGCTGGTAGACAGTCCCGGGTGTGATAGTTGCAAACAAGTGATTGAAACGGCCTCACATGTTCTTTGTGACTCTGAAGCATTAGCCATATTAAGATTTAGGCAGATGGGTTAGCCTTTTGTTAAACCAGGTGACTTTGAGGAAATCTTCATCAGCAGGATACTGTACTTTGTTCAAGGTGCAGAGCTTCTGAATGCATGAATGGAAGGACGGTTCAAAATGTTGATAATGGTCAAAGTGGATGGGTCTTTATGATGCCTGCCCTTGTGTATTCTATTCTATCCCGTTCTGTTCTGGTTGTAATTGTTGGCTGTTTTCCTCACACACTGTAAGTTACGTGCAAGCCAGCTGCAAGTGGTTGGACGTTCAAGTAATGTAATGATGTATACACAGGTGTGGGTATTCCAGAGGATCAATATTGTGAGTCATCTGCCTGGATTGTGCCTTCAAGCTGCATCTGTGAACAGGAATCAGGTGCCCCACCCTTCATGGGAAAACTGTGATCATAACAGTGTGTCTATCCGCTGCATGTGGGACAATCGACGTCTCCATGAAGAGGTACCACACACAGTTGTCTGAAATTTTATTGCAGTATATTGTTTTCTCCTACTCTACCTTATCCCTCAGTTTGCATTGTATTACTTGTGTTTCATAAAGATCATGTCCATCGTAGGCAGTATCTCTGCCGTGTTTGTAAATTGTTGTTCTGTCAGTAACACCAAGTGAAATGAGATTTGAGGTTCTCGTACTGGTGAATAGTAGGACTGCAGTGTTCTGGGATGTGATGCTGTGTCCTTTGGTGGATAGTTAAAAGCATTTCACAGAAACATACTGCCTCCATTTTCATGACCGTATACAGCAGGGCAGGCTAATATGCAGCCCTTGAGGAAAGTATTTGCAGCACTTCATCACCTGAATATTTTGAGTAATACGGTTTAACAGACATAATATAATAACGCAACAGAAAATAGTATGGCAACTTCATTGGCAGGGAAAATGTTTATGAACTGTAACTCATCATTTTTAAGACAGCACACCGTAAACCAATA
This sequence comes from Coptotermes formosanus, assembly GCA_013340265.1. Taxonomy (NCBI): domain Eukaryota; kingdom Metazoa; phylum Arthropoda; class Insecta; order Blattodea; family Rhinotermitidae; genus Coptotermes; species Coptotermes formosanus. The sequence continues at coordinate 509,634 of BLKM01000165.1, read as the reverse complement.
TTTCTTTGTGTTTTATTAAGTTGCCATTCAGCTGTACTTTTAGCTTAACTTATTGTTTGTAAGTAATGGCATTCTAGTAAATTCAATTCAATACCCAACCCCCCACCCGTTGAGATATATGTATACACAAGTGTGGTCCTCAGGCGGGTCCTTAACAAATTATGTGGCTGTCCTGTGAGTTGAGGTTGGCCAGCTGTGCTGCAGAGCCCCACATCCCACAAGACTATGGTCTTAGCATGTGAATATTTCAGATTACATCTTACAGTGTTAACTCCTGAAGTGTAATGTTTATGGTGATGGATGGATCACAGAGTGTTTGACAACACTGTACCTACTTTCAGCAGTTGTGTAGCATCAGATTGTATGAAGGGATTACCTGTTATTATAGTCAGTGAACTTAAAAGTGCTGGGGCAGAAGTGATCATGGCATATGTGAGGGTGCTGCCCAATCATTCACATTCAGAGACCACGGAAAACCACAAGTAACCTCAGAATAGGTAGTGTTCTAGCTAAGATTCAAACTGGGCACCTCCAAAATACAAACTAGCCCTGCTACCACCCGAGCCTTACTGGTGCTGTGTTGCTCACGTGCTTTGATGTTGTGGTGCATGAGGAGCTGATAAGTTTATTGTAGCCATGTATTCGTTCATTAGATACTGGAGTCTGCTTGCCTGCGGATAAAGTGACCAGCATGCACCTTCTAGAGGTGAGTTCGACAGTGCGTAGAGCTGTATGTCCATCCACTGCCCTGTGCAGCTTCATGACATGACAGTGAGAACTTTGCGTGTTTTTGTTTAGTAAGTTTTATGTATTGTTTGTTAGGTTGGCCAGCCCATGTATGCCCTATGGCAACAAAATGACCAGCCCAGCTCCCTTGTGAGCGCCTTGGTCACTGACCGGACGTCAATACCAAGAAGGTAAACCGCATGGCCTACGAAATGTTTCTAACACCTACAGGACATGACTCTGTGCAGCATGACACTACAACATTAATGTCAGAAACTAAAGAAATGTAATGCTTAATGTACTATTGGAAATAAGAAATGTCAGAACAAGTTAGAATTATCGCCAGAGATAAAGAAATGCTCTCATCTTCACCTTTTGATGAGTGGTGCGTTCAGCTGTACAACTTCCCATGTTGTATACAGTAGATACAGTTTTGTAGCATTGAAGTATGTTTTTGGTTCATTATGTTGAAAATAGTTTGAAATTGTAATATAAATATTTTCCTTGTGTATACTGGAATATTATTTCATTTTTTTGCAGAATATTATGAAAAAAGAGTTTGCATGGCTCTGCCTTGTTATACAGCATGATAAACTGGGAATAGCTTTTTATCTGTAGTAAATGAATGTCCAAGGAAAGAGAGTTTTAGAGAACACTTTCTAGCAAACTTTTCTTCCTAAAATGAAAGACAGGCTTATGAGATCACAATTTCTGTCCCAATATAAATGTTTAGAGTCACTGGACTGATTTTCACAAAAGTTAGTATAAATTTATACCACTGAGGTCACCCAAACACTGTACATTTTAGTTACATGCAGTTGGTAATAATGTGGTGACATGCAAACTTGTGAGATGAAAGTGACACTAGCACCATTTACCTTGGGGTCCTGCAAGTATACTTCTTGGAAAAACGTGCAGCTTGCTTAAGTTAATATTTTTGTACAGTGTGAAATAACAATATGGAGGCCACACTGAAATTCCCTTTAGGCTTGAATTTGATAGCAGTAACTAATGAATTATGGGATTTCCAAACATGAAGTTTGGTATGGAGATAGGCCATAAACACTTTCTTTATGAAAGACTGTTTGTAAGTGAATGGGTACAAATGTGGTAACAGCCACTGTCAGGTTATATTAACCCTTTAAAGACAAAGCGTGTCTGTTTTATTTAAGGACTCAGTGTGTGCCACGCTGTAAACACTCTCCACTTCGGTTATAAAAACCAATATCTTAATGTTTTATAAGGCAAAAGTTGCTGTTTGTTCTGAGATCCGTACAAAACATATAAACGCAATGTGGGCACCACGTAGAATTTTTTAACATTAAACCTGGTTGTATGTAAAGTTACCGCTAGGCTTTAAAAGGGTAATGTCGACAGGCTCAGTACTTGAGATCTGCACTCTTTTGCGTTATTATGCAGCACAGAATGTAGTTTCTTACTGACGTTTCGGGACAAGTTATCAGTCCCATCTTCAAGGGTCAAGCAGTCCAAGTCTTTAGCTGCTTCACCCTTGAAGATGGGACCAGTAGATTGTCCTGAAATGTCCATTCTGTGCTGCACAAAATCCCAAAAGATCACAGTCTCATTGACGCCACAGCAGAAGCCTGCTGCTGCTGCTGCTGCTGCTGCTGCTACTACTACTACTACTACTACTACTACTACTACTACTACTACTACTACTACTACTACTAACACCATTGTTGTTGTTCAAGGACTAGCAGCAGTATGTGAAATACAAAACCAGGGTTTATGGGTTCTGCCTGCAAGTCCTTGTCACTTCTTACTTCAGGGTAGTTTTGCAGTGTTTATATTGGTGTTGTTAAAGAGGACTGTATTTACAGTGTCATGCAGATAGTGATCTCTGGTGTCCGTTGCAATGACCTGTTGGAGCCCCTGAAAAAGCTTGCTATTGAAAGGCAAAAGCTGAAGGGGAAGGGAGTGAACCGGAGCCACTCTCTTTATTGGGACATCTTGTTCCTAGCCTTCGCTGTCATGGGCCGGGAGAACATTGATCATGGTAAGGGAGTATAGTCTGTCTGGGGTAAAGCAACCAGAGCATGAGGCTGACACCCACTCACATTCATCAAGTGCTGAATTTTCAATGTGTGAAGAAGGTTTATGTCCGCTCCTCGTACACATCTTCATGGCACGGTACTTTTGTACAGGGAGAACTGTACCAGTATCTCGCTTTGTGAGATTTGATGTTCCCATAGCAGTGACTTTGAACAGTGCTGTCTTCTAGGATGTGACACTGCACTCTCTTTAGGTGGGTACCAATGCTGTGGAATAACCAGCTTCATCCATCTCCCTTCATCTTCTTTTCTATCCTGAAGGTGGAGGAGGCAACGTGTTCCTCCAAAACATTGGTACCTATCTACCAAACTACATGATGTCACATACTGAGTATAGTAATCTCACTTAACTCTTTATCTATACAGGAATGTCAGTGGTAAGCTCCACATTCAAGCATAATAATTTTCAAGACTTCAGAACTGTATTTTCCAGTAACTGTACATTTTGTGTTAAAAATTCATTAAATTTATAATCTTGTAGCACTGGTGACATGTGCATAATCTTCTTCATACAGTTAAATAACTAACACAGTATGCAAAAATGTTACACTTAAATGGCATACTCTGAGTGACAAGTCTGTAGAGGAAGTAAGGTTTGAGGTTTCCATTCATCTGGGATATTGCACCATGTCACTACATGAGATGGTCACATGTTCCAAGGGCCAAATGTCCAGTGAATGAAGACTTGAACTTCATTGCTGTCAAAAGCCTAAAGTTTTCCCCTGCAAAAGATTAAGAATTCTTTAACAGTCTTGTTTTTCTCCTCTTCCTCCTCCTCTTTCTCTTCCTCCTCCTGCTTCTCTGTCTCCTCCTCTTCCTCCTTTTCTTCTTCTTCAGCACTACCGTCCTTGAAGTTCAGCCTTGTCTTCCCTCATGACAGATGCCCTTTCTCTTCTGTCCAAAGCTCTTGTTCTCCATCTTTTAACACCCATATTCCTCAAGTCCAATACAACAACATTCATCCATGTTATTCTAGGTCTTCCTGTTTTTCTCCCTCCTCCTGGCTCACCTTCCAGTAACTTCTTTAGTGTCCTTTCACCATCCATTCCTACAACATGCTCACACCATTCCAATCTGTGTGCTTTAATTAAGACAACATCTGGAGATTTACGTGTATTGTAAATTTTCTTATTCATTTTTATTCCCCAGGAACCATTTTCATATGTGGGCCCATATATTTTTCTCAAAATTTTCCTTTCCCACGTCATTAAGGCTCTTTCCATTTTATTCCTTATGGTCCATGATTTGGCATCATAGGTCAGAGCTGGTCTGATTACTGTGTTAGAGACCTACTCTTAGTGAATGTGTTATTTATCTCCTCTTTAGGATATGGCCTAGTGCATGGTAACATATATTACCAGAAATAGTTCCATAAACAGTCTCAACATCCTTAAAACTGGTCATTTGTCTTTGACGTAGCTTTGGCAGTTAAATGTAGACTGCTCATACTTACCCACTTTCAACCCCAGGACAGTCCATGCAGAATTTAAGGGCAAAATAACACTGGGACAGGTGCTTAGCCAAATAGTTGAATTTTCCCCCCCGGCATTCATCATTCCACGCATGCATGATAATCGTGTCATCACTATCATCACTGACATCACAAGCCAGTACTTTAGACCCATGAGGCCACACTCATGTGGAAATCGTATCATCACCTATCAATAGAAATAAAACTCAAAAAGTCATTCAAATACACAGTGCAGTTTGGTATTTCCAAGTTGTGTTTTCATTGTGTCTTTGCAGCCGTATTTGACCGCCAGTACGTGGCAGCATATGAACGTCTGCCAGAAAGGGACCTGAAACTGTACCAACGATGTGACAAACCCCCATCCATTGCATCTCTGTATTGTAGGCACTATTTCAAAGAGCTGGAACTCTGACATGACATGAATTTCCTGGATGCAGTAAGTACTTAGAGTTGGGCAATACATAGAAGACAGAGACTAAACTGTGCTTGAGATGTCTTTTGGGGGATGCTACTTCTGAAGTCTCACATCTCTTTACACAGCTTTCACACTTTGCTTTGGAAAACAGGATTTTGGTAGCTGAAGTTATCCAAGGCAATTTTATTTAAAGAAATTGCCAAGTAACGTCAACACCACCATAAATCTAGAAAACATGTCACATATATGCAAGAGTGTCACAGCCACAAGTATACTAGGCTATATTGGGTTGCAGTTTTTGTTTTGTACTTCCATGTTCAGATGATTATTTTGTCTTGAGAAACTGTTAAAATTAATGCTGACTTTCATACACAACATCAGTAATATTTAAACGACAGGGTCAGTGTTTAAATTTTAGTGCATGGTTTTTGAAAAATGTATTATTTGAACATGAAAAGATAAAATTATGAGCTAAACACCATTTTGTTTAATTTAAAACACAGGTTATGTAGCGTGTCTTAAAAATGCAGTAAATTTCCTTGTTGCCTGAATATATAAAAGAAATTTCTAGGACTGTTTTCCTACGTGTATTTGCATTTGCAAACACAGGTAGTCACAAGGTTATTTCTTTCCTTTAGGACTGGTTTGTTTTTACATGCATTCGCATATGTGAACATAGGTCATTTAAATGTCTAAGTGGCAAACGTATGCAAACATAGGTCATTTAAGTGTCTAAGTGGCAAACATATGCGAACATAGGTCATTTAAATGTGTTAAGTAGCAACATTTTCTTTTACTTTCACAAAAGCTGAAGTATGTTCATCCTTTGTAACAGACATAATTTCACACAAACATTTTCATTACGTTCCTTGCATAAAAGGTAACCAGATGTGGCATTTCAAAGATCTCTTCAGGCCAGTCAGGTAGGTACATAAATGCTGGGCAAATGACATGATTTGAACGATTTGTCTCTTAACAGTCACGCCTTACCCAGTTTATGCATAGCTATACAATTGGAGCTAATTATTAATGTCTGAAATGTTTTAATTTGCCTGGATAATGTAATTTGGTCCTTCTTTTCAACACCAGTTTCCATCACTTTGCATAGAAACTTTGATCTAGTAACATGAGTAGAACTGTTTAAGGTGAATGGTGCACTTCCATAGTCACTGCATAAAAATAAAGTGATATTTCTGAAGAATGTGAACCTCAGTGCTCAATTTTCAATTGGAAGGTGCAGGGGAAAATTATTAGGGAAACACAAAGTAATTTTGTGCGAGAACAAATTTAAATGCAAATACTTCTGTTATATTTGTAGAGACATTTTAAGTAGTGCATCGTTTGGAGCTGTAATATTTTGATGAGTGATTCATGACCAATAATTCTGCTTCATGGTGTTTTTGAAAACTTTATACGCCTTCATGTTGTGAAATACCTGCATTTATGAGCCCCAAAGTTTCATCAGTCTTCATAAAAGCCTGTCATTAGACTCTATGGTTAGCTAGTGATAATCTCTTTGACACCCTTGTGGCTAAGATGCCAGAAATTGTATCTTCCCTTAAAATGTTGTGTGCACATCTCATTTCTCAGTGTGTACAAATCCCGCTTACCTCATCATCATTCAATCACGCTAACAGTGCTGTGTAAAGAAAACAAATGAGACTACTCATTACATAATTTTTGCCAGATTCCTATTACTGTCATTTTCTTACGTTCATTCTCACCACAGTCTTCTCAAAGGCATGCAGTCTTTTCTGTGGTAGTGTGAAAGCCATTTTTTTGACAGAAACTGATGATTTTGTCTTGAACCCAGCATATATGTGTGTGAAGAAAGCTCATGTTTATATTGTGTAGCCTATACTACAGAATAGAATAAATAATGGGTTGAGCCCTTGCAGTCCCAATGCACGTACGCCTTTTACAGGCCCTTTGTGCCCCGTAACTAGATCCAAGTCATGAGAGCCCTGTCCTTTAATAAAGTTCCAGATCACCCCCAGTTTTAGACCTCTATAGTCCTCAGGGTCCAAAAAGAAAGAACCCAGATAAGTATGTCTGAGTGTTGCCAAGGCTTCACATTCACACAAAACATGAGCTGCAGTTTCTTCCTGTGCTCCACATTTCCTACACAACGGACTGTCTGCCAGTCGCGTTATGTGTCTTCTCAGGGTGTTATGTCCTGTAAGAGACCAATAACTGCCCTGGATTATGTCCTATTAAAGGACAGTAGCGTGGTTCTAGCAGCAGTATGAGGGCTTGAGATCAACTCTTCAGCCTGTCTCTCAGTGCAAGCAAGACCCTGCCACACTGTCATGTGCTGTTTATCCAGCCAGCACTGGCTTTTTCTCTTTATGCTCTGCCTCGTGACCCCCAGGGCTGGCTCCGGTCCAACAAAATGGTGTACAGAACCCTCCCTTGCGAGCTTTTCGGCAATTTTATTTCCACATATCACAGAGTGGCCAGAGACCCAGAAGAGTCCCACAGAGTGATGGGTGGAGATATCATTCAATGCTGTTTGGCACTGCTATACCAGTCGGGATGTTGTTTGTGTGGCCTGTGGTACATATCAATATGGTGTTGGCCAGGACTGTAGGGTGTACTTTGTTGTTTTCAGATGGTCATCAGAACAGTCAGGATCCCAGGCGTCTCTAACGTGTCATGCAGTCACGAAGCAGGGTACATGTTCTGGTATCCAGTGTTACAAAGTGTGATGGCATTATAGTTGTGACAATGAACTTTTTAAGGCCAATGAATTCTGATGTAAATTAGTTTAGGTATATATTTGCTTGTTACGAGTAATAATGGAGAACAGCTTTGCTGCATGCTTCTTATGGTGCAGGTGGTGCATGACATCACATTTGCATTTGGCAGCTTAAATCTCTGTATTACTAAGTTTCAGTTAATAAACTGAATAACCCAAGTTCGTGGTGTTCTCTGCAGTGCAATGGCAACAACTACTCCCTCAATTTCATGAGCATATTATTACAGGTACACAGCATGACACTGTAGAAGTCATGGTTATTTCTTGTGTTATGTGAGAGCTGTCTGCTATAGGAGTAACACTCATTTGTCTTCAGTACAGTCCATGCTTATAGAAGTAAGTTCTGCCACACGGTTGGTCCCGAACAGGTAAAATAAAATCCTTAAGTCTAACCTTGCAATTCCACAAGACCAGACAGGGACAGTATTATCCCGTAATGATGAATAAACTTCACATTCCTAATTTCCAGCATTTATTAGTATTATTTTTCTTACAGTAACACCTAGTATTATTCAAAATGTTGTTAATTTTACAGTGAAGCTGCAAGCTACATAGTATTATAAGACTTCATATAAATCTAAAGTAGTGTTATAATAATAACAGTTTATTTCAGTTCGGTTCTTACAATGCTTGAGGCTACCTGCCAGTTAACACCAGTTTGTAACGATGGTTGCCCATCATGATTTTATACACACATCTACGGTAATTACTGGACCATATACTGTATTAGAATCGGAGATACTAACATCTCTAAAAGTTGGACACCACATTCACATAGAAAAACTTCAAATGCAAAAACTGTATGGTACATTAATTGGTTTATAAATACATTTTAAAATTAGCTCTCAAACACACGAAAGCACATTTTATACATTTAAAGTTAATGTAAAAGTTTACTGAATATTAACTTACACAGTAGTCTTAGAACTTTTAAAATCCAATCAATGTATCCAGTGTACAGTTATTTATACTTTTTAAGTTTATGAGAACATTCAATGAAACACGCATGACAATAAAGTACGCCTTAAGGTGGTCCTGTACTGTTTAACCTTTGTCATCATAAACATGGTGGAATGCTAAAAGACCCCTCCCATATCTAATTTAATAAAATCTCATACGCTTGTAAAAAATGTTGCCTCATAGCACCACACACTAACGTTTTAAATTGAACAGGCAAAGGATAAACAATAACATTCGTATAGTAACGGGATCTCTGCAACCGTAATTACTTGAATGTCATAAGGGCACATAACCGTATTCTGAACGACAGCGAAAATGCTTGAGAAGTATTACATTAACTTTGATCAGAAGTACAGGACGTGGAACTCCAATACACATAAACATAACACAAAATACTCGACAGGAATAACAAACACTTAAACATCTTAAGACAAGAAAATAAATTTGTCAGGACATGCCTTTTACTGACATATTGTGTCTGTGCCATGTATCAAAGGTACAATCATATTCCTGACCACTGTAACAGTGGTTACAAATGTGTATTTAAAAATACGCTGGAGCTTTAATCATTACTTAATACAGAAGGTGCTTAAAGTGATTCATATAGCTGCCCTTGTAGTTACTAGTTTACTAGTAGCTGGGATTGATTCCCTTCCAGCTGGGATCTAGTACCTTTCAAACCTCCATTATGCCTGCTCATAACTTTGTACCTGAAACTTCAATCTACATAAGACTCCAAAACAAAGTTTTGAAATCAGTGCTGTATATCACTAAAATGTCATAAATCTACCTCAATATACCAAGGAATTTAAAAAAAACTAAGGTAACAAACACACTGATGCCAAGAACTTTACTCTGACTTCAATCTAAACATGGCACATAGGCAGCAGATGTCCCACCATGGGTATGGCAATTGCTTGCTAGCCAAGTGTTTGTTATGGGGTCTAGAGGTACCATTGGCTATAAGATCAGGACTGTAGGGTGGTCCGTAACCTCCCAGATGTCGTAAAATACCCAGTCACAAGGTCAAATGGCAGTATGGAGCTCACTGATTACCATTTCTCTGGAGCCCTTAAAAGACAGCTGGCTTGCAAGCAATATGCAACAGATTCCAACATGAAGGCAGGTGTCACCTCCTGGCTAAGACACCATTTCCTCTATGCCAGGATACAAGAATTGGTGATATGCTGGGACAAATGCTTAAATGTTAAAGATGACTACATGGAGGTCTGATGAGTACCATCTGCTACCCATGTGCCATGTATACACTGAAGTCAAAGTTCCTGGCACAAGAGCGTTGCCTTATTTTTAAGCTTCCTTGTACCAAGTGGAAGCTGAGGAGGCACACAGCTCACTCCTTAACATCATATTTTCTTACCAAGAGACTAAGGACTACACATAACTATAACGTATTTGACTAATATATAAGCAAAGTATAGAATAAAATTTATTTACATTCCATACATCCTTCACATGACTGACAAGAAAGCTGGAGATGTAGAACATGGCAAACTCAATGTGTGACAGGTTAGAAAGACATACTTAGAAATATATAATTTGTATACTGATGCATCAGTCATGCAGTGATCCTGTTATTAAAAAGTCAAATTAACTCTTCCATCCCCCATAGTGGATAACATTCTTGTTTATAGAAGACAACATTTTTTCCTTACATCTATAACCTTCTTCTTTTTCCTGCGATTTTCTTTCCCTCTTTGCTCCTTATCTTTCCTGATTTCACGAACTAAGGTATAAAATGCATCATCGACTCCCATACGTGTTTTTGCTGATGTTTCAATGAAAGGAACTGCATACTGCTTGGCAATCTCACGAGCCTGGTTCATGTCCACTGCCCATGACGGAAGGTCACATTTGTTGCCTACCAAAACCATAGGCACTTCTTCTGCATCCTTCACCCTTTTAATCTGTTCACGGTAACCTCCAATATCCTCGAAGGACTTCGCACTATTAACAGCAAACACCAACAAAAAACCTTCCCCAGTTCTCATGTACTGGTCCCTCATTGCACTGTACTCTTCTTGTCCTGCTGTATCAAGTATATCAAGCAGGCAAGTCTCACCATCGATGACAACTTGCTTACGATATGAATCTTCAATTGTTGGATCGTATTCGTCAACAAAGTGATTTTGAATTAACTGAATGGTCAAGGCACTTTTCCCAACACCTCCTGCGCCTACTACGACCAACTTGTATTCCGTCATGTCGCTGGACATACGTACTTTCAACAGTTCAAAAGAATGAAATATTTCGTCATTTGTGTCAAACAGGTGTGATTATATGCAAAATAACTACCCACCTTCCTGCTTAAATCACACGGCCATTGCTGTTTTCATTCGACCAACTCCCACATGAACACCTGGCGCTGAAGGTCGGCATTACACGGATTACCGCATCGGGGAGTGCCACTATTAATTCGAGGACCTGAAAATTTCTCCGCCAAGCTGCCAAATAATAATAATAATAATAATAATAATAATAAATGTCACCACATTATTAGTTGGAAAACACAGTGAAGAGCCTGAAAATTACGTTATGATAGTGACGTCTGTGTCTATTAAAATGCTGAGCAAGAACCTGCAAGTTATTAAAGCCTGTTGTATTACACAGAAAAGTGTGAAGCCAAAACGCCGGCTGAGTGGTCAGAAATTGGGTGGGCGGCATTTGATAACTAATGCAAAGCGCTAAAAGGCACAAGTACAAAATCTGTAACCCGTATTTGGTACTAACAAGAATGACAAATAACTAGGAAAGGCCGCAACATTTTCGCGCTAAAAGCATGGTAAGAATCCCCGTTGACATTAATCATTCCGTTGTGTTTTAAAGTAAGACGGCTATCTTCTATTCATTCTGTAAGAATCCCCGTTGACACAGCACCTTGCAGTTTAGTACCTCTTCTTCATTAGGTTACGTTACGTCTGATTACGCGCATCTGCCTGCAGGCCATGTTCCTACGTTTCCGCGTGCCTGCCTGCTTATTTACGAGTTGCTACAGACGTTGGAGTTGCACGAATCTCACAAGGCTTAAACGTTGCTCAGGATATTTCACAGTTTCCCATAACTTCCAGATTCATTGGGTGTCGTGTTCAATTCGGCAATTTCCATTTAGGTTTGATATCCACGGGGTGTTCATTTTTTATCTGCATTCGGCGTCGGCATTCGGTATTTTAGTTTGTTATCAAATCCGTACAAACTAAAGTCATGAATATGCCTGTTCTTCGGGATGTGACGCCAGAATATGGAAACAGCAGGTCCTTCTCGAACCCGCTTCGAAGCACCTGTAGCTGGTTACCAGACTACATGGCGCCACATCACAGAACTTTTGTTAGTTACTGCAGTGAGAACCTTGACTCACACAGATTACGACGCAGTTCCTGTCGACTCAAGCAAAACCAGAGGCATTAAACTTGCATTTTGGAAAATTGCCTCTATTGAATTCAGTGGTTTATTGTGATGTAGACTTGTCACCTACCGACGTGTGAAATGGAATGCTGACACTATTTTTGCTTTCGTCTTCTTTGTCGAAATACACAGGACGCACTGTTTAACCACAACACTGTGGTTAAAAGTAGTATTTAGTTACATGAAAAGTTAATTTAAGATATACATTTGCCAAATATAAAATCTACGTTTTGGTTTTATTTCTTCACGCCATCTGACTGAATCCATTTAGATTTGCGTGTACTGGTGGAATATTAGTGCAACTTTCTGTTTTCTCACGTTGGCAGCGTCGCAAAGTGACTGGTCGCATCTAACATTGACCCTGTAGAACGGTATTTGGGAAAGTTGTGTGTGACGGTGAGGAGTGTGATGCGGAGAATGTCTGAATGCACAGAACTAGTATTAAAACGTAAGGCGTAGCACTTTTGAAATATGTGGTTAATCGTACCTGTATAGAAAATATTTGAGATTGGCGGAGTAATTAGCAGGTGGGTAACGGTAATAAACAAATATATCCGTACCAGGTGATTGAAGTAACGGGATATGTGCCTGTGCAGATGTGGAATATGTAATGGCATTTGACTAGTTGGCAGAGCTCTTAAATATTTGATATGTCCCAAGAAGTAACAGTAATGTTTTTGTAACACAATTGTGATACTTTGTGGCAGCTGTGAATTGCGTTGACACGTACAAGTAGGATTGCAAGTGTCTCCACCTGTTCATGAAAATGTTCATCACGTTCGGCGGTGTGTAGAAATTAATTTATGCATTTGGAAATGCATCCTGCGGATTCATGAATCGCGTAGTAAATTAATCGTAATGTGCGTGGAGCGAATTATAGGATCACTGTTAACATATTTGTTGTACAGAATTTGTTAAAGCGTGTTTTTTAATTATGTCTTATCACATGAGGTAGTCACCAGTGCAAACAATAATGGCAGACATTATTGACACTTGTTGTATGACCAAATTCGCTGTTTGCAGGCATGGAGTTTTCAATAGCGTCGAAAGAAAGATGTGTGTAACCTGACGTGAAGTGCATTCAGCATGACTATACTTGGAAGTTTTGTTGCGCGGAGGCATTTGTGGGCATGACTGGGGCAGTTGCTGATTTAGGGTTTGGGTGCAGGTTTGTAGGCTATGGCTTAGGAAGTTCTTATATCTGTGTGTGTTGTAATTGAGTTCCCATCATTTGAATTATATTTTTAGTTTTACTTTTGACTCAAGTTTGTGTGTTACAGCACCCTGTACAGTGAAATATGTATAACTAATCACCCTCATCTTTATGCCACCTGTTTCAGTTAGCCGTGTTTTTATGGAGCCTCAGAATTGTGTAGTCATCGATATGTAACCAGCCCTGTTTAAACATGAACACGTATTAAGTCTTGCCCGCCTTTTTGTGTTTATTCTATGGTTCTGTGTTTTGATATTGCTGTGATGGCTACATGAATTTATTTTTTGTATGAGCCTGTACAAGTGACAGACTGTCCACCAATCTCTATTGTATGCACTTGCTGAACTACATTTTATGTTCATTCTGACTGATAGATCATAAGTTCATACCCTACTTGGCCATAGGCTTCTTGAAGTTTGTACTTTTTATTGAGAAAAAGCAGTGAAGATGGTCGCTTAGGGATAGGATTATTCATACAGAATGAAATTATATTAGCAGTCAAGAGAGTAGAATTTGTTTGTGATAGGATGTCATATATAATATATATGAGGTCACTGTGTGATGATGTTGAGGATAAAAGTGCTGATACAAAGGAAAGTTTTCTGTGAGGCACTAGAGTAGATATTTCATTAAGTATGTGACTACCATATGAAAATTTCATAGGAGATTTGTGGGAGTGTTAGGTTACACGATAATGGTGTTAGAGCAGTGAAGTTTGTGATACGTAGGAGTGTGATTGTGAGAGCATGATGTTCCCACATCAAAAAATTTGTGTATAAATTTGGATTTTTCCTGACAGGAGGATGCACAGACTGGTTGCATCTTGAGGGGTGGGAGATTGATCCTATTTGGTGGTTTTAACAGTTGCGGAGAGACTTGGGAAGTAAAGAAAGAATGCAGAAGCTTGATGCAAAGATATGTTCTGAACAGTCTAAAGGAAGTGCAAGTTGGAAAATAGTATCAAATTACATTCTCAAACAGTTTTGCAGTTTTGGTGGTGTTGGATAATGGTGGGAGCATCAGTAGGGCTTGGGAAAATATTAGAGAAAATACCAAAATTTCTGCTCAGTGGAATCTGCATTATGAATTGAAGTATTGTAAACTGTGGATTGATGAAGAATGTTCTGAATCTTTAGATCAAAGGAAGCAAGCTAAATTGCAGTGGTTTGAGGATCCGAGTCAAGGTGATAGGCATAAGCTGAACTGTATAAAATTTGATGCTAGTATACACATCAAGAAGGAAAGGGGGGATTGAGTGAAAGGTAGAGCTAATGAGCTTGAAACAAAGGGCAAGAGCAAGAATATTAGAGACATGTAGGCTGTTTCATAACATTGTGATTTTTTATGGTGAGTTGTTCACACCTCACCCAACCCCCAAGCTGGAGGACCACCCCTTGTTGGCTGTCTGCCACTGCTTAGTCATTGTATTCGCAGTTACCCTCCATAACTGGAGGCTGTTCCTCCGTCCACAGCCTGAGGACGCACCATGCCATGGTGACACGGACCCACTTAACACGGGTTAGAGACATGTACAGATTCATAAATTAATTCAGGATGGGTTGTCATCCTAGAAGTAACTTGGTAAAGAATGAGAGGGCTGATCTATTTCTTCAGCTGTTGATTGTATTTTGGGTTGTATTTGGCAGACTGAAAGACGTACGGCAGAGCCACTAGTACCTGAGCCTAATGCATTCAAGTTTCAGGTTGCTATTGAATAGTTGAAAGGATATGACTCTCCAAGTACTGATCACCTTCCAGCAGAATTAATCCAGGCAGGAGGTTAAAATTTCACCACTTGATGTCTGTGAGCTCATTAATTCTGTTTGGTATTGGGAAGAATAAGCTGATTCTGGTGGCTATGTGTTCTAAGGTGTGGGTCTGTGGTTGCTTGATTGGTGGGATTGTGGGTGTGAATTCCACTGAGGGCAGGGGTATTGTCTCTTTTGTTTGTTGTGTGTTTTGTAGGTAGTGGCCTCTGTGATGAATTGATCACTTGTTCAGTGGAATCTTACTGTGTTTATGTGTGTCGCATTTTGTGTAACTTAGAAACCTCAACAGTGGGGCAGCCTAGCCCCGATTTGGGACATTGTGCTGCAGATAGAAAGAAGGAACAGTTGTATTGGCAGTAGAAGGAGTTTGTTATTGTTCATAGGAAGGGTGATAAAACTCTTTGTAATAATAATCAAGGCTTATCTCTTACCAGCAACATAAAAAATTTGAGTTATTTTCTGAAGGTTAACTCCACCCGTAAACAAAATTATTCTTCAAATTCTTCAGAAAAAATGGGAATGCAGTGCAGCACTACCTGAGTTGTTTATAGATATTAGGATGTTTGCTGTTTGCCTTATGGAAATAACTTCTTTGATGCAGTAAATTCTGTGTATTGCTGTGTGTGAGGTGGGTAATAATTAACTTCTGCTGTGATGAATTCACTGTATCCTGATGGTCTTGGACCATTTCAATATTAAGTGCTCTTGATAGAAGATGTTTTAGTAACCTGTGCACTTGCTGAATTCTGTTAAAAAGAGTCAATCTGCAAAGTATTGCGAGTTTTACTTTCGGCATTGTTGGGTAAATAATTAAAGTTTCGTGTTTGTTTTTATGCTTTCTTGTCTTCTTGATGCTGATAAATAAGCAGTCTGAAATTAACACATGCATTCTTAGACTGCCAAATTTTATGTGTTGTCCTTTTTGCAGTTAACACAGTTTTATTTTTCTGTGTTCAGTATTTTGTTAAGATATTGAATGTGTGTTTTCTTGATGTTGGCTTACATGCACATAGGTGTACACCAGACGTCATGCACAGCGGTTGTGTGGTAACTTGTGAATCCCAGGACTCGAGTTGTGAAGACATCTGTTGTAATAAGGTCTTTATGTTCTTTTGAGTCATTTCTGGGAAGTGCTGGAATGGGTAATGGGCTGTCTTTCCAGGATGATTCAAAATCCCTGCCTTTTAGCCATTCCATGATGACCAATTGTTACCTCTGTAGTGTGTGGAGCTGAGTGAGAGTAGGCGGCATAGGAAAGTTGGTTGTGTCCACTCATACTGGCTTTTCTCTCAAGGGGTGTTTGTGTCAGTTTGCTGATGGTTATGTATGAGGCAGGCTGTGTGTAGTATTAACTTGGTGGTACTTTTGGGCATGAAATGACAGGTTGGTGCCTTCTTTCTACTCTAAGGGTCCTGTGAGGTAGAATTGTTATGCCTGGTCAACAGCCTAATGGTTGAACTGTAAAAGTTCTGCTTGGTACTGCTTCTATATATCTGATGGTAACTATTGGTCAGTATCTTAAAACATGTGTATACTGCTCCTACCAATGTCTGAAGTCATGGTTAATTTTCCTGCTTATCTCACTGAGGCCAAAGGTGATCATAAAATAATGGAACAGTAGCTGGTAGTATGAGAGAGAACCAGAGGTAAAGCAAGCTGTTTTTGCACCTAAGCAAATTCAGAGCACTGTACCAACCCTTTCCATTATAAAACTAAGATACCAAACTACGGCAGCAGATGTTGTACTAACATTTTTACTTAAGTCATGATTGGATATGCAGAGGTATGATGTAACAATTTTTTTAAATGAAAAATGAATGAAAGTGATTAATTTGATTGCTGTCAGTGCGGTTTTGCTGTATGTGTGTTTGTAACATTAAAACATTGTGTTATACATACAATGACATTCATGATATATTATGCCTCATGGGGTGTAATAAACTGAGGAACTGTACATAGTATTTAAGTGGGAAAGAGAACATGAACTGTTCAGTGTACTGAAGTACTTGGGAAGGCTGATCTTGTAAATACAATTTACAGAAAGAGGAATAGAGGATGATGACCAGTGAGTAGCTCACTGGTCAGCTCTGTTGCTTTTTTACCTCTTTGTATGCTGTTTCACATTCAGCATTTTTAACATTTTAAAGACCCACGTTTGTATACATGAGTGCATATTGAAAAACCCCCCAAGAAATTGATTATATTATATTTAGGCATACAAGGAAGTTTACTGCATTTTTAAGATATGCTGTGTAATCTTGCTCTTATTTTGTAAAAATGTGCTGTATATTTCGTGATTTTATCTTTTTCTGTTCAAATATTGTGTTTCTTGTAACCCATGCAGTAAAATTTAAATACCCACACTAGTAGGATAAAGGTTAATCTAAGAATATTTTCTGAATGTGCTTGTTGCAACCTGTAATTATCTGTTCCAGGGCAAGTGACCTACCTTTGCTAAGAACTTAGGGTAGCATTTCTGTTAGTTGTTTCCAAACTGCAGGTGCTGCACTTGCCGAAACAGTTTGGAGTTCCTAACTCTGCTGAAAAAGTCCAGTCTCATAAGATTCTTTGCCTCAGATGCCAGTATTTGGTTCAGTTCATAAAACTCATCAAATTAAAAACTATGAGCTGATGGTCATTAATGTGTGGTTCTTGAGGTTTTGAGCTTGCAAAATCGTGAATTGGAACACTGACTAGAGCAGGATGCCTGTGTGTATTTTTCATCGCTGTCATTTGTATTCCTAAAACACTTTTCTTGTAATTAAACTGTATAACCCTAATTTTAGGAAAATGCCAGAGTGTGTAATCAATTCTTTTGTGAAATGCAAGTCAAGTAGGAAGAATTCCCATTGTACAGAAATCTTTTAATATAGGGTCATTATTTTATTTGACAACTGTCCTGTGCCATTTCCTGTGGGCTTGTTTATCATATTGTTATAGCCCACAGAGCCATCCACGCATATGCATTATGGAGTAGCAGTCGGAGGTGGCAGAAAATATTTGTCAGATGAAATAAGGTCCCTGTAGTTCTTATTGGTTGGAAGGGGATTTGTTTTCTGTAGCCTTACACCACTTCACTCATGGTTGGGTAATCCTATAAATTATGCTTACCTTTCTTGTGTGGAATGATGGATTGGGTAGTATTGTAGCATGATGAACAGTCCTGGTGATGGTGATTGTGGTGTGCTCTGCAAGAAACATTTTGTGGCCAGTAGTGATAGATTTTGAGTCTTTAGGGTCTTTTAGCTTCTGTGAGTTTGACATAATGTAGGTATATTTTTGCTACATGCTTCTGGGGGCTTCAGTCTCTCCCTAATAATGCAAGTATTAAACAGCTGAGGCAGGGCTGGCTCAGCTGTTTGGCAGTGTAGCTTGAACTGAGGTGCAAACGAAAGCCTTATTTCTTATAGTTTTTCCTTAGTTCTTATAATCACATGGGGCTGGACATAGCAGATTTCCAACAGCATGTAAATTTTAGTGTCAGAAATGTAAGACATGTTTTTTATCAAAATAACAAAATATGGCATTAATGTCATTGCTACAAACATAAAAATAATGTTAAGTTATTTAAATTGTGACCCTGTCTTTAATTGTGTATTGTCATACCAGGTGAATGAAGCAGTAACTACTGTAGTTCTGTTAGGGAGGTATTGTTAGCCCAGAAGAAAACTGTCACAACTCAATAAATGCAATTTATGAGTTCTGTAAAGGAGTAGGCTACTGAAACTGCCAAAGTTACTTGTTTTAACAGGAAGAGTATCACAACTAATATTAGAATTGTAGCTAATGTCCCTGTTGTTCTGAGTGGAATGATGACCATGTAATTGGAGAACAGTACCATGTGTCCAATTATTTCTTTTTGGAGTTGTTTCAGTTTTCTTCCAGATTAATGATATGTGTGCGAATACCAGATATTTGTCAGTGAATTATGTTTGCTTGGTAGTTATTGCTGCATTAAATAATCTGGAATATTCCTGTACAGTCAAGCATCTGTTTTTTCCTAGTCCCTCTATATGTGCCATATGTTTCCCCTGATCGCTGCAGTAGTGCAGATGTGGCAGACTTTTTGCGTGCCATGCATATCCGTGAACCCCTTTTGTAGTAGTGCAGATGTGGCAGACTTCTGTTGTTCCATATCTGTCCCCTCATCCTTGGGCTAGTGGAGACCTGGGAGACTTTTCATGTCATATTTGTGCCCACTTCCCTGCACTAATGCAGACCTGTGGCAGACTTTTCGTGGGATGTATCTCCCCCATCTTCCCAGCAATACTGCAGATGAGGCAGACTTTTTAACATCCCATACACATCCATCCAGTATACTCCAGTATACTCCATTCCAGTATACTCGATGTGCGATCTTTCAGGGGAGCTGACTGTGATACTGATCACTATCTGCTGGTTGCGAAAGTTAGGGAAAGACTGGCAGTAAGTAAACAAGCAGCACAGAAGTTTGATGTAGAGAGATTTAATCTCAAGAAGCTAAGTGAACTAGAGGCTAGGAAACAGTATCAGCTTAAGATCTCAAACAGGTTTGCAGCTCTGGAAAACTTAAATGTTAGTGAGGACATGAATAGGGCTTGGGAAAACATTAAAGAGAATATCAAAATCTCGGCTCAAGAGAGTCTAGGTCTACACGAACGGAAGCAGCATAAACCATGGTTTGATGCAGAATGTGCAGAATTTTTAGATAAAAGGAAGCAGGCTAAAATTCAGTGGTTACAGAATCCAAACCAAAATAATGGAGATAATCTGCACAACGTAAGACGTGAAGCTAGTAGACATTTCAGGCACAAAAAGAAGGAATATCTGAAAGCTAAAATTAAGGAAATTGAAACAAACAGTAAGAACAAGAATATAAGAGACTTGTATAGGGGTATCAATGAGTTTAAGAGGGGGTACCAGCCTAGAAGTAATTTAGTAAAGGATGAGAAGGGTGACCTGGTTGCAGACTGCCACAGTATTTTGGCTAGGTGGAGGAATCATTTCTCCCAGCTGTTGAATATACACGGGGTTAATGATGTTAGGCAGATTGAAGTACACACAGCAGAGCCACTAGTGCCTGAGCCCAGTGCCTTTGAGGTTGAGATGGCTATTGGAAAACTAAAAAGCCACAAATCACCAGGTATTGATCAGATTCCAGCAGAATTGATTAAAGCAGGGGGTAGGATTATTCGGTCTGAAATCCATAAACTTATTATTTCTATTTGGAATAAGGAGGAATTGCCTGAGGAATGGAAGGAGTCGGTCATTGTGCCTATTTATAAGAAGGGTGATAAGACAGATTGCAATAACTATCGAGGCATATCACTTTTGTCGACTACGTACAAAATTCTATCCAACATCCTTTTGTCAAGGTTAACTCCATATGCAGAGGAAATTATTGGGGATCATCAATGTGGATTTCGACGTAACAGGTCAACCACTGATCATATATTCAGCATTCGTCAAATACTTGAGAAAAAATGGGAATACAATGAGGCAGTGCATCAGCTATTTATAGACTTCAAGAAAGCCTATGATTCAGTTAGGAGGGAGGTCTTGTATAATATTCTCATTGAGTTTGGTATCCCCATGAAACTAGTAAGGTTAATAAAAATGTGCCTAAGTGAAACATGTAGCAGAGTTCGGGTAGGCAAACATCTATCTGACACGTTCCCTATTAAGAATGGCTTGAAACAAGGAGATGCTCTGTCGCCATTGCTTTTCAACTTTGCTTTAGAATATGCCATTAGGAGGGTTCAGGCAAACCAGGAGGGCTTGAAATTGAATGGTACACATCAGCTTCTGGTTTATGCTGATGATGTTAATATATTGGGCGGAAGCGTACATAGCATAAAGAAAAATGCAGAAGATTTAATTATTGCTAGTAAGGAGATTGGTCTAGAAGTAAATGCTGAGAAAACTAAGTACATGGTCATGTCTCGAAATCAGAATGCAGGACACAATCACAACATAAATATAGATAATAAATCCTTTGAAAGGGTGGAAGAATTCAAATATTTGGGAGCAACCCTAACGAATCGAAACTCCATTCATGAAGAAATTAAGAGCAGATTGAAGTCGGGGAATGCTTGCTATCATTCGGTGCAGAATCTTTTGTCTTCCAGGTTACTATCCAAAAACACAAAGATTAGGGTATACAGAACTATAATTTTACCTGTTGTTCTGTATGGATGCGAAACTTGGTCTCTCACACTGAGGGAGGAACAAAGACTGAGGGTGTTCGAGAATAGGGTGCTGAGGAGGATATTTGGGCCTAAGAGGGACGAGGCGACAGGGGAGTGGAGAAGACTACATAACGAGGAACTTAATGACCTGTACTCATCACCAAATATTAGTCGGGTAATCAAATCGAGAAGACTGAGATGGGCGGGGCATGTGGCACATATGGGGGAGGAGAGAGGTGCATACCGGATTTTGGTGGGGAGACCCGAGGGAAGGTGACCACTTGGGAGACCCAGGCGTAGATGGGAGGATAATATTAAGATGGATATTCGGGAAGTGGGATGGGAGGACATGAACTGGATTGATCTGGCTCAGGATAGGGACAGGTGGCGGGCTCTTGTGAATGCGGTAATGAACCTTCGGGTTCCATAAAATGCGGGGAATTTCTTGACTAGCTGAGAAACTGTTAGCTTCTCAAGAAGGCCTCTGCTCCATGGCGTTATACACATCCATCTCATAGTCTTTGCAGTAGTGCACATGTGGCAGACTTCCCATGTGTTTATCTCATTGCCTCTACAGTAGTGCAGATGTGGCAGACTTTTCATCAGGGCTGTGGAATGGGAGTCGGAGTTGGAAGGAATTTTAGGTGGAGTCAGAGCCGGTAAAATTCTGCCGACTCCGACTTCAATTTAAAATCTTAACTAGATACTCCAAATTCAGAGCCCTGATATCTACAATAACCACTAGTCTTATACTTAAATATAGGTTAAAGTCAAAAAAGTAGCCAGATGATTCACATGGTGGTGATGAAATGTCTTATAGGTTTACCATTGTTAATACATACTGAGATTTTATGAAGGAGTCTGAGTCAGAAGTTTTGTGTACTGGCTCCACAGCCCTGCTTTTGATGTGTCATATCTATGTCTGCTTCCCCTACAGTAGTGTTAGACTTTTCAGTCATCTGTCAGGCACATGCATGTTACAATATAGAGGTTGCACTTAATTCACAAGGTACCTGGTTAGATATCAGTTACTGTGTGTAAGGTCTCTAAGGGTTTTCAGCAGTATGTTTGTGCAGATACTGAGATTGTACCTTAAAATGGGCCTCAGCTGACACCATCTCCTTTCCAATTATTCATAAATTACCATTCTGTTCACATTGGCTGATGTGTAATCTTCACAACCAGCACAAAGTTATTAAATGAACCAAGAAATTATAAGAGTTTCACTCAACTGTAGTTGATGTATGTACATCCAGTTTGTCTATATTGTAAGCATATGCTACTGTTGTGTCTTAGTTTATTAAGTGACACTGTGTAGCTTATGTAACGTTGAATGGAATGGTGCAACCGAAAAGGAGTTGAAGGAAGTGGTTGTGATATTTTTTAAGGAACCATCTCAGCATTTGCCTTGAAGTGACTGAAGAAAATTGCAAAGAAGCCTTAGGATACCCAGCCATGAGGTCAAGAATCGAACCCCTACAGAATTCCACTTTGATGACAGTATTATTGGCATCTTAGTGTTGCAGCATATTGCAGGGTGATTAATAAAGTAACTCTGCTGTGGTTGTTATTTGTGTGTAACGCTGGGTGACAGAAGTTTTCTTCAGATAAGGCACATCTATTCGCAGGAGTGAATCAGCAGTGGGGAAGAAGATGGAGGGTCCGGAGGTGACGTTCATCTTCCAGTTTGGGCTGGTACGGGACACGGTAACAGCAGCGGCCAGCACACTGGGGCTGAAGACCCTAAAAGATCTTGCATGTGACTTCATTAACAGGAAGGTGGGTACAGACAGCGTGCTATTCAGTTGTCGAGCCATCACTGAAAGCATCAACTCTTAACAGTCTCCAAACAGGCACCTGTGCACTGGCCATTACTGGTTTTAAATTGGATTTTTTTAAACAAGACACTTGAATATTCTATTGAACTAGTGTGAATGCCCATTTCTGTTATAATTGCAATGCCGGATTTAAAAATAATACACAAATTGTGTGCATGTGCACGCGCATCCACATGTATCTATATATTATAACACACCTGCCTCATTCATGGGTTTGCCCGTCACAATTTTGCGTGTTTGCAGAATTGTGATGGTGACATCTGTCCGTTGCTCTGTGGGCCTGCTCGCTCAGTGATGTTTGTTCTTGGTGCAGGCACATTATAGTACACAACAACCCAGCTCTTCCTGCCTTTCTCATTCAGTGGTAGCTACCTACATGTTACATTGCATGGACTGTACTGTAACTGTACGTTTCCCATCTTCTAGCTGTAATTGTTGTCTTTGTTTTAACAGCATCTGGAAAGAGTGCTGTACGTGGTGATGAAGAGTGTAAGAATGAAATGAAAAGGAATATGATGTCACTCTTAGAGGTGGAGGTGCTGAATAAGTTTGAATGGGGAATGAGTGTTTCTGTGATTGGACACCACTGTGGTGTAAAGAAATCAATGGATGCAAAATTTATATGTGTAATCATCATGGTATCTTCCTTGACAAGGTGGATGGGTCAGTATGTATATGGCTGGATGGTGGGACACAGGGAGGGTTTTCAGCTTTGTTGTGGTGAGGGAGACAACCATGTGGTTATACAGCTGCTGCACAGAGGCTCGGTATGAGGAGAAGGTCAGCTTCAATGCCGTTCATGGTTGGTTTGAAAACTAAGAAGTTGGTGAGCCTGCAGAACATGGGGAGCATGACAGTGGGCATCCACTAATTGTGTGATTGGCTAGTGCAGGTGAAGAAAATGGAGGAGAACAACTTGCCATGGAAAGTCTTTAATGTAAGTGAGACGGGCATGTTTTGGTGGGGCAGAATACCAGTGTGTACTTTTATACTGAAGAAGAACAGATTTTTCTCAGGTTTTAAAGTCTTGGAGGATTGTATCAATACTTTATGCTGCAGTGCTTTGGTGTGACTGTGATGAAACCTGTGCTGGTCTACCACTCAAGTCTGTGGTGTTCGTTCATTTTGTCTCAGTGCCCACAAATTGTGAACAGAGATGCTGGTCCGGTAGTGGTGTAGGCTCACTAGAATTAGCTGGCAATTCAACTGGTTGTGCCTGTTGCCTCCATTGTGGTTCGTCTTGCTGTTGTAGTGTGGATGGTGCTGCCTGGTGGATTGAATGATAGTGTACAGTTGTTCAGGAGCACTGCCTCTCTGTTCACCTCCCCACTCCGCACATCTATCAGTGCACAACACACACTCACAGATCAGAATTCCAGTGTAGTAGGTCCTGTATGGTTGAACATTGTTGATATAATAAAGTTGAGTGTAAGTTGGTATGTCTGTTACTGGAAAGCTAAGAGCAACCTACCAACAGCCACCACAAGTCCTTGGGCCTATAAAGGGACAAACATGAGGATGAATGGTATCTGAAGTCGGAGAATTTAGTATTCTTGGTCCTTGTCGTCGAAAATGTCCGTGAGCATGAACAGAATATTGGTCTTGCCAATCTGGATATCGTAGTTGCAGATTTATCCAAGAACACTGTTTACAGCGCGGTACGCACTGAGTCCTTATATAAAACAGATATGCTTCGTCTTTAAAGGGTTAATCTTGCAACTGCTTGGTCAAAGAGTATTCATTCAGGAGCTGGTATACTTTCCACACCTTCTGCAGTGTCTTGGATGAGAGTTTTAGTGAATGTTGGGCATCATACGACGTAGCTGACTGCACAGTAAATGTAAGGGAATTGTTAGATTGGCTCCAGTCCACAACTCTGAATGGCTGTTGGAAGAATGTTTGATCTGAAGCAGCCAATGACTGTAGTGGTTCGCTCAACCTGCTCAATAAAATAGCGAACATCTTCATGTTAGCGTCTGCAGTTTTGGGAGAAAGATTGCGAGATTTAGATGAGGCTGATGTCCAGTAAGTTCCGAACTATCTTGCTATTGAGTGAACTGAGGATGTCTGTGAGGTGCTGACAGTGCAGATTGAAGATGATTCGGATGCTGTTGCTATGCAGGGAGGCCTCCACTGTCTACGAGTACTCTGAAGAAAGGCCTCCAGATAGAGAGATGACTTCATCAGTTATTTCCTTGATGTCAGCCATTTCATAGAGAGGTGCCTGAAATTTAAGCGTGATGTGGAGTCTTGTCACAGCAGCGTGCAGGGTGTACAGGGACGTGGAGAAGAAGGCAAAACAAACATCACCCCTCTTTCTTCACTGTGTCTTTTGTCTCCCCCCTCTGCCATTCATTCTCCACAGTTATGTTACCCTGCTGACTTTCAGGCATGAATGCTGATGCCATCCCAGTAAACACTGACACTAATGTTTTCATGTTTATCAGTTGCTGAATGTATGTCCTTGGTATCATCATAAGTTTTTCATCTCTTTTAACTGTGCGTTTAAGTTGCTGCAGTTGAAACATATAGGTCACTTCAGGTGTGGGAGGGGTATATGAGCAAGGCATTCTGCGTAAGTTTGGAATGATGATTTCTTTAGTCTTTGATGGGATTTCAGATTATCATCTGTTTCATTTATTTATTTATTTATTTATTTATTTATTTTTGATTTATTAATGTCACTGTCAATAGGTGAGACTGCACAGTGTCAGATAGCAGGAGGATTAATGAATGAACTGTGTAGAATGTGGAGGAATATCATCATGGCTGAATTTTTAGTTATGTTAGAAAAATTGTGAAATGTGACTATTAGCTTTGTCCTGTCTCTTTATCTCCCTGTCTGTCCATCTGCATGAAACAACTCGGCTCCCACTGGACAGATTTCCATGAAATTTGACATTTAAGTATTTTTCAAAATCTTTTGAGAAAATTCAAGTTTCATTAAAATCTGACAAGAAAAATGGGTACTTTGCATGAAGACCTGTGTATATTTGTGAGATCTCGCTGAATTCTGCTTAGAATGAGAAGTGTTTCAGACCAAGTTTGTAGAGAAAATTTAAACACACGTATGTTCAGTGGCTTTTTTCCCCCGAAAATTGTGCCATTTATGAGATTATGTGGAAAAATAAGGTAGGGCCAGATGGGCCACAGATGACAGTGTAATACAGTCCATGCAGTTTGCATGCTGGATGACTAAGGCTACCGACACATTTTCAGAATATGTAATAACTTTTTCCTTTTCCACAGCAACAGTGGTTGCAAGAACATGCCTCATTGTTGCATTATGTGTACATTGCCTGTGTTGTAGGTGCTATCTTGGCATGTTTACTGAGTGTTATTTTGTGTATTGCATTTGCTGTATAGAGATGTTGTTACATAGCAACTTTGCATATGTTACAGTTCCCTGACCATGGTCTGACAAGGCTAAATGAACGTTTATTGCTGTTTCGCCATGATTATGGATCTGCCAACATTCTGCAACATATCAACTCAGCGGCCGAGATCATGGATGAGACCCTTGTTGAGATAGTTCTTTCTGCTCAAGTACCAACAGAAGAGGCCCCATTCCGTCCTCATGCCCTGGCTGTTCACTCCTACAAAGCTCCAACGTTCTGTGACTTCTGTGGAGAGATGCTGTTTGGTTTGGTGAGGCAAGGCCTCAAATGTGAAGGTGAGAAAACGGTGTTAGTACTGAAATACGTCAGGCGAGGCGGTTACAATGTGCTGGACATGTATGCTGTGGGTGAGGGAAGTAGGAAATGCAAGTTGATGTTTTGGTGGAAAATGTATTGGAAAGTAATAATTAAGAACAGTGGTTCTACCTTTGTTGATCCAGTGACTGGCAAAACATCAGATGATTTTCCACATTTTGTTACTCTGTTTGCCCTGCGTTGTGCAGTATAATTAACAGTAGTGTACAGATCTTTATATTATGGTGATCAGGGTTACAACATCTTGTATTGATTTATTGTATGTAAATACAGTATCATTTTCTGAGACAGAATGGTCAGTGAATGGTGAATTAATTTAATGGAGTACATCCTGTTGCGTTCCTGGAATGTTCAAAAACAAATAATTTTCTGTGCTGTTGAACACAACTGCCTTTTATTTAGAAACAGGTACACGTTTCAGTCATTTATGACCATCACTGGGCCACCAACGCATATTTTAAAATAAGGTAAAATGCAGTACATGTATATTCACCATATGGTTTCAGTCTGTGAGATCCCACCAGTTTACATTGTTTATTACAATATGAAATCATAAAATCTGGTCATATAGTATCTGAATTGTGAAGAGTATGGACAGAAGCGTCTGTGGCCATCACTACCAGGGCTATGATTAAAGATACTAATTGTCAGCATGCTGTTTATTTCATTCTGATGAAAGTCACCTCATTGTGTTTGTGAAGTTTTGTTTTTTTAATGTTATATTAGAAACTGCCATCACAAGTGTTATTCTTTTTGCAACTTTCCATCAGTTTTCATAAGGTATTTAAAGGGAAAATTTGTGCATTGTGTTCAAGTATAGTTCATTTCTTACTTTCTGGCCATTGAAGAACTGAGAAGAGCTGGTGGACAGGCCTACTCTATACAATAGCTAGCAATTGTAGGGTATGCTTCCTGTGTTGTCCGGTCTACTGTTACTGTACCAGTGCATTGCTCCTAACCTTCCACTTAAAAAAATTCTGTTGCCAAAAACTGATGAATCTGTATAAATGTGGTAATATCTTTTATGTAAACCCTACAAACATTCAGTGTTTGAAACCATTTTCAGTCTCTTTCTACCTACTTGCCTTGTTTATCATTGTAGGCTGCAGCCTCAACTTCCACAAACGTTGTGTCATTAAAATCCCAAACAACTGCACGTCTGTAACTGGGAGGGGACGCCGCCCATCGACTCTCGTTGTCCCACGCAGCCCATCAGACACGGGATCAACAGTCTCTCTTCTTTCGACCTCTGATGAAAGTACACAAGTAAGTTGGTGTGTCTGCTGTCTGTATGCATGTGGGTGTCCCTGTAATTTGTAGTTCCCACACTTTACTGTTGTGCTTATATGCATGTTCCATTCTATTGTTATTTCTGTACTTGCAGCTCCTTCCTACTAGTGTTGTGCCAAAACAAAGCCGATCCCCGTCATTGGGTGGACGCACAGCAGACAGGGAAGCAGCTGGTCGCATTAGAATCCCACACACGTTTGTTCTGCATAGCTACATGCGCCCGACCGTGTGCCAGTTCTGCCGGAAACTTTTGAAGGGAATCATCAAACAGGGCATGCAATGCAAAGACTGCCACTGCAATGCTCACAAGAAGTGTGTTGATAAGATGCCCAAGGACTGTATTGGTGAGTCTCTCTCTTCATTGTTCTGGCTGCTTTGTGAAAGTATTCTTGTTTGACAGTACACCAAAGCCTTGTTTTACACCCTAGTCGTGTTCTTGAAAAAGTGGGTTTCACCCTTTAAAGACGAAGCGTATCTGGTTTATATAATGACTCAGTGCGTACCGCGCTGTAAACACTCTCCACTTCGGTTATAAAAACCAGTCTCTTAACGTTTTATAAGGCAAAAGTTGCCATTTGTTCTGAGATCCGTACAAAACACATAAACGCAATGTGAGCACCACATAGAATTTTTATTGTTAAACCTGGTGGTACGTAAAGTTACCGCTAGGCTTTAAAAGGTTAATGTTCAAAAGCATAAATGAAAAATGATATTCCCATCAGAAGCTGGGAGTTAGCAAAATTGAGTGCAGGCAGCTGAAGGGCATTAAACAAAAAAATTGGAGGATGTGAATTAAGAAGTGGTGTAAAATGGTAAGGGGCATTAAAGCAAAAAGGTGTAAAACAAATGGGCATAAAACAAGGCCTACATGTACACAAATTTATATTTTGAATGTTCAATTAACTAATTTTCACAGGAAAACGAAGTACCTCTATATGCTATAAAAGCGTACAGTGGTTGGGGAGTGGAGGTGCAGCTGCACTTATTCTTAGCCTTGTCACTAGTTGGAGGTGAGTGGTCAGCCTCATGTACCTGGCTGCTTTACTGCCAGGAAAGAGCCCCTGGCATCCATTGACTATGAGGCTGGCTGAAACCTGGAGCTAGTGTGGGGGTTTTGTAGAAGAGTTCAATCTGTTCCCCTGCTGGGATTTGAAACCCAGATCGTCCAGCTCATAACCTAGTCTTATACTGATTACACTATCCATGGTTGTGTATTTTCACAGTATCATGTTTTAAAAACTGATGTCTTGTGTGAAAAATGTGCCAAATCATATGTGTCTCACCATCTTGGCCCCTTTGTGTCGTGCCGCCTCAAATGGCTAGTTAGCACCTCTGAACTGTGTTGCTTTTTGCCCTTGGGCACATGAGCTATATTTGTCAGTTTTATGTAAATCAACTTATCTTGCCACCTGTGACTTGATTTCTTTATTTTTTCTTGTATGCTGTGCACTTGTTTTAATTAGTACTTTATGTTTCATGATGATTATTATTTATTGTGACCAGTAACAGCACATATATGTGTGTGTGTGTGTGTGTGTGTGTGTGTGTGTGTGTGTGTGTGTGTGTGTGTGTACACTACATACTTGTCTTGCTTTTCTGTTGTGTTGCATACGTATGATATGTGACATGCGTTGTTAGCGCTCTGTTTTGTGTTGAAAGATTGCAGGTTCAGATCTCAGCCTGGAGATTTTCTCTTGTGACTTTGATTTATCATGGTTTTTCTGAGTGTTCCATGATGATAATGAGATATTACATGCCAGTAGGCCACAACAATGTCTATGCATGTCCTTTCCAATTTAGCATTCTATAAACTTTGTAGTTGGTAAAATTTTATATAATTTTAAGACTGTGTACTTCATGTGTACGTGTATGTTATCTTGGGCGATCCCAGGGGCCCCATGGTCTAAGGCATGGGCCTTTAGCTAAGCGCCTGCTGGGATCCTGGGTGTGAGTCCCACCGATATCATGGATGTTTGTCTCTTGTAGGTGTTTATGTGTTGTCAGGTAGAGGTTTGCACAAAATGCCATGTATTTCATAGTTTTATTTTTTCTGTTCAAATAATATGTTTTTTCATAAACTCTGTGCCAAAATTTAAATACCAACCCAGTCGGATAAAGGTTAATTTTCTGCGTATAGAATTTTTTAAACCTGATACTCCAGGTTTGGCATCCATATTTAAATTTGGAGGTAAGACTGTTGTTCTGGAACAGGGAAATTAAATCTGGTACTGTAGGTGTGGCAGCCAGATGTTAGCTCCTGGTGACAGTCTGTAAAGATATCCCATTACAGGCCTGCACAGGCCTTATAGGGCTCCAGGAATTTGAGGGTCCCAGAATTTCTAGACAATTGGCACGTGAAGGTGGTAAGGTTGTCAGCCCTGTGCACCAGTTGCCTTTACCCCCCAGGAGGCTATGTCGACCTCAGGGTCATAGTTTGGCCAGAAGGATTAAGTGAGTGGTAACTCCCAGTGACCCTACTGGGATTCGAGCTGGCAACATTCGGGTTTGTAGCACAGTGCCTTAAAAAACTGCGCCACCAAGTACCCGTGTAATTTTGAAATGGTTTTTTAGTTTGCACGTATTATGGGGTCAGCAACCATATTTTTACTTAGGGGAACAGTTTATCATTTGGGAGTGAGATTTTAAACCTCCTGGCACCATAGGGTTGGCAGATGTATTTTAACTTGGGGTAACAGTTTATCATCTGGTAATAGAATTTTAATTTCATCATAGTATTGGTTTAGCAGTAAGATGTCAGCTCTGGGTAACAGTTTATTATCTGGGAATGGGTAATTTAAATCTCTCCACGCTGATTGCAAGCCAATGACAAGTGGTCCAAGAATAGGTGAATTTAAACGTCCGGTACTTTGTAGCTAGCAGTTGTGGTTTACTGCAGGGGTTGTGGTATTAGTAATGTAGTAATGCAACACACTGCCAGCTGCACCATGTGCATTCCATGTTGCTGTGCTGCAGCTGATGGCCAGTAAATGTTAAACACCAAAGCTTTAATGGTAGCATGGTCATGAATTCTTGCTGGTAATATCTGAGACATTGTGAACAGCGTATAGGATAACTGAAATATTTAGAGTATTTTGAGACTACATCAACCTTGGACTGATGTTAAAAAGGTTTAAACATAATGGGTGGGCACTGCAGCGACCGTGGCACCTTGACCATGTGTGTCCAATTTTTTGTGCAGCCTTTTCTGCCTAGGCATTCACTGAGTCACCTGGTTTCAGAAATACTGGCTGAGCTGCCTAGAAACTGGTAGGGGTTGCTAACCTGGCTGATGCTGCACATTTTTTTTGGATGCAGGATGAATGATACAGCTGTGTCATTATGCTTTCAGCAGGAGATTATCTGGATAGTGGAGTTGGTAGTGATCCGGACCGTGAATGTCGTGATGTCTGTGAGGATGAGAGCGACACTGAGAATGGTGGCTCTCCACCTGGAGCGCGCAAAACTTCATCTGCAGACACTCCAGTTATGAATGGTGAAAGTGTGGTAAGTTGTTATTTATGATATCCATGAATTGACATATTAAACTGTGTACCTTAGTTTGTTGCGTATATTTAGTAGCAAGCTTTTCACTTAAAAGCAACAAATTCTTGCACCATTGTTCTATGTAACAGTGTTTAAAGTTGACATCAAAGTGTCAAGTTCTTCAGCAGTTTTTGTGTGAGGAACATTCTAAATAGGATCTGCCTTATTTAGAATGTACAGTGTTCTTTGAATATAGAGTAGCTTATGTTTCATACTAGTGTTTTGTTACAGTAGCCATGCTGTCTGTGTTTTCAGTCATTAATTGCGCTACAGGATAGCTACACACACACACACACACACACACACACACACGCGCGCGCGCGCGCTCTCTCTCTCTCTCTCTCTCTGAAGTGAACAAAATGTGTATAAATTTTCTCACAAAATACTTAAATTATTGAAATTACAGCCATGCAGTCACAGTCAAAATGCATGCCATGAAATCCATACTCTTTTACCCTGTAGACTACCCACTTGCTTTGAGGTTGCAGCTGGAAGTTTTTAAGTTTTGTTAAAATGCATTAACCTTTAAAAAGGCAGTGTTCACATATGCGAATGCACATAAAGTACTCCCTCTAACATTCATTGTATATTTTTAGGCAAGAAGAAAATCTGCTGCATTTTTGAGACATGCTGCATAATCTCTGTTTCATTTTCCACAAAATGACATTTATTTTGTAATTTTATCTTTTTCTATTCAAATAATATGTTTGTCATGTGCAAAAATTTAAGTACTGTCTTGGTCGCATAAAGGGTAACAAGATGCAGAATGTTTCAGACTTGAATTCCATTCCTGATTTGTGGCAGTAATGTAAAAATTGTTGACACAGGCTTGTATTATCACTTTGACTCATTACAAGCCCAGATAGTAGGAATAGATCTGCAGGACTGGAAGAGAATGCAGTAGGGTGGGACTGTTTAGAACTCTTTATTTCTTATACTACTTATCTTCTTGTTCAGTAAATTGACATAACCAGCCCTGGCCAGTAGCAGAAGTGTCCTGTTTAAGTTCCAATGATATTTTCTAAAGCATAGTTGAAAACCATTTTAACTGAAGCATTCTGTTCAGTACACATTGTGTTTGGTACATTTTTGGCAATTTTGTCTTTAGATGACTGATTCTGCAGAATTGCTTTGTTTCAGGATTTGATACCCGGACAAGATGAAGGGGATCCCAGTAAACAACTAACAAGGTATAAACTTTATTATATTGTTTGTTTTTTTAATGTAAAAATGTGATAGATTATTTGGAAAGTGCGACTGAAAAAACACACTTGCATGTGGATGCAAGACACCTGCTGGTGGTGCATCTGGGACCAGTGTTCTGGATGTGGATGGTACAGGCTGTATGTGGGACCACTGCACATGTTGTACATGCTATGTGGATGTATGTGGGACCACTGCTCATATTGTGCATGCTATGTGGATGTATGTGGGACCATTGCACATGTTGTGCATGCTGTGTGGATGTATGTGGGACCACTGCACTTGTTGTGCGTGCTATATGGATGTATGTGAGACCATTGCACATGTGGTACATGCTTGTGGATGTGTGTGTGAACATTGCACTTGTACATGCCATGTGGATGTATGTGGGACCATTGCACATGTTGTACATGCTATGTGGATGTTTGTGGGACCACTGCATATGTTGTATATGGTATGTGGAACCATTGCACATGTTGTACATGCTTGTGGATGCATGTGGGACCATGGCACATGTTGTACATGCTATGTGGATGTATGTGGGACCACTGAACATGTTGTACATGCTTTGTGGGGCTATGTGGGACCATTGCACATGTTGTACATGTACATGTATGTGGATGTATGTGGGACCACTGCACATATTGTATGTGCTATATGGATGTACGTGGGACCACTGCACATGTTGTACGTGCTATACGGATGTATGTGGGACCACTGCACATGTTGTACATGCTATACGGATGTATGTGGGACCACTGCACATGTTGTACATAATGTGGGAATGCACTGGGGAGAGCATATCTTAAGTGAGGTTGCTCACTTTGTGATTTGTAATGTTTAGAAATGTAGTTGTCGTAACAGTTACTATCACAAAACTGTATTCCAGTGCTTAACAGACTGAAGAGTGAAGAGGTGAAGGTCTCTGAATTTGCCCTGCTGTAGATAGATGTTCCTGTTTCTAATTCTGGGGAGATTTATATGTCAATTTTTATGTGGATGTGGATTGTCTGGCTTCAGAAGCAGAAGTTATTCACCATAAACTGGATGGCTAGGTTTCAATTCTTGGAAGGGGCAAGGTTTTTCTGTTTGCTGCCATGTCAAGACTCAAGACAGCCCTCTTTTCCTGTTAAATGACTAGTGGCAGCTGTGTCTGTGTGAGTAAACTGACCAGAGTGACATTACCTGCTTACTTTTGTCTAATTGTGCCATGTTTCATACTGCATTCTTTACCTAAGCACCTACGTATCTCATCATGGAGTGACAGAAAGACAACTTTACCTTTAACATACACAGTGAAGTTATACCTGTAGCGGTCTGAAATGAACTCCTTTCCTGTGTGATGGGCAGATGCTGTATATAGTCATACATTAAACATCTCTACCTGTGGTGACCTGGTGGTCTTAGGGTAAGATTTTATGCTCACATTCACAGGTTCTGAGTTTGATTCCCAGTCATAAATACCTGCAGATATTTCGTGTCACGGGTTTGCACCTTCACATCTGCTGGATTCGGAAAGTTTCAGAATGCGAGCTGCACTGTCCTTTTTTTCCGTGTGGTTCAGGGCCCACATACAGCTGTAGGCCCATATTCATTTTGTCATTCCATCACTGGGGCTAATAGAATGTGTCCTATGGGTATTTTAGCTATGAAATGACTTTTGTGCCTTTTTCATGTTGGCTGATGTCAGAAAGATCAACACAGACCGTATCTGGAGATGCCAGGAAACAAGAAAGTGTCCTGCATACCTTGGATATTCATTTAATCAGAAACTGCTGATGTAATGTGTTTGTAAAATGCTGCAAAGTCAGACACTGTTAGGCTTCCGTACTGTCAGAATTCAAAATTTAGAAGCTTTATGCCAGTGTTTGGCATCGCTGCAACCAGATGAGAGCAGAGTGCAGTTGACACTTGAAATGTTACATCATATATATGTGTGTAGTGTGTGTGTTCAGTATGATCACAGTGTGATTTAGAACTGTAGAAACATAACTCACTAGAAGATGCAATAGTGATGTCAATGATTTGGGTGATGTATTTGTAACTGCTTGTTGACAGCTCGTCTCCAAGCAACAATATTCCTCTAATGCGCATTGTGCAGTCAGTGAAGCATACCAAGCGACGAGGGTCAAAGGTTATCAAGGAAGGCTGGATGGTGCACTTCACCAACAAGGACCGAATGGTGAGTTGCATCGTGCTTTATTTAATGACGCATCCTGAATATGAGTTCTACAGAAGGTTAAGCGTATGTTTCCTACGTGTTGCAGCGCAAGCGTCACTATTGGCGTCTGGACACAAAGTCAGTGACCTTATTCCAGAGTGATACAGGCTCAAAATACTACAAGGAAATTCCATTGGCCGAGATCTTGTCAGTGGACACTGCTCGAAGCCGTCAAGGAGGTGAGTGAAGATGGGAGAAGTTGAAACAGTTATGAAAATAAACAACAAGGGTTCTTCAGTGGAGGACACATATTGTTAATATTCTGTTTGATGATGCATATATCATTGGTGCCTGGGATGAGATGCTGCAACATCTATCAGAAGAACGGAACTGTAGCTACACTGCTATGAAAACTGAAAACTTTGACACTACTCAGGGTTAGGATTTTTTCTCCCCCGTTTATATCATTAAATACCAATTACATATGAAATGTTTTAAGTAGGGTCGTAGGTACTGAGGAGATGTACCAGTTTGTGTATGATGAGCCATTTGTGAACAAATTGATATCAGCTTCATGTGAGGTATAAGTAGGTGTTTGGACTGACGCATTATCTCCTCTGTATGCATTTAACCTTCACCCGCTGAATGGGAAACACTGCCCCATCAAATTCAGTGTTCTCTTAGCACGAAAGGGAGAACAGTATTCCACGATGCCATGATGTTTCTAAAATTTTCTGCATTTATAAAGATAGGGCTCTTATTCACCATAATTGTCTAAAAAGCTTGTGTGGGTTCCAAAGTGTGTCCAAAAATTAATTCTGGTTAAAATGTCTAGTTATACGGGGTAACTTTTCTTACTAATGCCCCTGTGTTTATTGCAGTACTCACCGTTATTACAGACATCTGCACAACAGCCGTCCTTATTTTCTTTTCCCTCAAAGTGGTAAAACTAAACAGATACACATATGAAGGCCCTTCTGACAAGTCTGTGTTCTTTCATGGAGGCTTTTGTAAAATATACACCCTCTTCATGTCTGTTATTTCATCAAGAAAATGCCATTCACCAGTGTCAGTCTGAATAGTTGGTGTGATAATTTTGAACCAGAAGTGCAAGAATTGTAAAAGCAGTTGAGAATGGTAAAGTCCAGAAGATGGAAAAATATGTTCTTTGTACATTTTCAGGTCAATCTGCCAATGAATTAAGGGTTTACCATGAGATCAGATTTGGCCACATGCCTTATGTGTCTTTTATAGTCCCATGCTACGGCCAGTTTCACAACTTGTCTGTGCTCATCACAGAAATAACACTCTGGTGCTGCAGAATGCATGTTCGTCAGTATGTTTACATTTTGTCTTTCCACACTATGGCTGTCAAGTTACCACTCACTTTAGTCTTTATGTCACCCTGCTTCATTTTCATTTTCTGTCCAAAATTCGTTGGCTTCTTTTTTTTTTTTATCTGGTCTAACAGTTCCACAGCAGTTTGTTGTAGTGTGTAAATTGTCAAATGATGCTGGAGATGAAAGGAAATGGTCCATGTACAGTTTGTGTCCTACATTTTCAAGCCGTGTGCTAAGTTGCATGAGTAGCCGTCATTGAAGGACCCACATGTTGCCTGTCTTTGCCTAAATATGCAATCATATTGTACATACACCCAGTAGAGTCACAAAGTTTGTAAATTTTGGTCTCAAACCTCTTGTGTTTCAGTGGTACATGCTGTTTGAAAGTGACTCTGTTTTTGAATAGCACAATAATTTAATCAACTGCTAAATGTTCAGTTGGGCTGTAATATGTGGCATATAAATCATTGAGCTTGTCAAATATAGTCGTTATTTTCCACAGTCATTCGTAATTGTCATCTGTCTTATTAGGGTCTTTTTTGTTGTCATAAAAATGCAGGAATTGAAGTATGTTGAAGAATCTATTACATTTCATCATATTCCCATTAAAAGGCCACATAAAACTGTTCTTATGCTGACTGGTAATCTTCCAAAGTATCCTTCTGATTGTGTGTCATCTGTACAATAATTGCCAAGAACAAATACTTTTCTTGAACAGTCATGGCAGGCAGTGGGGACTGTCCTTCATGCAGTGTGTCCAAGTACTGATGATAATATCTGTTTTTCTCTTCCAGCAACAGTTGTATAATTTTAAAAAAGAAGAGCATGAAAATGCTAAGTGGGGGGGTAGTCTTCAATAATGTGAGGTGCCAGTGTTTGTCATAACCCATGGGGACCCCCTCCTATAAACCTGTGGACTACAGGCACAGCAGTCTGACAGTGTGTACTGTAAGTAGCCTGTGTGTAGTTTGTGTCAGTAACATTGTGTCACTGTCACTGCCAGGTAGCTAGGTAATTATTTAGCTAGCTAGGTAGGTGGTGGGTGGGCAGTTAGGTAGATAGGTACATATGTAGATAGGTCAGTATCTACAGCAAATGAATATTAAGGCCAGCAAGGTATTATGCAGTACTGCGAAGAATCACTGTTGCCAAAAGTATTTCACAAGTGTGAAGAAGGGCTTAGAAATAACATTGTTCATTTTTTATGCCTTTCAGATGTGATGCATTGTTTTGAGCTGCGAACAACCAATGTGGATTATTATGTGGGAGAAGACCCTCTCTATGGACAGAAGGATGCTACAGGAATTACACTTCCACCTGCTGACAGTGGAGTTGGGGCCCACCTTGCCAAGAGCTGGGAGACCAGCATCAGACAAGCTCTCATGCCTGTTACATCACATCCAAGTAAGCATAGTGCAACCCTGTTAAGACGTTTTTGAAAATTCCAAGAGAAGCCTACTTCTTAAGCGGGAAATTTCTTAAAAGGTTAGGACTGAAAAGTTCTATTTTTTAAATTTTTGTGAACTTATTACGTATGTATGTTGAATTTGTACAATTTGCAGCTGTCTTAACACATTCTCACTTGTATCTTACCATTTAACCATTTTGTCTGTAACCTTTCATTCACAGTTTTATTTAGACCTTTACCTATACGGTTACTGACTTTTCATTCACAAGTTCACATTTCATTCCACATGTGTACTTTTCTTTGAAATATTTTTCAAGCATGGGTTGTTGCTCTTTTTTAAAAAAACCGTAGCAGTATACATCTTCAGATTCCATAGGTTTGCTTTTAGGTAGACCATAAGGGGCGGTTAGTAGTTCCACTTACTTTCACTAACTCTGCAGTGTCTTGAATTTATTTTCTGGAATTGCTGATATAACTTATCTGCACACAGTCACCACGTATGTTTCACAGTCACACAGCACAATGATGCGTTTATATTACCGCCAATAAATTACGTTTAAACAAGTTGTCGCAATTGATCACCCACTTATCTCGTGTCAAACCGCTGTCCCCAGCAGTGTGTGACTCCTGCCAGCACGTGCCTAAACTTCTTCAAATGTTATTGGCTGCCTTAGTTTCCACCAAGTCCCAGGCTGTTGAAGCGGCAAAACATTGCCAAACACAGGCTCATGCAGGTCATGAAATAGCTAGGATTGGCTTCTGGCCACCTGATACAATGTTTCGGTTGTCATGACTCACTGCAGTCTCTGCATTGTGGAAGAAATATGTCACCCCCACGACGGCTGTGAGGTTGTGTCATTCTGCTGTGTGAAACATGGCAGAAGTGACCTTGACCGCGCGCCATTTGAACACTGCGTTTTGGAAACAGAACAAATGGAAACGGGGAAATTCTGTAAGATTTTGAAACAGAAAATGTATTAAGCGGTTAAAAAAATTGTTTCGTCGAGAAATTTGTTACTTCTTAGGCGGGAACTTTTCTTATGCAGGGATGTATTGAAAGGGTAACCTGTAATGTTAATCAAATGGGAGAATTTTGGTGCCTTTTTATCCTGACTTCTTAGGTGGGAAATTTTCTTAACAGGGGACGTCTTAAGCAAGTTTCACTGTAATTTGTGAATATAGAGACTCTGTGTGTGCTACATACACTTAATACTATGCAGCTTACTAACACCTGTGGTGTGATATCATGTAGTTCAGTAGGTAGGCGCATATATTTCGGAGAAACCTGCTCCTTTCATCTTTAAGGTAGACTAGTAAATGAAGTATTTAAGATGGACGCAGTAGGTTCCTCAAACATGTTTGTGCCTGTCTAGCAAACTGCACATTGTTACATTTTAGAAGACAGTGCACTTGGTGGTTTGTTCTGTCAGAACCCCAAATCTCTATTTATGCTACTAGCACACAGTTTGTACTGTATACTGACATGTGTTATTGATGCATGTCAAATTTTTGTAACTGTTTAAAAATTTTATCAGCTGTGTGGATGCCCCTTGTTTTTGAGTGTTGACTCCAGTGTTGCTGATGTTTGGGAAAATACACATTCCTCCGTCTTAGGAGTTTAACGAAGTAGGTTGAGGCTGCAGTTGTGTGTTATGTGGGAAGGTGGTGGGTTGGACCCACAGGACAGGCTTGAAGGAGTTCGTTATGTTCTAACTGTGATTTGCTATGAAATTCTAAAGTACTAAGCCAGTGCGTTATCAACTGAATTCTCATGGATACGACTGTTTCACAGTACATTCGATATTTGCTGTCTAGGCGACATGTAAGAGGTAGGGTACTGAGCCATACCAAGCAGGATGACTCAGTAACATTGGCATGCGTGAGGAGGTAATGAGATATTACATGTAGACAGTGCAGACTGTACCTGTGATGGATGGACATAGTGCCAATAATTGTAACAGTGAATCCCAACTAAATAGGTAACAATTTTTTGGTGAGTGATGAGCATATTACGAACTCATGTACAGCATGTGCTGAGAAAAGGCAGGTTATGTTCAGCGTTAATGGTAAGGAGCTGGTATGTTTTTGAGAGTCTTCAAGGTGCACCAGCATTGATGGCTATTTGCGTGTACATATAGTTGAAGTTTAGATGTTAGTTACATAACCTGGGTTAAAATAAAATAAAATATATATATGTCATTCTGTATTGGTGACTGATAGACTTTAGAATTGTAAACTTATGTAAAGCTGACCACTGTGGTAAGGACAATAATATGTCAGTATAATCCAGAATTAGGTTTTCTGATCAAAGAGAGGAGATGACATTTTTATAGTCATTACTGTTTAATATGAGTTTGGGCATCAAAATAAAAAGTCTTGCAAAGCCAAGCAGTAATTGAAAGAGTAACAGCACTGCTGTGGTACCGTGCAGATGATACTGGAAAGATGTAGCCCCCTTGTCATTGGCAAGCTTGCAAATTGCAAGTGTTCCAGTTTCATTAGGGTAAAGCAGACATTTGTGTGATTAATAGAGTGACATTTTCTGTTTTAGTTCTCTATGACCCTTGCTTTTAAGATTTCTTGTGATTGACAGTGGAGAAATCTGATCACTGGCTTGCAGTTGGGGGTCTTAAAAGGCATGACAAATGAAATAAGGTGAATGCAGGCTTGTAAACACGACATAAAATTCTGTCAGTTAAATGGACTCGCCACCCCTTATTACTGTTGAATGTCACACCCTTGTGATTGGCTCCAAGTATCTTATACAATGTACTGTGAATGTGAGGCATGCTGTGGGGATGATCTCCAACGATGTTGCACAGTGTGCTCTGAAGAGGTACTGTGTTCTTTATCAGAATGCTAGGCTCACTGCATTGAGTAGACTACCGCTATATCACACAGTGTACTATAAAGATGAGCTACAAGACATTCCTCTTTGACTGTAACATTCCACCAAGTTGTATAAAGCAATAAAGGTTACCCCGCATTGTGTACAAATAAGTGCGTGATTACTTTGCAATATATGTTCATGTGTCAGGCAAGTGTGATAGTATGAAGCCATGTGATTTTGATTTTCTCCTCCTGAACAAGCAGGTAATTTGTATGAATGTAAATTCTTAGCACTGAGTATCTTGGGCATACAAGGAAAACCAGCTAAGTCCACTTGTGTTGAAACCTGAGATATTTGGACTGTTAAGTTCATATATGCCATCTCCACCTGGAAGATCCTGTGAGTCTGTTTACAGTTTGTTTGTGATGGTACAAACACCTTAGTTTGTGCTAAGTCCAGGGAAGCTTGTTTGCTGGCAGAGAAAACTGATTTTTCTCAGAACTTTCTTTGTTGATTTTCCGCTTACACCCACGGTATATTCTTCTGAATTACAGTCTATTTAATCATCAGTTATGAAGGTGTATACACAAGTTCCAGACCAGGTGGATAGTGAAATACACACTTACCTTGCTTATTGGTCATTGTCCCCTACAAATTAGCCCTTTTCCAAGTTATGCAAGGGATCCAGCACTTCAGCCACTGTTGAAAGCATCACTGCAACTGATTTTCTTTAGAATTGTGTAGGACAGTCAGCAACTGAGGATTGTGTTGTTCATTGAGGGAACTGCTGTTTGATTTCTGGTTTGTAACAGTGAAATCAGGGTTTGTCTCCTGTTATGACCCCTGAGGAGAAGTTTGGACATTTCTTATTACGTCTGGCACTTTGTGGCGCACAAACAAATGCTGTTGCGTCTGTTTGTCAGTGAGCAACCAAGGTGCAAACTGGGCAGAGGTCTGCTGCATATTCATGTCCTTCCTTAGAATTTGTTGATTTATTTCATAGGAGAGGCACCAGCAGTTTTCAAAATGATATTTTGTCAGTCTTCATTCATGATTTTATGAACTGCTTCTAATTTTTTTCTTGTTGATGTGTGGAGGGATGACCTGAATTCTTACAGTCTTCAAATGAATTTTTCCCTATGTTTAATTTAAGAAAATCATTCAGAAGTGTGTGTTCTTCCAGTGGCATGTTCACGGAAACCTGTTTTGAGCATTTCATGCCTTTCCAATGCAGTTTTCCCACATTTTAAGGAAAACTTAACACAAATGTATTGCTGCTTTATATCAGCCATTAGATGATCATGCATCGCATCCACAGTTGTAAACACCTGTTTAGAAGCACAGCAGAGGGTTGTTGCTGCAAAACTTGCTAGATTGACTCAGAAATTTGCAGTACTATGGCACCTAGTGGCAAAAGGGTGTACTACTTGCCATTCTTGGTCTTAGTGGCAAGTTTTGAACTGATGTGCCTTCGTGTGTGTATTAGTTTAAAATATATTTATTTTGTGAAGTATCTTAGAAATATTCCAGTAGCAACAGCTGACATGATTTGCGACCATATGGCCATTTGTGAACACTGTGGTGAACTTTCAGGGTCTATAATAGAGAGTTTATTGAGTAACTGTTATTTATTCAACATATAGTCTGTACTATTGATACAATTCACATATGGTCCATTGTTTTGACATGTAGTTCTTTGTCTTCCTTTGTTGCATATTTCCAATTAATTTTCACAAAATACTGCAAGGTGCATTGTGAACATGATTATTTCAGGGGGAGACATATCTGACGAGCCAGAGGATCGTGTATCGGACATGAGTCAGTTGTATGAGATCTTTCCAGATGAGGTTCTTGGCTCTGGACAGTTTGGTATTGTGTATGGAGGTGAGTAAGCTTCATAATGTAATGTATTCCATCTTGTAATGGGAAGTTGTTGTATGTTCTTTATACAAGATGTATATGGGGAACTGGTGGGGGTGTCATATCTGTCCATCAGTCCATTAATTTCAGCTCCAAAACTAGTATGTGGATCTGTGGAAGTTTGGTATTGAGGGTCCATGCTAAGTGTTCTCATGCAGATTTAATTTTGTGTTATGTGCGGTTCTCATGGATGCTGAGTATGCATATTGCTGTCTCCTGGCTTGTGGTGCTGTGTAGTGTGATGGAAGTGTACGCTTATTTTGGATGACTCAGGTGCCTCCATCTTTAGGAATATTTTGTGACCCTAAATACGTAGGCAGCACATTCCTCCAAAATGCTGTTAAATTTCTCCAAGCCTACGTGCTGTCACATCCAAGAAGACGGTATTCAAATTTGGTTTTGTTTGGACTGTTGAAAATGGACACATGGGCACAATATATCTGTTGTGTGTTAATTCTGTGAACTGTGTGTACCAGCTATTAGAAAAAGGAAAACTTCCAGTGTTTGATATTTGTTTCAGGGGTGCATCGCAAATCAGGCCGTGCCGTGGCAATCAAAGTGATTGACAAGCTGAGGTTTCCTACCAAACAGGAGGCACAACTGAAGAATGAGGTGTCAATCTTACAGAATCTGTCACATTCTGGGGTTGTAAATCTGGAGCGTATGTTTGAGACATCAGAGCGTATCTATGTGGTGATGGAGAAGCTGAAAGGAGACATGCTGGAGATGATACTGTCCAGTCAAAATGGCAGGCTTAGTGAGCGCATTACCAAGTTCCTTATCACACAGGTATATGTCTGTATAGAATTTCTGCATCATACCTAACAGTTGAGTAGCTAGTATTTCTGCTTCATAGAAGCCAGTAAGTTTATCCATTGAACACAATTCATATTTGTTATAGAACCAGTGGCTATGTGTTTCGGCTTTTTAAGCAAGTCACTGTCAGGATGTATGAGAATTAATTGCACTGTTGTGCATGATACCCTTCTGCAATTCTTGTACAATCTAGTGATGGCATGATTAAAGAGCCGAACATGTAGCTGTTGGTTCTGTAATAAATGTAATTGTGTTTGGTGGATACATGCATTGTATTTAAATAATTTTTTTAACAATTCTGGAAATTTTTGTGTCCCCTCTTGTATGCCTGAAGATGATGCCCATGGGTCAAAACTTACAGAACTTTATGAAATCAAATGTTTTTAAAATAAATACAAATATTTGTGTTGACAGCATCATCCTTGTTATATAATTTACGAAACATGATGGGATGTACTGCATTAAGTTTGCTTGCTGTTGTGATATGCTTCAGATCCTGGTGGCCTTGAAACACCTTCACAGTGAGAACATTGTGCACTGTGACCTCAAACCAGAGAATGTCCTGCTTAGTTCTGACTCGGACTTCCCTCAAGTGAAGCTCTGTGACTTTGGCTTTGCTAGAATTATTGGCGAGAAGTCATTTCGACGCTCAGTGGTTGGCACACCTGCCTATCTTGGTAAGTCTTGTGGAGACAAGCACTAAACTTATTCACTTTTATTCACTTTGTTTCACTCTCACATCTGGTACTCTTGCCTTCCTTTCTGCCTTGATTTGTTTGACAGAATTGTCATACATGTGAGTGGTTCAGATGTTTTTAACGTTTGTTGTTCTTGGGTCCAAGGGTTGCCCTCAGAATTCATTTATATCTAACTTTATCTCTGAGGATTTTGTAAAATATGAACTAACAATATCATTTTGTTTTGTAAGGAAGGAATGTTTTGGAAAGCCTGGGTGAATATATGGACTTTAATTGATATACTTAAG
The DNA here is from genome assembly GCA_013340265.1 of Coptotermes formosanus. Taxonomy (NCBI): domain Eukaryota; kingdom Metazoa; phylum Arthropoda; class Insecta; order Blattodea; family Rhinotermitidae; genus Coptotermes; species Coptotermes formosanus. The sequence continues at coordinate 465,616 of BLKM01000165.1, read as the reverse complement.
GTAGTGTAGTGGTTAGCACCCCTGCTTCTTACTTGGCAAATGGTGGGTTTGAATCTTGGTTTGCGGACTTGCTGCCCTTGATGATGTTCGGTGTCGTGCAAGTCCAGCGGTCAAAAGGGATTGAAAAATTTTAAATACTCAGGTTTTTTTTTTATAATTGTTGTGCGTTTATTGCACAAAGTGTACATGTGTAGCAGTATCCATCTCTAACTGTATGTTGTATTTTTATCATCTGTGCATTGAATTATTGTGCTAGTGCATTCCATGATCAAACTGGCCAATTGTTGCATATTTTTATAATTTAATACTGTAACTCCCAAGTTAAAATGTTATCATTGGGCCTGTAGTAGGAAGGGATTTAAATTGTGGATTGCCTGGCAATAAATTAAATACGTCCGCCACACATGGAACCAGGAGATTTGAAATTCCTGTTACAGATGATAGAAGGTTAATAGCTGAATCTACTGAACAGATTTTGATTAAATGTTGTTTCATGTCTGCACTCAAAAAGTTGTCAGGTGAATTTAGTTCTCATTTGTGTTTGTTAAGTGTAACCTCTATATGCATTGTAAACTCAACTCCAATTTTCTGAACAGACATGAATTTGTGTATGATGTAAAAGATATGTCTAATTGGGATTTAACACTTTTATTTGTAATACTTTTTAGTATCACGGATGTTTAACAGTTCAGTTACTCTGTGGTTTAATTTCCGACTGCTGCCCAGGCTGGAGGAGTCTTAAATTCAAGGTAGCCTTTGCTTGAAATATGCCATTAGGAAGGTTCAAACAAACCAGGAGGGACTGAAACATTTCAAATATTTGCAAACAACCATTACAAATCAAATGTGCATTCATTAAAAAATTAAGACAGATTGAACTCAGGGAATGCTTGCTATCATTCAGTGCAGATTCTGTTGTCTTTTAGTTGCCTATCCAGAGATACAAAAATTAAAATATACACAGCTGTGATTTTGCCTGGCATGTTATGTGGGTGTGGAAGTTTGTCTCTCGCGCTGGGGGAGGGACATGGGCTGAGAGTGTATGAAAATAGGGTGCTAAGGAAGATAATTGGGCCTAAAAGGGATGAGGTAGCAGGGGAGTGGAGAAGACTACATGACGAGGAGTTTTATTATCTGTACACCTCACGAAGTATTATTTGAATGTGGTAATCAAGACGAATGAGATAGGCGAGGCACATTGAGAAGAGAAGGGGAGTGTTGTATACAGCATTTTGGTGGGGAAACTCAAGGGAAAGAGACCACTTGGATAGCCTAGGAATAGATGGGAGGATAATATTGAAATGGGTCTTCAGGAAGTAGGTTGTTGGAGGGTGGAGGGGGGGGGGCATGGACTGGACTGATCTGGGTCAGGCTAGGTATAGGTTGTAGGCTTTGTTGCACATGGTAATGAAACTTCAGGTTCTGTAAAATATGGGGAGTGTCTTGACTAGCTGAGGAACTACTAGCATCTCCAGAAGGACTCTACTCACTGGAGTTACTTATGTTAAAATGCACCCCAGCATTAGAGTGTACAAAGGCTGGCCACAACATGTGAGGATTTAAACACTATTCAGTACATAGAGACTGGCATTGAAGTATTAATGACACATAACCCTTTGCAGCTGAACAGGAAAACACTGTCCCAGGGGTTTAAATACCCTCACGGCCAAATAAGAAACCACTGTCCCTCAACTCCGTGTCGTTTTTAAAATTTTCTGCATCTATAATCACGTGTCTCTTTTTCACAGTATTTGTCTAAAAGGCTTGTGTAGGCATAAGAGATTGTGTGAAATTTAATTATGGTTAAAATTATCACTATTGACATTTAATTTTTTGTGCGAACAACCTTACAATTTCTCTAGGAGTCACGAATTATTTACAGACGTCTGCATGCAATGGTTGTTATTTTTTTCCTCATATTGGCGACGTGAAGCAAAGAAACACACATAAAGGACCTTCCGACAAGTCTCTGGTCCTTCGTGCAGCCCCTTCTGTGAAATCCACACCCCTTCAGCCCATTATTTCATCAATAAAATGCTACTGGGAAATATTATTTTGGTAATTACGGTAGCAATGTTTGCTTACATTTGTGTGTTACGGGTTTCTCTTTTATTGTCAGTTGGACCTTAGAAATGCAATTTGCTGTGATATCCCTCGAAACATGGAGTAGCATACAACCCTATGTTGCATTCTCAACACTTGAATTTCGTTCTTTTTTCTTTGTTTTTGGCAGAACAAACACGTCACCGAATTCTCTTACACTGCATGAGCCAGTGTCTGATTTCTCTTACCAGCGATTGAAGGTTCTGCATTGCTTGGCTTGTCGCATGTTATTGCTAGGACAGGCTATGAACCAAACCATTGAGTTCAAGAGAGACATAAGTATGAACCTAAAATTCAAAGTAGTTGTGAAGAAATCCTTACAGCAGAATGAAGGACATTCTGCTCTGGTCCCATATTGCACTAACCAGAGCAATGAACGCCTGTATTCATTCCTTTTTTCTCCCACTTGTGGCATATGAAGTCAGCACCCAGATAACCCACCTCTACTGTGAAACCGTAACATCATTACACAATTGCAACCTAAACAGCGCCTCGGGAAATACAGTGACAAGTACAATCAGTTCCAAATTTTATAGCACAATATCTCTACTTACAGCAAGGGGTATTTTAAAAGAATAAATCTAGAAAAGGAAGCTTACAGTAAAAAATAAAGAGAATAAAAGCTGATCTTAAACTAAGCTGTGTAAAAATAGGTGGATTTTCTTGAAACTTGCATAACAAATAGTTGGATTCATTCTTAAGTGTATACTATTTATTTGAAATTTTTATCTTTAAAAATGTGTGAAATACAAAGGATCATATCGGCAAGGACAAAGATGGGCCTTTCAAGTGAAAAGAACTCTGGCTGTCAGCAGCTACTTTGGGATTTAAATCTTCCCTACCTTAAAGGTTAATATCTGATTGTGCAGTGGCACATTCTATACTTTGTATGTGGTGCTTAACACATTATACAGTGCAGTGGCTGAAGGTTTAAAGCAAAGGTTGTAAATGAGGATTCGAATTGCATCCGAAGTGTACTGCGGTACTTGCACATTGCTTTAACAGCCATGGCTGTCATGCGTATTGGCATTCGTTTGGAAAAAATAGTAATATCTTCAGGTGTTAGGTGTGTGGTCAGAAACAAACAGAACGTGACAGCAGGGTTGTGGGTTTGTTTGTATATTAGGTAAGAACATAAAGGCCAGTGAGGTCAGAAGATCAGAGAAAGCATGTAAGAAATGTGTGTCTTACACTTTAATAGTTGACTACTGGAAGTGGTGAACACAGGATATGATTTGGCGACTCCTTTTAGTGTATTCTTATTGCATCATATCTTCTGTTGTACAGCCCCCGAGGTTCTTCGTAATAAGGGATATGATCGCTCTCTGGATATGTGGAGCGTTGGCGTTATTGTGTATGTTAGCCTTAGTGGGACCTTTCCTTTCAACGAGGATGAAGACATCAATGAACAGATTCAGAACGCAGCGTTCATGTATCCACCAAATCCGTGGAAGGAAATTTCTTCAGATGGTAAGTAAATATACCATTAAGACAGTATACTTTCTAGTTTGTCCTCTTGTAGTCATTCACGTACCGAACATGTTGGTGTAGCGATAGTGCTGTAGACATATATTCAGGTTTCTCCTGACTGGTGTTTTTGGTGGTTGTCCTTAGTTTCTTTTGGAAAAGGCTGAGATATTACTTTGAAATAAATCAGAACAGTTTTCTTCCAGATTCTCATGAAGCTTCATTCGTCACCTTTACGACCCACTCAGCACTGTATAGTCTGTGTACTTGAGACAGTTGCATTAAAAAACCAATTTTGCCCTCCTGTGGCAACAACTCCCTTACTTCAATACCACTGGCTACTTGAATTAACATTTAAATGACCAGCGTTTGCATATGTGAACACCTGCATAGAGAAACAACCCTAGAAATTCATTTTTTATATTTAAGCAACAAGGAAATTTACTGAATTTTTAAGACATGCTGAATAATCTCGGTTTTATTTTCCACAAAGTGCCATTTATTTCATAATTTTATCTTTTTCTCTTCAAGTTCAGAGGCAGTCATTGGTGTTGGCAGTGTAGGATTATAATACTAGAAACATTCTCACTTGTTTCTGTGTTCAGTTTTTTTAAATGTCTGTGAATATAGTAGTTACAGTGTGCATGTGCATGCACCTGTGTTATATACTTACGAATTACAATGCAGTTAGTCTCATTCTGGCATGTGCTTTATTTCGGCAGCTATTGACCTAATCAACAACCTGCTGCAGGTGAAGCAGAGGAAGCGGTACACAGTTGCCAAGTCGCTTGCACATGTATGGTTGCAGGTGAGTGACTGTTGTCTTGTCAGGCTGTACCATAGTTCAGACATGCTTCCTACTGTAGATGGGTTCAGTCCCATGGTAGTGGCACTGTGACAGGTTCTTCGTGTACTTTAGTTCTTGTTTCCCAGCTAACATACCACAAGTGACTCGCATGCATCTGTTGTCAGAGTCATCATTCAAGGGCATTACAGTAAATCTGTTTGAGGCTTTCATAAAGAAAACGAGACTCCTTGTTGAATGTGGTAGCAGTTTCTTATTAGTAGCCTTGGTCTGATTATTGTAATTGATGAACCAAACGAACAATGAGTGTTGAACTAGTTAATTCACAGGAACAAGAGTTTTAGGATGATGTGGCTGTAATACTTTATTTTTGTTCAAAACTTACTGAATCAAATTTCTTCTGTAATGAAAGTCCATTTTATTTGCTATGATAAGGGCTGAAACCTGAGTCGTGCACAAAACAAAACGTGTCACTGTTAGGGGAACTCATTTTCATGCAAATGAACTGCAACAGAAACTAGACCCCATACAGCTGGATGGCTGCACGTGTTTACATCACGGCCAGCATTTTATTAGACCTAAAATACCAGGCTGGGACAAGGCCATATTCTCCGTATTCTAGACAAGCAATTTTTAGGTATGTTCTATAAGTTTTTCATGACTATGACCTTGCCAGGTGTCCTAAAAATCACTTTACTGTGACAGTGAGTAACTTGACAGGGATTATTTTTGCTCACATGCAGTTGTTTATTTGCAACAGTTGGCAGTGCTGAACATGGTGGCCAACAGTTTGAACAGTTCCGTAGCTCCTCATTGTCACTTCCTGCTGGTGGCTGGTTGTGTTCCTGGAACATGAGTGTAATGTTGGTAAAGCAAGGACATGGTGTATCTTTGAAGACATTTTTCATTAGTGAAAACATTCATGTTAGAGCATTTGAATTACATGATTGGTCACCCATGTCACTTGCTTTCTGCTATATGTTTTCTTCCTTCCATTTGATTCTTTTCAAAAGCAATATTAAAAAGAGAAAAGGTAAGGTCGTGTTATCCCTGTGTATGCCATGATGGCATAGAGAGGGCACTAGAGGTATAGCTTCACTCATTCTTGACCTCAGCACTTGGACGATGTGTGTGGTTAAGTTAATGCCCCAGCCACTTTCCTCCCAGGACAGAACTCTGGTACCTGTTAAGTGTGAGGCTGGGTTGACCCCCACTGCCGGTCTGGATGGTTTTGGAGAGGAGAAAATATCAACCCTACAAATGACTGAGGTGGACAGTCATATGATTTCTCTCGATGTGTGGGCTGTATTTTGTGGCTTGTAAAGAAGCCTGCTGGCTGGGGATGCCCCACATCATCCCTGTAGACAGTTCCTTACCCTGTGACGAGATACAGCATCCTTGTAGACAGTTCCTTACTCTGTGACGAGATACAGCATCCTTGTAGACAGTTCCTTACCCTGTGACGAGATACAGCATCCCTGTAGACAGTTCCTTACTCTGTGAGATACAGCATCCCTGTAGACAGTTCCTTACCCTGTGACAAGATACAGCATCCCTCTAGACAGTTCCTTATCCTGTGACGAGATACAGTATCCCTCTAGCCAGTTCCTTACCCTGTGGTGAGATACAGCATCCCTGTAGACAGTTCCTTACTCTGTGATGAGATACAGCATCCCTGTAGACAGGTCCTTACCCTGTGATGAGATACAGCATCCCTGTAGACAGTTCCTTACCCTGTGATGAGATACAGCATCCCTATAGACAGTTCCTTACCCTGTGATGAGATACAGCATCCCTGTAGACAGTTCCTTACCTTGTGCTGAGATGCAGCCTTTATCTTTGGGATTAATAAAAAGAGAAGTAACACATTTACTTTAGACACCAAAGGGTAGGATTGCACTCAACTGTCTGGCTGACTTTGTCTTTTGTACAAAAGACATCTAACAACCTAACGGGGAGGAAATTATTTGGATATTCATTGAACTGGCAAGATACTGCACAAGAAAGTGTGAGACCAGTTGTATAAAAGTGAATGATTGAATAAATGTATACTGTTTGTCATAGATTAATGTAGAAAATGTCTTTGGTTATGCTATGAATGCTTAATGGTGCAGCTGCCTACCTCAGGCCCTTATTTAAGACCCATTGCTGCCAGCACACCTTCCATCTGTCCTGCTTACCTTATGCTTCCTATGACAGGACTGGATGCTGTTAAGTAATTAAGGTAGGTGGAACAGATGAGAGGCCAACTTGCATGGTGAAGATCATTGATGTTGGAGGCACAAGGTTTCTTTATGCGACGCTTGTGGTATGTGCTGCGGCAGGTAGATGAGGTGTTGAAGAAAGGAACACAGCACTTACTAGCACAGTAGAAATTATTACTTGGTCTTATGAATGGTTTTGTACCATAGGCCTGCACATTCACAGAATTAGCCCATCGGCTTTGACACTTGGCCATTGAGCAGCTGATTCTTAAATAATGGTCAAATGATGTTCATTGCAAACATTGGAGAACTTTGGTTTGCCTAGTACTGGATAGTGAATGCCACCCATGGACCCACTGACTCACTGACCACAACTGTGATCAATTGATCTCCTGTCTGCCATCACATCACCTATTTTGTGTTTTAAGAAGTGACGTTTATCACAGATATGCCTTGGACCTCTGTGACTGGTGAGTCAACCAAAGAGAGCCTGCTGTCATTGGCTGACCAATCCTTCACAGGGGACATTATGCAATACTCACTGCCTAAATTTAATTAGATTTTCATCTGGGAACAAAATGCACCCACTTAGAAGAACTGAAAAATTCACGCATGGTTTCAGGTTGAAAGGTTTGTAGCCCAGCGTACACTGAATTTAAGGTGAATTAAAAGTGTCAGAAGGTAATTTAGGGTTTGTCCAAGTGTGACATCCAAGTGGCCTGGTTTTGTGGAATCAGTAGGTTGTTCCCAGTCAGGGTGAAGATCCAGCTGCAAGGGTGAACATCTGTGCTGCAGGCCTGTGAAACTTCAGTTTTTAGAAGAATTTCGTTTTTTTCGTACACTAAGGGATGGCTTTCCTGTGTTTGTATCCCATTGTTTGGCCACATTGGGGATGAACCTGATTATCCCCCCACTCTGGTAGTGGTGCCCACTTTATTTCAAATACTCCAGTTTCTGTGATGAGGCTAGGAGGAAATATAATCATAAACCAATTTTGTAATTTATATTTGTGCGTAAATTCAGTGAGTACAGATGCAGACTTCATCAAGTACCCTGATGTCATTTTTTTTTCTGTTTAATCCTGTCATATGGAAGTGAACGTTTCATATGGTGTATGATCTGTACAGCACTTGTATATTTCTTTCTTCTGTGGTTCCTTAGGTGCTACCATCAAACCGAAAGCTAAATACGGATTTCACATGACCCCATATGTAGCCATTTTACATTATGAAAGAGAATTGCCCGAATCAGTTTTACGTAATTTATCTGAAGCTCTGTTACCAAACAGTTGGCCAGGATAGTGTAGTCGGTATTGTGATTTGGTGTGGGTTTGATGTTCTAGCAGTTTGATCCCAGTAGGGCGAGATTTCCTGCACATGCCCAGACTGGCCCTGCCACACACCCAGCCTCCTGTTCGATGGGTACTGGGTCTCTTTCTTGGGGGATAAAGCGGCAAGGGTATGGTGTTGACCACCCACTGTCATCTAGTGTGCTGACGGTAGACAAAGAGGAGAGCCATACCTCTGCTCCCCCTCTGGGTCTTCATTGTGTGTTTTAAGGTGAACTTTTTGCCTTTACCTTCTGTTGCCAAACAGATTTCAGGACCCTCATTGCATGGCACTCCAGCTTTGTTAGGGGGACACATACGCACAGACATTCTTCCAAAAGTCTGTCTTTCTTTTTAGAATAACAAAATTGTTTTTGCAAGGATATGAATTGTGTTTTGTACTGTGGCAGGATTATCAGACCTGGTGTGATCTGAGAAAACTGGAGGCCCAGGTTGGAAACCGTTATCTGACACATGAATCAGATGACGCTCGCTGGGAGAACTTCTGCAGAGAACACCTCTGACCATCCAAAAACTGGCTGTCATCTGCGAGGACCAGGTGCCGCAAATTGATGAGGTTGCAGCCCCGACAGTGCTCGTGAGTGTGTAGCAGGTAGGAGGTGGCATAACTGGGCAGAGACTGTGAGCATGCCTGTGATGAGAAGTAGCATTCTTGCATTATGATCTGAATTGTATAATACTGTGTGGCAAGTGGATCTGTGTTTCCACAAGTTGTGTGCAGTTAGTGGAATTGTGAACACTAACATTGCATTTTGCAGTCTGTGTTTCCACAAGTTGTGTGCAGTCTGTGGAATCATGAACAACTAACATTGCATATTGCAGTATTCCAGACACTATAAGTGCCTTGAAGGTGTATGCGTATGTCACGTGGTGTAGGGTGTAGCAGTACAAAGGATTCCTGTTATGTTGTCGGAAATTTGGGGTAGTTTTTTCAGTATAGTGACTGGTCATGTGCCAAATGACGGAGATTCAGTTCTTGCCATGGCCTAAGGTTTTATATCACCATATTGAGACCAACATTGCACTGTGCCCATGAAATGTGTACCAGAACCTCACCCCATGCATAAAGTGTCTGGCCTTAGATCTGACCTCTCACCCAGAGCTGTTGCCAAGAATGATATATGCTTAAGCATATAGGCAGTTTTTACCATTAATATTCCAGTCAGCATATTTGTATGTCATTGTAGTATAGTGAAGGTAAAAGGGAAAGTTTATCATTGTGCTTGAGCACCCCATGAAGACATGGTGGATGGAGGAATAGCTCCACATGTTCTTAAATTTGGCACTAAATGAATCGTTACATCCTGTCTGTTTTATCTGTGGAGAAAGTATCCCTGGTACGCTGTCACCTCAGAGTTTGACTGAATGCTATGCAGAAGATAGAATCTTTTACCCCTTAGAATATTTTACCCCTGTTGGGAGTTGAACCCTGCCACCTTGATTGCCGCTGTGTAAATAGTCACTATACCACTTGAGCTATTCCAGATTCATTGTAAATGTGTTATTTGATGATGCTGTCAGTCGGCTTCATTGCTGTAGATTACAAATTAGAATCACGAAAATTCCAAGTCATTATTTCCTTATAATTTGAAGCTTTCATGGCGACTAAATTGGCTAAAATGTTCGCAGGCTATGAGCCATGTTAAACAGCTTAATGGTGAATAAGCTGACATTTCGAGAGCCAGCTCTGCGCTTGTGATCAGGGAACTGTCATTTCAGCTTGGAGCTTTATTTGCAATGTTTGAGTACAATTACCGATTTTGTTCTGTCTTTAAATTAATATGCAGTGTTACTGTTTACCAGTTTCATACAAATTGGCAGTGACGTTGACTGACTGGCTGGTAATTTTTTTGTTGTTGTGAACTTGCACAGAATGGATATTTCAGGTGGCTGGGGGTTACTAATTTTTAGAATGCAGTACAGATTGTGAAACAGGCTGATGCAAGTGGCAGTTGGTAGCAAGATTATCTATCATTTGCAGTTCAGTATATAGTATGTCATGCCATCTGTTGACAGCATGAACAAAATACAATGAATGTACTGACAGACGTTTGGCTATTGTACTGACTGGCCAGAAGCCAGCAGTTAGTGTAAGACAAGATTGCTACTTTCTGAGAATCATGCGCCTTGTGTTGCATAACCAGACTGTGTATCATTGCTTCATTTTACATTTTGTTCTGTAGTGATGTCATGCACTGCAGGAAACCCTTATGAAACCGTTGTCCCTGTAGGATCAGCCACAGGCATTTTGCTATGGGTGAGATTCTAATGAAGTTCATAGCAGTGAACAAACTTGCAGGAAAGAGTTTTGAAATACTGTGTTGGTTTCATGCAAGACATTGCAGTGTCTGGAAGAATAGGAACTGTGAAGCAAGCGAAACAGTGTCCTACATAACACTGAAATACAGACATAATCAAGTCTTATATACTCATACATTCATGTGGCGGGTTATGTAAATGGAGTTTTGAACAATCGGCTCTATAACATGTATTTTCTTGTACAAGATTTTTTACTTCCTCTAACCGTAGCACATTGGTGTGGTGATGATACTATAGACTTTTATTTAGAATGTACTGAATTTATATCTTGCCTGGGTTACTTGGTTTTCCTGACAGGATTTTCATGGTTTTCTGTGGTTCCTGTAGGTCAGTGGTGGTATCATAGCCTGAAATAGTTCCCAGTTGCCTTCTCTCAAGTTCTAATGGCCATGCATGATCATTGGCCCACCTTGGTCGATGTTATATAGCCTCTGCAGTTGAAACAGGATCATTAAATCACACAATGCTCATTGACGTTCACTTCATTGTATGTTGTGAATTTTTGAGAAACACTAATTCTGTCTTTTAAAGTCATTCTGTCTAGTTTAGAGAAATCTTATGAACATGTTTGGAGTGTTTACAAAAATTGTGGAACTTCATACCCACATCTTACTATAAGAGGTCAATGCAGAATAGTGCATCTGCTGTTTGTATCTTTGTATCTTCATAGAAATTTGTATGTGTAGGGATTTGATATTGGGACAAGCACTGGAAAAGGGCATGCATTTTTGTCATTACTTTGAATATGATTTAAAGACAGTTTGGGGAAACTAGAAACGACACTTCTCGATTGGCCTTTGCTGTCACTGTTTTTCAACCTTCTACTACTGCCAACCTTAGTCCCCTGCTACTGACATTGTCAGAATTATTTAGATGAAGGTATACTAGATTTCTGTTTTGAAAATTTGTCAATGAAAAGAGTGTAGGATCCACTGTGACAGGCGATCGATCAGGCTGGAATTTGCTGTTTCTGCTTACTTAAACCCCAATAATGATTTCTTACTTAAAAAGTTTATGTATGCACCATAACAGTGGATTATGTAAGGGAAAACTTAGTGTGCCTAAATGATGTTTATTGTTTATATTCGTACAGTGGGATGGAAGGGACGTTATTGGAGAGGATGTTCTATTGTTTGCTGGAGAAGACTTTATTTAATGGATGGGAATTTAATTACTGTAGTTTTGGTAATTCACTTAACTGAATGCTTGCAATTTAAATTTACAGGGGACCCACAAATCTTTCACTTAAAATGAAGTTGGCAAATAATGCTGTCATAACAGATTTGTGTTGACAGGAGTTTGTTCTCTACTACATCAAGGAATTTGGTGTCTGTGCTGTGTGTGGCTGTAGGAAGTTGAAATAAACAAATGGTCTGTAGTGTGATTTGAAGTTCTCGTGGCAGTAACTGTGAAGATTACTGTCTGCTGGGATGTGAGGCTGTGTAGTCTGGTAAATGAGTTGTGACATTTTGCAGGATACTGCCCTGATGATGGACGTACTATGTACAGATCTGTGCAGAGTGAAATTTTAGAATCTCATGATTTGTGCTAGGTCTAATCAACCTGTAGCTCGCGAGCAGCAAGTTGCTCACAGTGCAGCATTATTTTGCCCATGGAGACATTTGAAATGGGAAAATGTCTTTTAACTCTTTCCCTGTTAAAACCGAAATAGAATGCCAAAGGAATTTGGAAACCTATGGGCTGTTTGCTTATGGAGAGATACATTGCGTTACTAATTCAGTTTGTAAAAATGTGCTAAGAATACTGACACCACATCCTAGGTTGTGAATTGCATTTGTCGTAAGGTTGTCCTATTGTTATCAGTGTATCTTTATTGCACATGATGCATAGAAAAAGATGCAGGTAAATATACAATTATATGTATACTTACTCATTTTTTATTCTGTGTATTTAATTTCATGTTGCCATCAGGGAAGACCAAATTTTGCTTAAGTTGCCTGCACCAATTTTGTCTTTAGTAGCTGCATGTTGTATTTCAAGAGATTATTTCCATAACTCACTTTTGGCTTTTCTTTTTTTCATCAAAATAAATTCTCCAGTTTCTCAGTTTGGCATTGATGTTGTCAGTATTTATGTTGAGGACCGTGGAATCACAGAAACAACTAAACACTACACATTAAGGGTGAATATTTACTTTCATGTAAGTTATTTCAAGGTTCTGAAAGTAAGGACACAAGACAGGTTCAGAAGTAAGGCCAGTCCATGTTGGCCGTTGTGGTTTATACGTAACGGACATCGTGTAGTCACAATGCAGGTCACAGAAGGCAGCTGAACTTACCATTTCCCTGCCTCTGCCTTCTCTCACTTTCTGGCAGTGAACGGGGATTCCCAGTAAATATGCAATGGTAAATTTGCAATGCACAAGTAGTGTCACAGCTTACTGTGGTAATTTTTAATTTTCTGTCACAAGCATAAATTGTAACTGCAAACAATTCTTTCTTTGCCAAAAGAATGGCCTGAGAAAGACCAGGATATTCTATATGTGTAATGTTTGATTGCTGTCATTTTAACCAGGCCAAGTGTGACACTGTGTCCACTACCATGCCCAGGTCTATGCGTACGTCTAGTAGTAGGATCCTCTGAAACGTCTGTACACATCTGCCAGATGGTGTAGTCTCACATTCCTTATTACAGCACTCTGTGAATGGAAGGCACTGTTTCAGTAGTTAATTCAGTTGGTGAGTTTCCTTTGTGATAGTGATGATCTCTGTTCTGCTAGGTACATGTCTGTACACTACAAGACCTGAAATAATAAGAATTTAGGGGTTATTTTTACCCAGTGCAATTTTTAACATATATTGTGACATTTTTATATTGTATATTACATTTATGTGTGAATGTGGCTTTTGAAGTAGCTTGGAATTTACAGCTCAGTATTGAAATGTAAGTAACTCATAATTATAGTTAATGTTTAATATTCCACAATTTTACTCTAACATTTTGTGGGCTGACAGAAGAATAAATTGTGTAATCCTGTTATACATTTCTGGTCTGTGAATATTTGTTATAAAAATTGTAATTGAGGTTAAAAGCATGTAGTATTCAGACTGCTTTCAGGCACATGACAAGACGGAAACACAGTTGCAACTTTTGTAAGTTTGTATTTGAACAGCCTTCTAGGCATGCTGCTTGTATCTTCATTGTTAGCAGGTTTCTCTCTGCCATGTGACACATCTGAGCTGCGTTTATGTGATAATTGGGAGTTGTGTGAATCCAGTGCCATTTTGCAACCCGATGTGCAGGTGTTGTTGAATCTCAGTACTGTAATATGGTTTTAGTAATTTTCTTGACATCTGGCACATAAGTGTAGTGTGTTTTTATATTATTTTTGGAATTGAATGCAAGAATAATACAATACAAACTGCACACAATTTTTACATGCATGGACACATTTTGTACATTGCAGTAATTCATGTTGTGTGTCTTAGAGCAGTGTTGATGATTTAATTTGGCCACAAACCCCTTTTGCACTTCAACATTTTTGTTGACTCTCTTAAAAAATTGTGATATATGAAGCTAAAAAGCTGGACAAAAAATAAGGGTGATGATAATAAGTTAAACAAGGGTGTTAGATAAAAATAGCCTTACACACTAATATGTGGTTTCATACCAAAAAAAACTCATTTCCAAAATATGATTAGTGTATTTATGTTTATGTTGCAACAGTTCAGAAATAGGGTTTTAATGAATGAATCATTTAAAACATTTGAGGTTTTTGTGGTAGTTTTTGGGATCAAGGGCTTTTGGCACAGATGTTGTAGATGAACATGCAATCTCTATTTTGTGGGTTGAAGGGATATGGTTCAAAGTTGACCGAAGTGTTTAGGGTCTGGATGTGATTTGGTTGTGTAGGCAGTCTGCATGGAATTTGGCCACATAGAATCATGGGAAGTGGTGAGGGAATGGAATATGGCGTGGGTGATAGCAACTGTGAAGGAGGAAGGTTGAGAAACAAAAATGGAAATCTCACCTTTTTAAGGTCATATGAATGAGAAATATGGAAGGGAAATTTACGTATGTATGTGACACACACATACCTCTGTCATCATATTTAGGTCTTGTTACTTATCAATTTCCCATTCTTATTTGCTGAAGCCCAGATAAATTCTTTATACACTACATACACTACACTGCAGTAACACGAGTGCTGCTGTACACTATGTACAGTATGCTGCAATAACATCACTGGTGTTATACACTAGATACACTACACTGCAGTAACATCACTGGTGTTTACACTACACTGCAGTAACACCAGTGCTGTTGTACACTACATACACTATACTGCAGTAACACCACTGCTGTTATACACTACATACACTACACTGCAATAACAACACTGCTGTTGTACACTATATACACTACACTGCAGTAACACCACTGCTGTTATACAGTACATACACTGCACTGCAGTAACACCACTGCTGTTATGCAGTACTTACACTGCACTGCAGTAACACCACTGCTGTTATACACTGCATACACTACACTGCAGTAACACAATTGCTGTTGTACAATACATACACTGTACTGCTGTAACACCACTGCTGTTATACACTACATACACTACACTGCAGTAATGTTGGTGCTGATAGTAATGTGGCAAGTGATTCCAAGGTCTGTAATTTGGCTCAGTGCATGGTTTTCCATAACTGATCATTTTTAACATATCTTACACCATTTGAATGCAGAAAGCTCTACTGAATTATGAAATCCACCATAAAATATGGTACTTAAATGAAGACACTGTTATATTGTGTATAATGGAGTTTCAGCTGGGGATAAACAGAGGACCAGTTAGTTTGCATTGTGCAGTGTGCCATAATGAATCCCCCCATCTGGAGCCAGAACTCTCTTTTGATCCTTGCGTTCTTCAATTCAGATTGCTTTCTGTGTAGGTGATGTACTTCTTACTATCTTATATTTTAGATAGGAAACCAATTTGTTGTTTATTCTCGTACTTCCTGTTGCAATCTGCACTGGTGTCACACAACGGTCAGAGCATGTTCAGTATTTACAGTTCATTATGTTCAAACTGTTACATAGATAGAAGTTAATCATCCGTTATGAGGTGCAGATATTCTCATAGTTATAATATGTACCAATTTTTATTAGGTCTGACTTTTTTTTACAGAGATTTCAACTGTTAAGTTGTTATATGTATTTGTGTAAAGAACAAACAATACTCATGATGATAAAGCAACCAAGTTGCATTTGAGTGCACTTCCAATTGAAACAAATCAAAGTTGTTTAATTCAAGGCTGCCTTTTAGAAAGAGTTCATTAGTACTGAAACTGATGTTGCAAGATTGCTCTTATCACACCATTTGCTGATGGGCATCAGTGTGGTAATTGTCGTGAGCTGAGGTCATGTTTAACAGTTTTTAGGATTCTTTGCATGTATGTGAACCTTACATATACCTACTTTCTGCTGGTACAGGTGTCAGATGTTTGTGATTGCAATGAAGCTTGTCATTTCCCATTTTCAAAAGTAAATTTCTTCCATGACTGAGCACTGAAATGTCGTAGTATAAAAATGCAACCTTGGCACTAGATGGGGGGTGAGTGAGCAGCCTCGTGCCTCTACTGCTTTGCTCTGGGGGAAGTCGTGCCTGTTCTCATTGAATAAGAGGCTGGGTGGGTCCTGGAGTTGGTGTGGGTGTATTGGAAAAGAGAAAAATCTGTGGTTCCCATGGGGTTTGTACCCCAAATAGTGACATCATCTTTCCCATAGCCTAGTCACTATACTGACTACATTAAGTTTATTAACCCTTTAAAGACAAAACGTAATCTGCTTGATATAAAGACTCTGTGCGTACCGCGCAGTAAACACTTTCAACCTCGGTTAAAAAAACGAACGAGTTGCTGATGTTTGCGGTAAAAGTTGCAGTTTGTTCCAAGATATGTACAAAATACATAAATGTGATTTGAGCAGTGTGGCGAATTACTGAATGTTGAACCTGGTGGTACATAAAGTTACTGCTAGGCTTTAAAAGGTTAATGTAGCGTAGTCAGTACTGTGACTAGGTTATGGGCTGCAAGCAGAAGATCTTTGTCTTTGCCACCTTGTCCACCCATTCTCTTGTCCAGTGATTATCAGAGGCTGTTTTTTGAGAGTATGGTGACCAGAGTAGAGTGGCCAGAGTAAAGTGACCAAAGTTAGGTGACCATAGTAAAGTAACCAATGCATAAACTTAACCATTCTGTTGCCAAACGTTAAGAAATAATGGCGCTCTACTTCCATTTCCCTGTATGTTTCCGTGCACAAGGGAACCTCCAGTTAGTACGTGTGTAGCAAAAAGACTGCTAACAACAGTATCCAGAATGCTGGTTCAAACAGTTGTCATTTGCTAAAGTGACCCACACTAGCTTCCAGATCAACCCCTTGGAACCAGAATTAAGTGCCCAATGTACTCTGTAAAAGACCTGGTATTTAAATGGCAGCCCATTTTTTTGTATGTTCTTGTCTGATGACTAGTGGATCTTTGGCTTTCTCAGCATCACATTGTAGTCAAATTTCAGTTCCTGATGGTTAAACTCTTGACAGGCTTACTGTTAGGTTTATTAAAAATGTTGCGTGAATGTT
Organism: Coptotermes formosanus; assembly: GCA_013340265.1. Lineage (NCBI taxonomy): Eukaryota > Metazoa > Arthropoda > Insecta > Blattodea > Rhinotermitidae > Coptotermes > Coptotermes formosanus. Next base: position 448,764 of record BLKM01000165.1, on the reverse strand, counting down.
TGTGGTGGTGCCTTTGTTACAGTGGCCGATATGGCTGCACAAACAGATGGATTCAGCAGGCAGCTCTGAATTTAACAAATTAAAGAATCAATTTGAGACATTTGAACCTGTTCTTAAACTTGATTTGTTTCAATCACAATGTATATCTGAATATAAACTGTAATTTATTAAATTAACAGACAGAGGTAATACTAATTTCATAAAAAGAGATCTGGAGTCTTAAAAGGGACCATCGATGCAGAGGCCTACACATTGTTGGGGAACTTGGTACAGGACAGCTTATGTACAGCAAATTGTTTGTTTTTGTGTGTCTCCTCTGTAAAACTGAAACCTTTCATTAGACAGCACTGTACGCTTGGAAGGAAGAACGCAATGTACAGGCATCTCAAATGAAACACTTTCGAAAATATCGGGACATAAGAAGGATGAAGTAAGCGGACGGTTCAGAATACTGCATTATGAGGAACTGTGTGATTTATAGAGGACACAGTGCAACACCACAGAATTTACAGTTGGCTGGGGAGACAAGACATATGTGTAGGATTTTGGTGGGGCAACTTCTTGGAATGTGGCTTCATGAAAGGCTGAGAAAGGGTAATGCTAAGATGGCTAATAGGATGTTTCAAGGGATAAAACTGGTGTACATGGTTGTAGTAATAGTTGCAATTTACTGCTGTATGTCTACCTGTCAAACTCTGGCAGTGTATTTTGGACTTGTTGCCTTAATGCTGTGTTGTTGTGTGTTCCTTTTTATCTTGGAATTGGCCCTGCCTCTTGGTCGACAGTTCTCATTGACATACACTACATAAAAAGTGATATGCTATACAAATCTTAATGCTTTTACCTTTTATAGTTGTATAAATTCAGATACATGATTTTGTAATTTATTACGTGATTGAAAGGTGGATGGTTTTACAGTGTGTGGTGTGTGTTTCTTTTTTTACTTCTCTTATAAATTGGACAGTGACAAAAGCCTGTTATTAGAAGTTACAACTTGACTATAGAGTTCAAGGAAAGCCAGTTCCTCCAGAGTGCCTCATGAAATGCAGGAACTCCCCAGTAAATTTGAAGCAGCCCTTACTTTTGGAATAATACACCACCCTCATTGCTTTTTGTGTTGTTTTGTGAACGGAGTTGAGCATTTTGGTGGAGGCAGCATATAGCTGCTGGCCTTACAGATGTCACGGCAGTGTGGTAGCACCATGTATTTCAGAGCTACAACCTAAGTTGACAGACGTGAGATTTTAGGCGTTTGCTAAGGTGTATTTGAGGTCACCACCCGTCTGGGATGTTGTGCAGCGTTGGTTGGTAGTTTGTCACTGATGTTTTGGGACACCATGTTGGTCCCATCTTCAAGGGTGAAGATGTGTAAATGCTGTGCGACATCCCAGAAGGATAGAGACCTGAAGTTGACAGGTGTTCTTTCGTGGGATGTAAGGTTTGATGTCGTGACAATGAAATCAACTGAAGTCTTGTAAGGCAGGCAGTCATTCAAGTAAGTAAATAATAATGCTCCCAGTCTGAGGGACACTGTTCACAGGAAAGTGAGGTTTCAAGTTTTGCATTTCAAAATGAACTTCACCGCATGTCTGTCTATGTTTTACAGAGGTGCTGGGATTGTGCTTGCAACAGCAGGTAGCATTTCTGCTGTTGGCTGTTGTGTGAGTGAGTTTTCTTGGCGATTTGCTGGCCTATCTGAATGAGTTTTCTTGGTGATTTGCTGGCCTATCTGAATGAGTTTTCTTGGTGATTTGCTGGCCTGAGTAAATTTTCATGGTGATTTGCTGACCTCTCCATGTTAGTTTTCTTGATGATTTGTTGGCCTACCTGAGGGAGTTTTGTTGGTGATTTGTTGGCCTATAGGCACATTCGTTTTACTTGTAGCTTTAGTCCTGGCAACTCGGCTGGGTGAGCTGAGCATCAAACTATTCTGTACTGTGGTGATTTGCAACACTGTGATGATTGTTTAGGTGTATGCTATTGTACTGTCTGTTTTGTAGTTTGCTTATAAAAGTGCCATGACATTCAGACTGAAACGTGGTTTTTAACTGTTTGATGAGGACACAATGATCTGTATGTTTACAGCTGTAATTCTCATTTTACACATTATCATCACCCTTGGTCATTTGCATTGCAGTGATATAGTCATCAGTTTGCAAAACTACGTTGTTGCCACATATTTCCTTGTGTGTCTCCCCTCACTGACTGATCCCATTATCCTTTTATTTGTATGTAGAACCCTACTTTTGACAAATTGTGCCCTGTCCTCCTCCTCCTCCTCTCTAGAATTTCTGTTTCCAGCCAAGCATAAAGCAGTTATTCTGTCATATTTGAGAGCACACTCTCATCATTTTTTACAGAGATTGTTTTTAAAGAGGTTCCAAGGTTTATTGTTCTTGAGCTATTTTGATAGCTTGAGCCAGTCTCTTCTTTGGATGCCGAATATTATTAGCTTGGAGTAAACAGACATGAATGTGGATTTATGTAAGATTGTCCGAGTTACATGGTGTTTGTCTTAAATGCAGTTTTGGCTTTGTTGAGGCAGTGTTGCCATACTTTCAGCCAGATAGTTTTTGCAACATGTAGCACAACTTCATGGCACTAAGACAAAATAATATTTCCCTTCAGAACAGTGAGATTATATTTCCTTTTGAAGGAACTTAAGAAATGCAAGATTGATAAGGAAACTGCAGGAGTATGTTGAAATGTAGAAAAAATTACAGTTTAGTCTGAAGAATCTGGAAGACAAGTAATTTGTGTGGTGTTTTTCAGGTAGTGCATCTGGGGCTGTGTTAGTATCATTGGCTATAAGTTTGGCAATATGCTATGTGACATGATAAAAACTGAAAAGTGGATAGCGTTTATTCATAAAGTGAAAACATACTTTTGTTTTGTCTGTTTAAGTGTTTGAAATCATTCTCCAATTGACCACTTTCTTCCTGAAATTGCTCTTTTGGCTCCATTACTTAAACATTTGCTCCTGTTTTACCTTTTTGACAATGCGTCTGGTCAGTGACCCACTGTAAGGCACAATAGCTGATACAGCTGTGTCCTTTTCCTTCTACTGTGCAATGAAAAGATTATGTGAAAGAGATGATTGTGTTCACTGTAAACACTTTACTTTCTGGACAGATAATTGTACAAAATGCAGTGAAAATTAATTAATTACATAACTCTGAGACCTGCACAAGATACATGCGTGACTTGGAGGTTGAAAATCAAAGTCATGGAGGAGTGAGTGTCTTCATTGTGAGTAGACAGAACAGAAGTATGTCATACAGAATTAAACCTCATTAATATGTATTTTTTAATTGGATGTTCTTGTGTGTAAGAACTTTAATAATTGTGGTGCCAAACTTTACTCTGTATAATTGTACTCATTGTCCTGTAAAAATCAATTAATGAAGTTCTATTTTGAATTCTTATTGTCCAGGAGGTTCAGCTGTGTTGTGTAAGAGACTGAATGTTCTTCTGTGTGGTTTTGACAATCTTGTAGTTGCAAAGTAAGTCTGATTTATGTGTATGTATGTACGATGGAGTTCCAGTTCCACAAGGAACGTCACTCATAAAGATTTTTAATTAAAGAAATGGAAGTCTTTGTGTGTATAAATGAAGTAGGTTGGTGTAAGAACTGTAGACTGTGTATGTAAAACTGTGAATTTGCTTCCTTCCAGAATTTAAGTAATCTTTGATTGTCAGTCTTAGAAGGAAGTGGATGAGACTTGGCAGGTTATGATGCTGTCCTTGAACAGCTTATTTAAGTTTTGGTGTATAATTTCATAGAATTTTCGTCTTCCAGAAGGTAAAATTGTCTCAGAGAAGTGCAATTGCCATTAAAAAAACCCCAATGTACTTTTTTTTCCAGTAACAAGGCCTAAATAATGTAATGCTGCAGTATTATAGATATAATAGTGTAATAAGCTTTGTATATATATATATATACACACATATATATAACACCATGTTATTGATAGGGTGTGGGAGAAAATTCAGTAAATCCTTTCATATATATATATGTATATGCTTTTCTTAACATAAAAGTCCTCATTTTCCCCTGACAAATAGGCTACATGGACTATGACCATCTCTGTGTTCTTTTGAATTAACCATCACAGTCTGCGTCACATATTAAGTGACATGGCTGGTAGAGCATGTGAAGTAAACATGCGTCATGCACTGATACTTCCACCTTATAACAAGGCCTCCTTAAATTATTCTTTGTCTCCCCTAAGTTCCCTTTACGCAAGCTCCGTGATGTATGTCAGGTTTACATACCAGAAAAAGTGCAACTTTTTGGAAATTATGTAGAGGATAAATTTTTCCATTTAAGGATTTTGTGTATGGTGTTTTCTGATAAGACGCTTCTTTTCTTGAGCAGTAGCCATGCAGAGTGGGCCAGAGAAGAATCAGAGAGTATGCCATGAAAAGATGCTAAGATGGTTCAGAGGGTGCCGTGAAAAGGTGCTGAGATTGCACAGAAGGTGCCATGAAAAGATGAGATGGCACTGAGGATGCCATGAAAAGATGCTAAGATGGCACAGAAGGTGGCATGAAAATGTGCCAAGGTGCCACACAAGATGCCATGCAAAATGCTAAGATGGCACAGAAGATGCCGTGAAAAGATGCTAAGATGACACAGAATATGCCATGAAAAGGTGTGAAGATGGCACAGAAGATGCCATGAAAAGATGCTATGATGGCACAGAAGATGCTGTGAAAAGATGATGAGATGGCACAGGCACAGTGTATGAATTTGCCTTTCTTTACACTGAACTAAATGACATAACAATGTAAGTGGGAGTTTCTGTCTTGCGTTTCTGATAAAGTTTATGATATAAGTTTGGAGAAATATATGTATTACGGTATGTAATCACCCTAGTGCAGGGTTATTGGGATGGTTACATCAAGTACATCAAGGAGGAAGAGTTGGTAAGAACATACAACATATGTGCAATGACATGACATTAAAATAAAATAATAATTGCAAAACCTGGACCACTTTTACACTGCATAAAAGTAGGGCTGCTATTGTGATTAGGTAAGTAACTGTGAATGTTTGAAGAACGCACAGCACCATGGAGCTGTTAATTAGCGGCAAACCAAATTTCACATGCGTGGATGTTGTGTACTGCTTTCATGGTACAGTGAAACTCACTTAAGAAAAACCCGGTTAAGAAAATTTCCTGCCTAAGAAGTCAGGATAAAGAAAGCACCAAAATTCTCCCATTTCATTAAAATTACCCTTTTAAGAAATTTCCCCCTTAAGAAGTAGGATTTTCGTTGAATTTTCAAAATTTTCTTAGCAGGGTTTCACTGTGCATCTGTTTCATTAAATGCTCGTACAGTTGTTTTCACCTCAAACGTTTGTACAGTTATGAATGAAGGTGACCTGTGCAACAGTTTCACAAGGCTTCATTGAAGTCTGGTGTTGTGGCTTCGTATGAGCTGGGTGGTGGTTCTGCTGGCAGTGATTCGTGTCTTCACTGCTGTCTCGAACAGCTCAAGTCCCAAATGGGTATCATGGAATCTTTCTGTGGGGTGAAGTGGCCACAGCATGTCCACTGTTTTTATATAATAACAAGATTAAGAATGCACAGGGCCATGACGTAGCTAATGCACATTGCCTCTTGACACAGAGGCCTGGTTTCAGTCCCAAGGCAGTGTGTGTGGGGTTTTTGGTAGACAAGAGTGGTGCTGAAACGGGGATTCCTTGAGTATGTTGGTTTCCCCCTGTCAGTATCATTCCATCATTGCGCCATACTTGTATTTTACTCATCTACCATCAACACTATCTGTCATGGAAAAAGTCATGACCTGATGTTTTGGCAAAATCAGTAGCCCATCAGATTAATGACTTTTCCATTGAGACCAACAGCTATAATCATGGCAGCTGACACCATCATTAAATAAAACATTTAAAAATAACGCTTGACCCTGTATGACTGCATGACCATTCCAGAATATGTTGAAATGAACTTGCTGATGAGCTCGCGAGGGCTCCGTTCACCATTTTTGTTGGACCGGAGCTGGCGCTGGGAGTCTCGAGGCAGAGTATAAAGAGAAAAATTCGGTGCTGGCTGGATAAACAGCAAATGATACTGTGGCAGGGTCTTGCCGGCACTAAGAGACAGTCTTGAGTGTTGATCTCGCCCCCTGGTACTGCTCCTGAGACCATTATACTGTCCTTTGACAGGACGCAGTCCAGGGTAGTTGCCGGTCTTCTTACTGGACATAATACCCTGAGAAGACACCTTCACATAATGGGACTGACTGACAGTCCCTTGTGTAGGAAATGTGGAACAAAGGAGGAGACCTCAGCCCATGTTTTGTGTGAGTGTGAAGCCTTGGCAACACTCAGACATACTTATCTGGGTTCTTTCTTTTTGGACCCTGAGGACACCAGATCACAGGGTGATCTGGAACATTATTAAAAGGGCAGGGCTCTCACAACTTGGACCTAGTTAGGGGGTACAGAGGGCCTGTAAAAGGCCTATGTGCATTGGGGCCACAAGGGCTTGACCCACTATTTATTCTATTCTATTCTGTGACCGCAAGACAGCTTTACCTTCCATTTTATCAGAAACTTACACACACTGCTTCTAACATGCAGGTTTGTTTTTCTTTTTTTTTTTTTAAATCAGTGTAGCATGAAGCAACAAACTTGTAAGTGCCATCTGACTCACTTTATCTATTTGACAAAGAATATAGATAAATTAATTTCATTGTTTGACAATGTTTATGACGTATAGCCTATAATGTAGATAGTTCATGCCATATCTAAGGTGGTTAGATGCTGCCTTCTGATAGCAGAATCTGGGTGACATGATGTGAGTTGTGGTGGACAAGATGGCAATGGAACAGAATTTGCTGCAAGTTTTTTGAATTTTCTCATATGTATCATCATCACCATCATCATCATCATAACGACCACCACCACCATCACCACCAGCACCACCAGCACTCCATCCTGCTGTTTGAGGTATTTGATAGTCCTGGTGAGGCAGCACATTATCAAATCCTCCACGTTTAAGTTGTGCGGAGCTTCGTCTCTCACCCACCACTTGGCTGGTTGCAGACAAAGTTGTTTTAATGTGAAATGTCTCAAGAAATTTCAATGCCATTAGGCACTTTGCTTTTGTTTCCAGTTTTGTAGCACTGGACAAAACTGCTCGGAAAATGTAAACTGACAGCTCAAGAAGAATAGATTAGACATTAATGCTACTGGCATGTTGACTGACAGTAACTAAAATGCTGCTGGCATGCTTGCTGACAGTCATGCAGTGGTATTGTAAAATGTACCCATGAGTGGCATGGTTATGTCAATGGAACATCTTCAAAATGCATTGAGTACTTGCCTTAGACTTCTTTGCATGAACCGACACAATAACTGGTGTTGACTCACTTTCAAAAATTTTTTTTTTATTTTTGTTTACAAGGTACAACCTGAATAAGCTAATGTAAATTAAATTGACCTGACACAACGTAACCAAGTGTTCTGTTTATTGCTGAAATCGTAAAGACAAGTACAAACAAGAAATATGTCTTCGTAATGTTAGTAATGTAGGTACAGACATGCATCATTAATTATTTAACTGTTACCCAAGGAGGGACGAGGAACTTTCCACCATGTTGCAAAGTTAAAACTTGTCTCCATCACATGAAGTATGTGAAGCAAATTTATCTCAGACATGCTTAGCAAAGGTTAGGTGCCTTTTAATAGATTTTGGTTTCACTATATGTGGCTTAATGCTCAGTGCTTCAGTGACCTATTGGTGGGTTTTAAAATGTTACTTCCAGCCACCTTCAGTCAGTGTCATTGGTCTGGGTATCCTGCATTCTCATACACCTGCAAACAAAACAGCATTTCATTACTTTGGTCATCATAAGAGGGTAGAAGTATATTCGAGTTGATTGAATAGTGATGAATTATTTCTCAGTGCATTTCTTTAAATATTCACCGCAGCAGAAGGAGGTGCAATAGCTCAGTTGGTATAGTGACCAGGTTACAGGCTGGACGATCCGGGATTGGAATTCTGGCAGGAGTAAGTACTCTCTCTGGAAGATCCAGAGCAGCTCTGGTGCCTACCCAGCCTCTTATCCAATGGGAACCAGTGGTCATTTCCCCGGCGATAAAGCATCTGGGGAGTGAGGCTGATCACTCACCTCCGAGTGTGAGTGAGTGGAGTTATACCTGCATTCCTGTCACATGCCTTCATGTTGTGTAAAGGGTCAACTATATGTTTACTATTCACCAATAGAATGAAGGCTGCTATTGTCTGGGACATGATGCTGTGTGTGTGTGTGTGTGTGTGTGTGTGTGTGTGTGTGTGTGTGTGTGGTGTAGTCTGATAGGATGAGCGTACACTGCTACCAGACTGCACGGCATCACATCACAGGAGACGGCAATTTTCATAGTTAAAGCTTTGCTGACCACATCCCTCACATATCACTCATCATCATCATCATGATCATCATCAAGATAAATTTGTGGGGTTACAATGGAGTAGCTAGGAAGGAGAAACACAGTGGATTCAGAACTCTGGTAGAAAACCTTTTAGGAAAATGGCCACATGGAGGAATTGAGATGGAGAGAGAATTAAGTTAGGAGGATAGGAGGTAGGTGACCTGGCTCTGGTATCACCAATGTTGAACCTTTAGGTTCTGCTACATGGTTTTATATGATTTAAAGTTGGTTTATTTTTAGTTAAACTGATGTAATGTCCAGTTTCACTTACTTGCAGAGTGTAGGGACCCAGTAAAGTCCAGTAGTGCAATCTTCCTCCTTCTTGCACCTACACTTACATGCCTTCTGGTCCCATAGTCTGTCACTTGTTTCACACTCTTCCTTCTCATCCATGTTCATGCACTTGCACATGCACGCAGGCCTGTCATATTTCTAGATAAAGGAACCAACCAGATCTTAATGAACCTCCAGAGTTTATACTTTGTATCGCAACTGTGGGTAAAATTGTCTGTGCATTTCATGAAGCTTCATGCCAATATGACATGGGGGAGTGGACATACAGATCCATACAGTCTTAACCTAAGGACAGTTGTCAGCTTCATCTTTGGGAAAGGAATATGTTTTACCCATTTCACAAGTGGTTTGGTGTGCCTGAAAGTTATCCTGAACATGGTGACAAAAACATTACTGTGAGATATAAGGTTCTTGCAGTGGTGTTGCTGATGATTCAAGTTGTATGGTTTGTTATGCTGCATCAATGGGTAAATATTTCCTAACATTTTGAAGGATCATAGGGTGTTTGAAATATCAGGCAATATTTACCCAACAATACAGTGTAACATACCAAAAGACTTGAACATTCAGAAAATTTCCTGCCCCTGTTCAGAACCAAACCCAAATTTTTCGGCTTGTGACTAGTCAGTCTAATGACAGCTACTGCGGATCCCTACATGCAAAATAATGTGCACAGATAAGCACAATTCTCATTATGTTTGGATTTTAACAGTTGCTGTCCAGCTGTAAGCAGGCACACCATTACATCTGAATATGCCTCACTTGTTTAAGTGGTGTTAATCCTTCAGAGGGTGTGTCTCAGTGCTGTTTAAAGAGACAAGCATGTGAGATACTGTATAACCTGCAGATTACTTAAAGCAGAAAACAGTGTTTTAATTTAATTAGTCATGGAAGGAAGTCTCATTGCAGCAAGACAATGTAAATAAGCCCTCTATTTGTCTGCCTGTTTTCTATTCATATTGCAGCCATATTAGTAGCATTCCATACCCTTTGTTTTGCATAGTGCTAAACTTGTCAGCAGCAGTCCACTGGTCTCAAAATTGGAGATACATAGACACTTTATGTGCCTGAAATATGGGTTGTTTGGATGGAGTAAAAATTCTTGAGCACTACTGGAATTATATTTCTCAGTTTTTTAAATACATACTCATATTTTCTGAATTCATCCTATGTTATTTTGTATGCCTCACTGATCTTGAAGTTAGTTTGTTGCAGGCACAAATATCGGTTTTGAGAGGTTAATGAATGGTAGATATGGTGTACTGCATAAAGCCAATATAGGGCAGTGCTGGTGAACTGTTTTGAGAGTGTCATAAATGCTAGGAATGTATAAGAAAAGCATGTAATGTGCCACAGGCTTGTTGCACAGTGAGAGGGATCTTTGTTGCTGCAGGCATTTTTAAGGCAATGATTACTAATAAATTTTATTAAAGGAAATTAATTAGAAAAATAATAACACATGTATCATATGGATAGGATAATGGAAGTAGTGACAGCAATTACAAACAGCAAAAATGATATAAACATTTTTGTTTATAAATGTAAAAATTAGCAGAGGTCAGTAGAGTTGACCCTATAATGCACCAGCAAAGGGTAAGTACACATATCTGTGCTAGTCTTGCCTTGCAATTACTTCTGTTTGAATATGGAAATATGTTGGCACATCAGATATGCTTATGTGCCAAGGAAATTTATTTTGTGTTGCATGGGCTTGCCATACCTAATACAGGAGAAGGATGTGTCTTGTACATTGATAGTGGCACCATGCTCTGGCAGGTCAGCCAGAGTCATATACACATTACAGTTGTACAGGGAATGCCATTTCCAAAGTCAAGAATTCGAAGTATGGCCATACAACCATCTGTTATCAATGAAATGCCAGAATGGAAAAGTTGGGTTAATTATTTGAAGTTAGTTTTAACAGATAGAAAATTTATGGAGTGCAGAGGAAATACAGACACGATGCAACTGCAAATTTCACAAGTAATACTATTTACAGAACAATACAGAAAGAACTGATTGCACTCTGATTTATAGGACTCTGTAAATATTGTAAAATATCAACAAAATGGAAAAATAAGAGACCCGTGAAATTATGGGCAAATTGTGTTTCGTAACTTCTGCAAACAGTATCAGTATTTAATATTAATTAAATGTAATAGTATTCATTTCATTCATGGTGATTGTAATTAATTACATAAAAGAACAAATTCACATATGATATGTAAAATATTACAACTTATGTGTACATATAAATGAATTTCTTTGTGCCATTGCCTCCCTGAAAATGTTGAACACTTGCCTAAACATATGGGAGAGCTAATATGTACAAATAACTTTTAGACGATGCCATTTTTTAACATCTAGTTTCGATTTGTTTAAACATTGCTCCCTGCAGTTTAAATTCACCATAAATTAACACCATCAGATTAGTTAATAGTTTATATGTCCATTACATAACACATTTCCTTTGTCATTTGCAGCAATACATTGATACATTCACAGTCATGACCAAGTAGTAGAGTGAAGTTAATTTTAAACTCATTAACAAACCAGAAATCCTTCATGGACTCGCCTGTGTCATAGGAATGCACTGTGATGTAGTTTGATTACATTAACCTTTTAAAGCCTAGCGGCAACTTTACGTACCGCCAGGTTTAACATTAAAAAATTCTACGTGGTGCCCATATTGCGTTTATGTGTTTTGTACGGATCTCAGAACAAACAGCAACTTTTGCCATATAAAACATTAAGAGACTGGTTTTTATAACCGAAGTGGAGAGTGTTTACAGTGCGGTATGCACCGAGTCCGTATATAAAACAGATATGCTTCGTCTTTAAAGGGTTAAGCTGCAGTTGCACTTGCATTGTATATATTCTTGTACTTCAACTGCCATGTTCTTACCTGCTTCACAGGAATGCAGTGTGATTCCATGACCCTACAGTCACACTTGCATCTAACATGTTCTTCTACATAAACTGTCCCACAAGTGGTCAGACTGTCGCCTTCTCTGCGGCGCCGTACCTACACAGAATGGTTACAATAGTATCACCCACTTTCATACATGTTTCTGCAACAGTACTGATTGATTCTCAAACTGCGACTGTTAGTGGCAATGTAAGATGGAAAGGTTATGATAAATGTTAAGTAGGGTAGAATTTAGAAAGCGATTAAGCCCATTTCAGTGTTCTGTTGTAGCGTCTTCATGCAAAGACTGATGACGACTATACATGAAACTGCGTCTTAGATTCAAAGTATCTCCTGTATTTAAACATGGAGTATTGCCAACATCCTCAGTGGATTGAGGCGAAACCATTGAACACAATAACGTGTTGGCTATCAATCTTGATTGTCCTAACACATGCTCTTATCATGATGGATTTTTCTTTTTCCCTGTTTCCATCCAAGAAATGCTGGAAAGTGACTAGACACAAGAGGAGGTGACAGTTTGGTGCAGGATGTTATGTTAAGTTGCAGTAATTTTATTTTTTGAGTATCATTAATTGACATTCAGGCTATGCTGTAGCTCAGACACTTATATGCTTGCTTGTTGGTGTAGAACCTCTAGGTCATGCCTAGGTGACTGAATGATATTTGTGGTGATGAAATGACAATGGAGGAAGTTTTTACTGAGTTTCTTTCATTTTTTCCTCCCCAATAATCAGCTTTCTGCCCCAGCTCTATACTTATGAATGACTGCCCCCTAAGATGTGCATGGCCTTGAGCAGCAGGCAGCACATTATCACAAGACTATAATTAGGGATCGTAGTCTCTGATGTGGCACTATGCTGGTCGCACAGTAAGGAAGTTAAATTAAACAACAAGTAAGACATGCTGGGCCGTGATAGCATAGTTGGTATAGTGACTTATTATGGGCTGGACGGTTCAGGGTTTGAACCCCTGTGGGGGCAAGGTTTTTCTCTTCTCCACATCTGTCCAGACTGGCCCCAAGGCCCACCCAACCTCTCCTACAATGGATACACAGTCTTTTTCCTGGGGAAAAAGTGGCTGGGGTGTGGCATCAATGACCCACCCCATCTAGTGCTGAGGTTAAGGATGGGTAGAGTTATACATGTACTCCACCTCTGTGCTTGCATTTGCAGTTTGTGGGGTTATCTTTACAAGACGTGCTATACAGTTATGTGCTGGCCGGAATTTAAAATTGTAGCCAGTGGTTATGATTGATTTAGGGTGGTGATAAGTACCTCTTTGTCTAAATTTAAAAGCCTGCTCATATGTTCGTAAAATACTAGAAGCATAATATTACATACAGACATGAGGATAGTGACATTGCAACAAGAAATTCTATGATTGAATTAACTTGCTTACTGTCTTTCAAAGACATTATCTGTTCTGTATATCTGCATGTTGGGCATAGCTAACCATCTTTACTGCAGACTGGTTTCACCTCTTCCAGTAAAATTATTTTAAACAATCCTTGTCTATAATCACTGTCACCAATGTGCAGAGCCCATAGTTTCGGTGCAGCTAATATGAGAGCCTTACAGCAGACACAGTTCTGTCATACTCACGCTGAATTGAACCATCCTTTTCTCTGTTGGGATGCAGGATAACTGATGTAGGCATGTCCCTACGCATCTCTTGACTACCACTGCATTTGGTGTGTACTGCAAGAAATCACATGAAAGTATGTAGATACAATTTGTGGGAAGTAAACAGGTTAGATATCACAAGGTGCATACAGTAAATTTCAGGACTGAATTTCTTTTGTACTATTGCATTTGGAATGAAACAACATGCATTAAGTTTGTTTTATTGTAATTCAAGATAATAATGTGGCAACAGCCATGTGACAGGACAACACACTATCATACGATGTCTTGTTACTGACAGAGTTTCTGGTCTTGAAATTAATTGACAATTGTCTGCAGTGCTCAGGGAGAATGATTACCCTTGTCACCATCAAGTGTGTCTGAATAGTTTGTGCATTTTTCAGTTCAGAAGTCTCTCTTCATGGTTTACCTCAAACACATTGCTATCAATGATGTGGGCATTTGCCATGTTATGACCTGTATGTTGTAATAACTGAAGCTGTGGAGGAAGTGGCATAGAAAGTGCTCAGCACCCTCCTTTCATGTAGACTGTACCTCCCAACAATTTCTCTCTCTGTGGTCTGCTTAAGGATTTAATATAATGGCCATGTCCACCAAAATATCTTTCATTTCTTGTGAAGGCTCTGAAAAGGCTGGTACAGTTTGATCTACAACTCGTACAGCAATGAATTGAATTGGAAGGTGGTTATATACAGAAATGGAGGTATGAATACTCATGCAACATGTCTACAAAATACAAAATGAAATAAAGTTCCTGGAACTTATTGCATACCCGTGTATGTTCAGGGGGCCAGAATAGCATAGTCAATATAGTGAGTCACTCTACAGGCTGGGCGGTTTGGGGTTCCAAACCCAGGTGGGAGCGAGATTTTCTGCACCCGTCCAGACCAGCCCCGAAGCCCACCCAGCCTCCTGTACAATGGGTACTGGCTCTTTCCTGGGGGTAAAACGGCCGTTGATCATTGACCCACATCTAGTGCTGAGGTCAAAGAAAGAGTAGAGCTATACCTCTAGTCTCCTGCTGGGCCTTTATGGTATGTTGCAGGGAGGACCTTTCTTTTTACCAAGCCTCTCTTCTGGACTGAGATTTTGTTCATGGCAGTGACTATGAAGAGTATTTTCATGTCGGTTGTATGTGATGCCGTGTAGTTTGGTAGAAATTACTGACGTGTGGAAGAAACCTATTTCCACCATCTTAAACATAGAAGAAGCAACTGAATGATGAAAAATACTGATGTAGGGGCAGGGTGGACTGGATGGGCTGAGTGAAACAAGTATTTTTCATTTATTCTGTATTTTTAATTTTACCTTTACAGCTTGTTTTATTTTTCCATTCTCCTTCCCCTGTCCCATTTTTGTATTTGTGTTTTAGTCCTATACATTTATTTTTATTTATGTTTCTGTTTGGTTTGTGTTTCTCCCTTCTTCGCCTCTGTTGCAATAGAAAGGCATAAGGGCAGATTGTAATTACTTTATGGACTTACCTGGACTTCTGGCTCATCTGGTGTGATTGGTACAACTGTATATCTGGGTTTGGCACACGTAATATCCATCATGCCTTTCTTGAAATGCATTAAGAAGGTTCCGTTTCCGCATGTTGCAACTATAAATGTGTCAAGAGGATGCAATTAATATGGATATCTGGTAGGGATTTTCTGTGTGTTTTTGGAAAATTAAACTGACAACTTCAGTTGCACTTAATGAAAACAACGTTCTGTAAGGACTATAATTCTGTTATTTGCTTTTGATAGGAAATTATCAAATGGGATTACATCCAGAATACCTTCTCTACACTTAGTTAAACATAACAAACCTACCACAATATTGTACAATTTGTGTTCACTTTAGGTAATTAGATACAGCCACTCCCCGACTTACGACCAACTGAAGTCAAAATTGCCCTAAGAAAATTTCATTTCAATCTAATATAAAAATGTTATTAAAATTCCATTTGTAACTACATTTCTATATTTTGTTGAAGAAATTCTGTTCTTAATATTTTGCAACATGAAAACTACTTTTTTGCATCCCCTTCGACCTGCTGGAGGATGTATATTCCACCTCACTTCGTATTTTTAACCTATGACCAATTTGACTCACCATCAGGTGCTCAGAACGTATCCTGTTCTTGAGTCAGGGAGTATCTGTAATTACTATAGTGTGCATTCTGTGAGCACTGAAATTAATATCAGAGAACTAAGATACACTCACGCTTTTCAAATGTATTTACAACTTCTGGCTGGCGTTCACATTCCTGGAATCAAAACATTGGAGTCCCACTTCATGACAATGACTAGGATCAAGTCCTATACATGGTTCAGTTTACCACAAGAAGTAGCACAATTAAATTGCGTCTTCTCAACATTTAAAGAAGTTAGGAAATATGAACATAGTGCAAGAATTATGACATATTAGCTCACATATTTGAAAATAATCTAAAAAATCATAAGACTTATGGAAATTATGTTGTGCCTTAAATGTGACTGTTGTATGCTTCTCTACAAAGTTTGCATCTATAGAGTTTTGTTAAGGTAAATACTTACGAAGCTAAGCTGAAGATGTGCAGTGAAATGCATGTAGGTGTTAATGTAAAATGTCCAGTAACGTTGTACAGTTGTAAAAAAAAACAGCAATGGGTCGACAAATTTTGGTTCAGTTACCCTATGAAAATACATCCAGAGGGTTTTGAGTGACATAATGTGTACGGATAGACAGTCAGTGTGATTCTAAGGAAGTGAACTGTAGGAATGGGAATACATCTGAGAACACGTCACCGTATGTTGTGTAACACTGTGTGCCTTGACAAAACCTTTTCAGCCCTGTGAATGATCCCGTAACATGTTTTGAAATTGGTAAAGTAAACACCTTGTAATCTGAGTACCATAAAAAGAGGTATTATTTTGCAAGACCATGAATGTAGCGATGTATGAGGAGCCATTAGTACTTGTGAAAATCAACCAAAAATTTTCATTCATAAGTGATTTCCGTTACTGAGACTTGAAAGTTTTGATCCGTGCCTGCATTGTAATGCACAAACCCCTTAAGCCTCAAAGTGGGCGGTTTGCAATTCAAAATACTGCTTGCAGACTTTGTGAGGTGTACGGTAAATGAATATTTTCATTACTGAAGGACATTTATCCACACATTTATGGAATATGATATGTGTTGTGTGTGTATGTGTATGTATGTATGTATGTATGTATGTATGTATGTATGTATGTGTGTGTGTGTAATCCCGATATAATGACATCGATTTATGTGACCTCTCGTCTATAGCGTCTACTATTCTGTGGTATCAAGCAATTATTTTCATGAATTTTTTACTATAAACCTGAAAGGGAAATTTACAGTTATAGTAGACTCAATTTGTTCTTCCCAAATTGTAATTGCAATTTAAATTTAAAATAAATTAAAGCATAAAATGTTAAGTAATGTCCCCACAGGCATGTATTTTGCTTTGAAATATTTTTACCTGGCACTGTTACCATACTTCTCGGCAAAAATGACGCTTATTTATAGCGACAGTGGAGGACTTTTGTCCTTCTGGGAGATGACATAGCGTCACTGAGTTCCCGACGTTTCGAAGGCACATGTTGCTTTTTTCATAAAATGAGTATAGAGGCCGGGAATGTAAAATTCAGTGACGTGGAGTCATATCACAAAAGAACAGAGTCCTGTCGGGAAAAAATGCAAAGATCGCCACAGATATACAGCTGTAGTTGACGGTTTAAGAATGTAGTATTATTCTTCTAATAAGTATAACTCAGTTTTCAGGACCTGTCGAAAGTTAGTACTTCTATAGCATACCATCAGTGTCTCTACTCAGAACCGCATCTGGATTTTTTTTTAGTAGTGAAGGGCCCCGCAGCAGACGCTACGGACTCACCGCAGCCTTGAGGCTTCTTGTGCAACCCTGTGATGAAGATGACATGATGATGATTATTTTTTATCTATTTCCTAGTAATGGAGCACCAGTGGAATGAAATTGACAGGGGAAAACCGAGGTACTCGGGGAAAAACCTGTCCCAGTGCCACTTTATCCACCACAAATCCCACATGGACTGACCCGGGATCGAACCCGGGCCTCCGCGGTGAGAGGCCGGCGGCTAACCGCCTGAGCCATGGCACGGCCTTATATCTGGATTTAAGTAGTGAGGGTCGCACACATATAATTCCGACCTGGCATGTGCCCCTCAAACGCTAGCAGGCCGCTAATTTTTTGTCAAATGAAATACCGCATAAAACAGTCTCATAATGTTAAACCATTCATTTTACTTCTCTTTTTATTCTTAGACATTTTCGGAAAATTGCGAAGAGGGACCATGAGCTTTGTGATGTCTGTCTGTCCGTCCGCATGGAACAACTCGGCTCCCATTCGACGGATTTTCATGAAATTTGACATTTAAGTAATTTTCGAAAATCTGTCGATAAAATTCAAGTTTCATTAAAATTTGACAAGAATAACGCGCACTTTGTATGAAGAGGTTTGTACGTTTATGACAATATCTGGCTGAATTATTTCTAGAATTAGAAATCTTTTCAGACATAAGCTGTAGAGGAAATCAAAACACACATTTTATGTTCAAAAAATTTTGTCCGAAAGTCGTGCCGTTTATGAGATATGTGGAAAAATGTGGTACAGCCAGACAGGTCACAGATGTCAGTATAATACGGCGCATGCGCCTTGCATTCTGGGTAGATAAGGCTACATACACACACTAAGAATATGTAACACTTACTGCTTTTCGGCGGCAACAATGGTTACGCAAATGCCCCTCAGTGTTCCGTTATATGTGAATTGCCTGTGTTGTTTACTATTACCAAGGCTGTGATCAACAAAGTGTAATGACCCCCCACGTTCCTGAAGATAAGCATTCACGCTTTTCACAGCGGTTTTTCTAACTTCTCGAAAAATTTGTTGGCCAGTGCCTGCAGCAGCCTGCTGAATGGAACCCTTTAAAGACGGAACGTGTCTGTTCTATTTAACCCTTTAAAGACGAAGCGTATCTGTTTTATATAAGGACTCAGTGCGTACCGCGCTGTAAACACTCTCCATTTCGGTTATAAAAACCAATCTCTTAATGTTTTATAAGGCAAAAGTTGCTGTTTGTTCTGAGATCCGTACAAAACACATAAACGCAATGTGGGCACCACGCAGAATTTTTAATGTTAAACCTGGTCGTATGTGAAGTTACCGCTAGGCCTTAAAAAGGTTAAGGACTCAGTGCGTACCGCGCAGTAAACATTCTACACTTCGGTTATATAAAACAAGCTGTTAATGTCGTATAAGGGAAAAGTTGCTGATTGTTTTGAGACCCATACGAAACACACAAATGCAATGTGGGCACTATGTAGAATTTTTGAATGTTAAACCGGGTAGTACGTAAAGTTACCGCTAGGTTTTAAAAGGTTAAGGTCCTCCACACTTCTTGGGTTATTGACGTAGATTATTTCTTTAAGAAATCCCCGCTTAAAGAAGTGAGATGGCTTAATGTCCGGCGATTGTGGTGGCCAAATTCCACGCCTGACAATGCAATCACCTAAAAAATCCTGTAAAAAAGGTGTTGTTGCTCTTGCAGTATAGGCGGTTGCCCTATCTTGCTGAAATCAGCAGTTCCGTTCATTCTTTTCCACCATAGCAACGAAATGAGTCAAAAGATACGGATAAATTTCGCAGTAATTGTCTCTTCAAAGAACAATGGTCCCGCCATTCGTTTTCGAGACACTACGCACCAAACACCGGTGTTTGACAATTGCAGAGGATTTGCATGCAGTGCATGTGGATTTTCCACTGCACTACAAACCGGAAGGTTTCGGGTTCGATTCCCGATGGTGTCACTGGAATTTTTGATTGACAGAATCCTTTCGGTCACACTATGGCCCTGGGGTCGACTCAGCCTCTAACAGAAATTAGTGCCACGAACATTGCCCGGGGGTAAAGGTGGCCGGTGCGTAGGCCTGACAACCTTACCACCTTCACATGTCCATTTTCTTGGAATATGTGCGCCTCAACCTCCTGGAAGGCTCAGGGCCTGTCCAGGCCTGTACAGGAATTGCTTTGCCTTTGCAATGTGGGCTTTCACCACTTTATCGTACTGTTTTGACTAGTGATTTGTCCGCTCAAGTGGAACCATGCTTTAGGCGTAGAAAACAAAGTAGCAAACACATTAATCCTTTCTTTTAAAGCACTCGTGTTGTCGATTACAGAATTGCCACGCAACTGGTAGCAAACAGAGCTGAAGCAAGGCAGTGAACTTGTGACGAACGATTGGGCAAATATCGGAAGTGCCCATTGCGGCGGGGAGGCAGCTTATTTTATGCTTGTTTCATTATTTCTACACGTCTGATTCTTGGGTTGCATCTCGTACGGTACACGCTATATTAAAATTCATGATTAAATTAGCTTAATTCATTTTCTCACTAAGAACCTTGGCCAAATTCAGGATTAAATTAGCTTATTTCATTTTCCCACTAAGAACCTTGGTCAAATTCAGGATTAAATTAGCTTATTTCATTTTCCCACTAAGAACCTTGGCCAAATACAGGATTAAATTAGCTTAATTCATTTTCCCACTAAGAACCTTGGCCAAATTCAGGACTAAATTCGCTTAATTCATTTTCCCGCTAAGAACCTTGGCCAAACTGGCTTTCGCCTTTACTTACGTATTGTTCCTTTCTTGCTGTGACAGAAGTAAGCAGAAGGATGAGCACAAGGAACTCCATCGTGGTGTCGACACGAATAAACAAGCATGTTAGTGCAGATGCCAGAGCGCAGTGCGGTACAGCACCAACGAACCACATCCGGTGATAAACATGTTACATGCTGTATATTCTGGGAAGTTACGTCAGAAATAAGACGAAGCTGACAATTTATTTTGTGTTTCAAAAGCAACATGCCGTTCAAAATTACTGAAAAAAGACACACAGATCAGGTTTTATAGAATAATGCTTGTCCGATCTTCGTCTAATCTGAACTAATAATTACCAACTAATTCACTATTAGAACAGTTTATATTTCAACGTGTACAAATCCCCACATACATTTCGACTAGAAAATCGTCATTTTAGGGGGGCCACTCATTGGTGACGAAGCCCACTTAGGCTGCGTACCTTATTATACGATATGGCTGCGTTGGTTCTGTGCAGCTTCACCTTTTTGTTGTTGCAGGTGTGGATACGTTTCGCCTGTAGGGCGTTTATGAACTTCGTATTATCAATATTATTATAACAACACGCAAAGATTCACTGCAGCAAATCATAAGACGACATCTGAGCACCCAAATCCAGTGACGCGGTTTCTTTAATGTTGTAGGTATTTACCAGACGGTTAACCTTTTAAAGCCTAGCGGTAACTTTACGTACCACCAGGTTTAACATTAAAAAATTCTACGTGGTGCCCACATTGCGTTTATGTGTTTTGTACGGATCTCAGAACAAACAGCAACTTTTGCCTTATAAAACATTAAGAGATTGGTTTTTATAACCGAAGTGGAGAGTGTTTACAGCGCGGTACGAACTGAGTCCTTATATAAAACAGATAACATTTCGTCTTTAAAGGGTTAAAGGAAGAGTAAATATTGCTGTATTCTATTGACAGAAGGTATTTAAGGTGAGGAATTACGTAAATTTATTTGTGAGGCCGAAACTGTTTTTCATCCCTATTTCGCTTCACATTTCAGCCGGGTGACTGAAACATCACAGGGCGCAGTCACTGCGCATGGGATATAAGATGTCAGAAATGAAGTGCGCTTTACTCATGACGCTGAAAAGTTTTTCGTGCCTGTATCACCTTGCATTGCGGCGGAGTGACTGAAACATCACCTGTGGCACCCTCTACCCATGCGCTAAAAGCAGTGAATGTTTCGTCGAAATCTGTCAGTAATCCACGGCACTTTACTCTTGAGCCAAAACTCCCTTTCGTCCCTATCTCGCTTCATGTTGAAGTGGGCTGAATGAAGTATCACACGTGGCACTCCCTGTCCATGCTCTACAGGCACTGCAAGTGTCTTCGAAATCGGTCGGGAAGGAAGCGCACTTTACTCTTCTTCTTCTTCTTCTTCTTCTTATTCTTATTCTTATTCTCTGCCTAGCTTCGCATTCCATCAGGGTGACTGAGACGTCACACGTGGCACTCCTTGCCAATGCTGTACAAGCAGTGAATGTTTGGTCGAGATCGGTCAGTAATGAAGGACACTTTACCCTTGGGACGAAACAGTTTTTCGTCCCTATCACGCCTTCAATTGCATCGGGGTGACACAAACATCACATGTGGCACTCCGTGCCGATGCGCTGAAAGTGCAAGTTTGGTCGAAGTCGGGCAGTAAAGAAGAATGAAACAGTTCTTAGTCTCTAACTGGCGTCCCAATGCAGCGGAGTGACTCAAACATCACACGCGGCACTCCCTCGTCATGAACCACAACCTCTGCATGACTGCTCGAAATTCGGGCAGTAAGAAAGGGCACTTTACTCTTAAGGCCGAAACGGTTTTTCATCCCTAACTCGTCTTGCATTGTAGCGGGGTGACTCAAATATTTTTCGTGGCACTCAGTGCTGATGTGTCACAAATAGGGCAGGTTTGGTCGAAATCGGTCAGTAATGACGGTCACTTTACTACAGAGGTCGAAGCAGTTTATCGTACCTATCTCGTGTGGCACTGCAGCGTGGTGACAGCAACATCACACATGGCATTCCCCATGAGCTACAACTAGTGCACTTTTGGTCGAAATAGAGCAGTAAAGAACGGCACTATATTCTTGAAGCCGAAACAGCGTGTCTCGCCACGCATAGCAGCAGGGTGCCTTCAACATAAAACGTGGCACTCCAAACACAAACATCACTACCAGTGGAAATTTGATCGAAAGAAAGTAAAGAAAGGCTGAAGAGCTATTTGCATTATCTCACCGCCCATTGCAGAAGTGCGAATCATATATTACATGTGACACCCACACATGTGGCACCCACACATGTGGTACCCACACATGTGGCACCCACACATGTGGTACCCAACCACATGCGCTAAAACCAGTACACGTTTTGTCGAAATCAGAGAGTAATGAAGGACATTTTAATATCATATATTACATGTGACACCCACACATGTGGCACCCACACATGTGGTACCCACACATGTGGCACCCACACATGTGGTACCCAACCACATGCGCTAAAACCAGTACACGTTTTGTCGAAATCAGAGAGTAATGAAGGACATTTTAATCTCGAGTGCGAAAATATTTTTCGTCCCTAACTCGCATCGCGTTGTAGAGGGGTGACTGAAACATCACACATGGTACTCCCACCCAATCCGCCACAATCAATGCAAGTTGGGTCGAAATCGGGCAGTAACTAAGAGCACTTTATTCTAGAGCCCGAAAAAATTTTTTGTGTCTAACTTGCAAGGAACTGTAGCAGGTTCACTCAGACATCATATTTGGCACTCCCACCTCATGCGCCACAACCAGTGGAAATTTGGTCGAAAGTGGGCAGTAACGAAGGGCACTTTACTCTTGAGGCCGAAAGAGTTTTTCCTCCCAATCTCGCATTGTATTGCAACAAGGTGGCTCAAGAATGACATGTGACATTACCTCACCATGTTCGAAATCCTTGGCGAGTTTGGTCGGAATCGGACAGAAACTAAGGGCACTTTACTCTTGAGGCCGAAACAGTTTTTCGTTCCTGTCACCTTGCATTGCTGCGGGGTGACTCAAACATCACACATGACACTCCATCACAATGCTCCACGATATTCGCAAGTTTGGTCCATATCGGATAGTAACAAGGGCCACTTTACTCTTAAGGCCGAAACAGTTTTTCGAAATTATCTCGCCTTCTACTGAACCGGGGTGACTCAAACATGAAAGGTGACACTCCCTCACAATGCTCCATAATGTTTTCGAGTTTGGTCGAAATCGGGCAGTAACGAAGGGCACTTTACTCTTGGGTCCGAAGCACTTTTTCCACCTCGTCTCTCCTCGTATCGCAGCAAGGTGACTCAAAACATGACAAGTAACACTGCCTCATGATGCTCCACAATTTACGCGACTTTGGTCGAAAGCGGGAAGTAATGAAGGGTGCTTTATTCCTGAGTCCGAAAGAGTTTCTCGTCACTGCCACGCCTGTTATTGGAGCGCGGTGACTCCAACACGACACGTGACACAACCTTTCCATGCTTCACAGCCTACTCAAATATGGTCGATATCGGGTAGTAACGAAGGGCACTTTACTCTTGAAGCCGAAGGGGTTTTTCGTACCAGTTTCGCCTTGTATTGCAGCGGGGCGACTCAAACATGGCAAGTGACACTCCCTCACCATACACCACAATCTTTGCGAGTTTCGTCGAAATCGGGCAGCAAGGAAGGGCACTCACTCTTGAGGCAGAACCATTTCTTCGCCTCTAACTCGCCTTGTATTGAAGCGGCGTGACTCAAACATGACACATGTCACTCTCTCACAATGCACCGCAATCTTTGCGAGTTTCGTCGAAATCGGGCAGCAAGGAAGGGCACTTCACTCTTGAAGCAGAACCATTTTTTCGCCTCTAACTCGCCTTGTATTGAAGCGGCGTGACTCAAACATGACACGTGACCCTCCCTCACCATGCTCCACAACGTACGCAAGATTGTTCGAAATCGGGCAATAACGGAGGGAACTTTACGAAAGAGGCCGAAAAGTTTTTCGCCCTAAGTCGCCTTGACTTCCCGCGAGGTGACAGAAATATCAAATGTGACACTCCCTCGACATGATCCACAAGCGACACAAGTTGGTCGTAATCGGATAGTAACAAAGGGTACTTTACGCTGGAGGCCGAAACAGTTTTTCGACAATTTACAGCCTTCTATTCAAGCATGGTGACTCAAAAATGACACATGACACCCGCCCAAAACGCTCCACAAAGTACGTGAGTTTGATGGAATTTGGGCAGTAACGAATAGTAACACTTTTCTCTTGAGCCCGAAACAGTTTTTCTCCCATTCTTGCCTTGGATTGCAGATTGGTGACTCAAACATGAAAAGTTGCACTCCCTCAAAATTACCCAAACCGAAGTAACTTTGGTCGAAATAGGATACTAATAAAGGGCACTTTAATTTTAAAGCCTAGCGGTAACTTTACGTACAAACAGGTTTGGAATAAAAAATTCTATGTGGTGCCCACATTGCGTTTATGTGTTTTGTACGGATCTCAGAACAAACACCAACGTTTGCCTTATAATACCTGAGTAATAAGACATGGTACTTAGTACGGATGACCTACAAGCAGTGCAACTTAGAGTGAAGTCGGTCAGTAATGAAGGGCAATTTACCCTTCAGGCCGAAACAGTTTCTCGTCCCTAACTCCCCGAGGATTACAGCGTGGTCATTGAGTAAAACAACATGGTTCTCCATGCGTATGCGCTACAAGCAGTGCAACTTAGAGTGAAGTCCCTCAGTAATGAAGGGCACTTTACTCTTCAGGCCGAAACAGTTTCTCGTCCCTATCTCCCCCAGGATTCCAGTGTGGTCACTGAGTAATACCACATGGTACTCTCTGTGAGCATGCGCTACAAGCAGTACAAGTTCGAGTGAAGTCGGTCAGTAATGAAGGGCACTTTACTCTTGAAGCCGAGGCAGCTTTTCGTCCCTATCTCCCCCAGGATTCCAGTGTGGTCACTGAGTAATACCACATGGTACTCTCTGCGCATGCGCTACAAGCAGTGCAAGTTACACAGAAGTTGGTCAGTAATAAAGGGCAATTTACTGTTCAGGCCAAAACAGTTTTTCGTCCCTATCTCCCCCAGGATTCCAGTGTGGACACTGAGTAATAAAATATGGTACTCCCTGAGTATGCGCTACAAGCACTGCAAGTTAGACTAAAGTCGGTCAGTAAGGAAGGGCACTTTACTCTTGAAGCCGAAACAGTTTTTCGTCCCTATTTCCGCCAGGATTCCAGTGTGGTCACTGAGTAATACGACATGGTACTCTCTGGCCATGCGCTAAAACACTGGAAGTTAGACTGAAGTCGGTCAGTAATGAACGGCACTTTACTCTACAGGCTAAACACTTTCTCGTCCCTATCTCCCCCAGGATTCCAGTGTGGTCACTGAGTAATACCACATGGTACTCTCTGCGCATGCGCTACAAGCAGTGCAAGTTAGAGTGAAGTCGGTCTGTAATGAAGGGCACTTTACTCTTAAGGCCGAAACAGTCTTTCGACTCTATTTCCCCCAGAATTCCACTGGGGTAAGTGAGAAATAACACATGGTACTCTCTGCGCATGCGATACAAGCAGTGCAATTGAGACTGAAGTCGGTCAGTAATAAAGGGCACTTTACCTTTCAGGCCGAAACAGTTTCTCGTCCCTATCTCCCCTAGGATTCCGGTGTGGTCACTGCGTAATACCACATGTTACCCTCTGCGGATGCGCTAAAAGCACTGCAATTTAGACTGAAGTCGGTAGGTAATGAAGGCACTTCAGCAATCAGGCCGAAACAGTTTTTCATCCCTACCTCCCCCAGAATTCCAGTGTCCTCACTGAGTAATAACACATGGTACCCTCTGCGCATGCGCTACAAGCACTGCAAGTTAGACTGATGTCGGTAGGTAATGAAGGGCACTTCACCAATCAGGCCGAAACAGTTTTTCGTCTTTATCTCCCCCAGGATTACAGTGGGGACACTGAGTAATACCACATGGTTCTCACTGCGCATGCGCTACAAGCACGGCAAGTTAGATTAAAGTCAGTCAGAAATGAACGGCACTTTACCCTTCAGGCCGAAAATCTTTCTCGTCCCGATCCCCCCAGGATTCCATTGTGGTCACTGAGTAATATCACATGGTACTGTCTGCGCATGCGCTACAAGCAGTACAAGTTAGACTCAAGTCGGTCAGTAAGAAAGGGCACTTTACTCTTGAAGCCGAAACAATTTTTAGTCCTTATCTCCCCCAGGATTCGAGTGTTGTCACTGAGTAATACTACATGGTACTCTATGCGTATGCGCTACAAGCAGTACAAGTTAGACTGATGTAGGTCAGAAATGAANGGTCAGTAAGGAAGGGCACTTTACTCTTGAAGCCGAAATAGTTTTTCGTCCCTATCTCACCCAGGATTCCGGTGTGGTCACTGAGTAATACCACATGGTACTATCTGCGCATGCGCTACAAGGAGTGAAAGTTAGACTGGAGTCGGTCAGTAAAGAAGTGCACTTTACTCATGAAGCCGAAACAATTTATCGTCCCTATCTCCCCCAGGATTCCAGTGTGGTATACGAGAAATACCACATGGTACTGTCTGCGCATGCGCTACAAGGAGTACAAGTTACACTGAATTCGGTCAGTAAGGAAGGGCACTTTACTCTTGAAGCCGAAACAGTTTTTCGTCCCTATTTCCCCCAGGATTCCAGTGTGGTCACTGAGTAATACCACATGGTACTCTCTGCGCATGCGCTAAAAGCAGCGCAAGGTAGACAGAAGTCGGTCAGTAAGGAATAGCACTTTAGTCTTAAAAGGCGAAATAGTTTTTCGTCCCTATCTCCCCAGGATTCCAGTGTGGTCACTGAGTAATAATATACGGTAGTCTCTGCGCATGCGCTAAAACTCTGCAACTTAGACTGAAATCGGTCAGTAAGGAGGGACACTTTACCCTAGAGGCCAAACAGTTTTTCGTCCCTATCTCCCCCAGGATTCCAGTGTGGTCACTGAGTAATACCATATGGTTCTCTTTGCGCATGCGCTACAAGCAGTGCAAGTTGCTCGCCACTTGCTGCATGCAATGATAGATTGGTCGAAATTGGTAATTAATGATGGGCACTTTACTCTTGAGGCTGAAGCAGTTTTTCATTTCTATCCAGCCTCGCATAGGAGCCAGGTGACTGAAGCATCAAACATGGTATTCAGCTGACATACACTATAAGCAGTGCACGTTTGGTCGAAATCGGGCGGTAATGAAATGCGTTTCATTCTTGAGGGCGAAAAAATTTTTCATGTCTATCTCGCCCCGCACTGCGGCGGGGTGACTGACACATCACATATAGTACCCTCTGGCGATGCGCTAGAAGCAGTGCAAGTTTGCTCGAAATCGATCAGGTATGAAGGGCACTTTACTGTGTAGGCCGAAAGTGTTTTTTCTTCCTTGTCTTACCTCCGATTGCAGTGGGGTGACTAAAATATCAAAAGTGGCACCCTCTACTCGCGCTCTACGACCAGTGCAAGTTTGGTCGAAATGGGATAGTAATAAACTGCACTTTAATCTTGACGTACATGCAGCTTTTCCTGTCTACCCTTGCATAGCAGCCAGGTAACTGAAACGTCACATTTTGCACTCTCTGCACATACGCTAGAAACAATGCAATTTAGGTCGAATTCGGACAGTAATGAAGGGTACTATACTCCTGACGCCGAAGCAGTTTTTCCCCATTACCTCGCTTCTCTTTGGTGTCACGTGACTGAAACATCACAGTGGCATTATCTGTTCATGCTCTACAACTGCTGCGAGTTGGTTCGAAATCGGACAGTAAAGAAGGAAGCTTTAACCTCTTAAGGCCTAGCGGTAACTTTGACCAGGTTTAACATCAAAAAATTCTACGTGGTGCCCACATTGCGTTTATGTGTTTTGTATGGATCTCAGAACAAACAGCAACTTTTGCCTTATAAAACATTAAGAGACTGGTTTTTATAACCGAAGTGGAGAGTGTTTACAGTGCGGTACGCGCTGAGTCCTTACATAAAACAGATACGCTTCGTCTTTAAAGGGTTAATCTTGAGTCCGAAACAGTTTTTCGTCCTTGTTTCAACCCGCATTGCAGCGCGGTGACTGAAACATGACAGGTGACACTCCCTGCCCATGCGCCAGAAGTACCTGTTTGGTGGAAATCGATCAGTAATGAAGGGGAATTTACTCTTGACACCGAAACGGGTTTTTATCCGTCTTGTGTGGCATTGCAGTGGGGTGACTGAAACATCACACGTTGCAATCCCTGCCCATGTGCTCACAAGCACTGCAAGTTTGGTCGAAATTGGTCAGTAATAAAGGGCACTTCACGCACGATGCCCATACAGTTCTTCGTCCCTATCTCACCTCTCATTGCAGTGGGGTGACTGAAAAATCACTCGCCACACCCTCTGCCCATGCCCTACAACCGTTGCAAGATTCGTCGAAATCAATCAGTAATTGGCACTTTATTGTTGAGTCCGAAATAGTTTCTCGTCTCTAGCTCGCCTTGCATTGCAGCCACGTGACTGAAACATCCCACGTGGCACTCCCTGTCCAAGAGCTATAAGCCGTGTAGTTTTAGTCGAAATCGGACAGTAACGATGTGCTCTTTTCCCTACGATCCGAAACCTTTCGTCGCTATCTTACCTCGCATTGCAGCGGGGTAACTGAAATATCCAACACGGCATCCCTAACCACGATCTAGAAGCAGTGATAGTTTCCTCGAAATCAATCAGTGAGGGGCAATTTACTCTGGAGGCCGAAAGAGTTTTTCATACCTATATCGCCACCCACTGAAACAGGGTGACTGAAACATCACACATGGCACTCCATTGCCATGCGCTACAAGCGTGGAAAATTTGGTCGAAATCGGATAGTAATGAACGCCCCTTACTCTCGAGGCCGAAGCAGTTTCTTGTTTCTATCTCGCCTCGCATTGCAGCCACGTGACTGAACCCTCACACGTAGCACTCCGCTCATGCTGTACCAGCTCGGCAAGGTTGGTCGAAATCGGTCAGTAATAAAGGGCAGTTACCGTTTGGTAGGAACTCCTTTCGTCCCTATCTTGCCTCGCATTGCAGCGTTTTGATGGAAACACCACAGGTCGCAGTCCCTGCCTATGTGCTACAACCAGTGTAAGTTTAGTCGAAATCGGTCACTACTGACGGGCACTTCATTCATACGGCAGAAAGTTTTTCGTCCTCATCTCACCTAGCATTGCAGTGGCGTGACTGAAAAATCACGAGTGGCACTACTTGCCCATGCTCCAAAAGCTGTGGATGTTTATTTAAAATCGGTCTGTAATGAAGGACAATTTATTCTTGCGTTCAAAAGAGTTTTTCGTCCCTGTCTGGCCTCTCATTGGAACGTGGTGATCGAAACGTCACATCTGACCCTCTCTAACCATGATCTACTAGCAGTGAATGTTTGTTCGACATGGGTCAGCAATTACGGCCACTTTACTCGTGAGGTCAAAAGAGTTTTTCGTCACTATCTCGCGTTACATGCTAGCCGCTAGACCGAAACACCACATCCGGCAATCCCTTACCATGTGCTAAAAGCAGGGCAAGGTGGGTCGAAATCGGTCAGTAATGAAGGGCACTTTACTTATTTGGCCGAAGCATTTTCTCGCTTGTATCCGCCTTCCACTGCAATTATGCAACCTGAACATCACTCCTAGCACTCAACATCACTTCTACCTACTCACAGTAGGTGTCGAGGTTGTTTATTTTCACTTGATCACACTCAGACACACACCACAGTCGGTAGGACTCCTCTGGACGAGGGATCGGCCCGTCGCAGAGACCTCTATCTGACAACAAAAACACTCACAAGACACAAATATCCATGCCTCCGGTAGGATTCGAACTCACGACTCCAGCAAGCGCTCGGCCGCAGACCTACGCCTTAGACTGTGCGGCCACTGGGATCGGTCTCGAAGTGAAGTACCCTTCATTAGTGAACGATTGCTGCCAAACCTACATCGTCTGTAGCGCAAGCGTGATGAATTCGGGTTATGAAGTTTCATCTTACGTATACTTGTAAATGTGTCATCACTACACATGACAATTAAAAGAAATACACTCCATGTTATGTTGTGAACTGAAATTCCTATGTACAAAAATAAACAGCCTACCTTCAGAACGTAGAGTTTCTACACCTGTCATATCTACGCTGTCCTGTGAATAGCGGTTGCTGTGATTCGGAACTCAGCCTTTGGTACCCTGCAACTGCTGCCGTTGGAGTCGCCTCCAGATGCACAGTCATCTGTTTAGTATCACCTTGTCCATTGTTCGCTTTGTGCAATCTGCGTGCAATAATCAGCCTATACTGAGTGTCATAAACTGCATCGAATGCATTATTTACGCAGCTGTTCATTAAATACGCCTTGAATGTTTTTACAGCAATATGTGTCCTTATCTGACTCCAAATCAAGGAAACAGGATTTAATTTTTAAGTGGTATGATGGAAATCTGCCATTTTGTCAACAGTATGAGACGTGTACTCCTTTCTCAGGCTATGCAGTGCTTGTAGTAATTCACGTTTCGGGGAATTGTCAAGAAATGGTACAGCAAGATTACATCCGCAAAGTCCCCGTCATTTTACATTACACCCTTCAGCGCCAGTCTCACAAACCTTACGGCCCTACTACTTCAGTCACATGATTGCAGCTGCTACGTAAGCAGACGAACACTGGCAACCGCACCGCTCTGACTGCAGAAACAGACTTATCTACGCGCACACGGCTTCGCGCACTCTCCCGAGTAGTGACATCAGCCTAGACTCCCTAACCTTACCTGCGCCTGATGATAGTGACTCATATCGTCCTGCGTCCTGTACAGTAGTGGGCAACAGTTCACTTCGGCGGCTGTCGTGTGCTGCCCTCTGCAGGACTGTTACGGTACGTTATGCAGCAGTTAGTCTGTCGTCAAGGTAACCTGCAGAGTTATTTCCTGCGAGCAGTTTGCGCGGTCAATAAACCCGTCCTTCTATCCCTACGAACTATCACAAATCTTGGACCACGCGCCGTACGTTCTTTCAGTCCCATTATGAGGTCGGCTAGGATAGCACTGATATACAAATGATATACATGATGTTAACCTTCGAAGCCTAGCGGTAACTTTATGTACTACCAGGTTTAACATTCGGGTATTCTACGTGGTGCCCACATTGCGTTTGCCTGTGTGTTTTGTATCGATCTCAGAACAAACAGCGACTTTCGCATTATGCAACATTAGCAGTTTGGTTTTTATACCTGAGGTGCAGAGTGTTTACTGCGAGGTACGAACAGACTTTGTACATAGCGATCATTTTCCTGCCTGTCCGCGAAACGGCGGCCGCACGCTCGGGCGCGCTTGCGTCATATTCCGCGCCTCGGGACGGGTAATGGTCGGTGAATGGAGCTAGACAAAGTATCGCAGTGGTAATAATCTTTAGAAAATGTCATAAAAACTCACCTGGGCTACAGCAGATTCTGAAAATATTTCCCCCCTCGCCATCCACTTCTTCGTGTATTCTCTCAGCTGCCAAGCGGTCATACTCATTGCAGTCGCCTTTACGTGCATGGTCTTCAAATTTCTCTTTCGTCGCCATGTTCAACATATTACAAAATCTCCACTGCAAAACCGCGCCTGAGCCATGGCACGGCCTTGACACTTGGAGTTTATCTAACTAATACACAAGCATTCGGTTCGTACCTCAAAGGAAACATCTTCGTTACCAAAGGCCAACTAGCTAATGATGTCTAAGAAATTAGTAGCTATTTTTAAAATAATCGTACACAACACACAAATTTAAGATGCAGGCAAAATTATAAGCTTATTAGTGTTAAATCAGGCGGCATGTAGGTGTGTGTACGTATGCACATTTGCATGTAAAGTCCCTTACTCAAGAGAATGCAGTTGACCTACAAGACATGGGTATACAGCCTTAACACCTGCGACAAGTCGGGGGCAACATACACGTCCCATCAAATACACGAGTCTCTATCACTGCATGACGTAGCTTTTTAACAAATACCAGTCGCCACTTGTTAGATGTTTCATTTACAAGCCTGTGAACCAAACTCATGCACTGCTCTAACAACACACAACAATACAGAAAATAACTGTGTCACCTCAAACGCACAAAACACGACTGAACTTAAACCCAATGTATTTTTAACTTGAATATATTTGTAAATTTTGTGATGTAAAGCATTCACAAATAATAACGGCTAACAGCAGTTCAGAGACGGTGTCCATGTAATGCATTCAATGAACTGCTTTGAGCGTTCCTATTCGCAGCAACTGTCACGGCGTGTTGGCCGTGGCGATTGTTATCACCGTGCACGACGGTATTAGCACCAAACACTCCTGCCCGCCTGCTAGACATAACGTCTTAAAGAATACTGGAAATGCAAAGAGTGGTCTAATGTAAAAGCAACAGACAAAGCTGCAAATAAAATGTAATAAGACAGTGTCTGCCATGCATATATTCGAGAGGCTAATAAAATTATACTTAATAAACGCTTCTCTCTCAAGTCAGCTGATCTGTTACAAATTGATAAAACGTCGTGAATATCCATAATGGAAGAGTATACTTGTAGCAACTTAACAAATTTAATAAATCCATCAAGCTACACCAGTCCAATAATAATAATAATAATAATAATAATAATAATAATAATAATAAAGAAATGTGATAAAGAAGGAAGCCGAGAAATTCTAAAATATAAAGACCTCAAAACAGAAATACAGCGCATGTGGAATGTAAAAACAAAGGTGACGCCAGTTATAATAGGAGCAACTGGAACCATTTCAAGATCCTTCAGAAAATACTCGAGCAGCGTACTGGGAAAGCACGATACCAAGGAACTACAGAAAACAGCTGTACTGGGCACAGCACACACACTGCGGGAAGTGCTAATGTAGAAGCACAGAAGAGTTTAATATTGAAGACAGCGCTATATGCACCATTAACAGTACGCGCGGAATAGCTGTGACACTGTGTACCCTAGAAACATGGTTTGTTTCAGGTGTGTAAGTGTGAATACCCTGCATAAAGGGGATGATGTGATGATGATGATGATAATAATAATAATAATAATAATAATAATAGCCGTGCAGCACAACTTCAGATTTTATCGTGATGTTTATTCAATTGCCATGCCGTACACAGTTACACGACGTTTCGGCATTTATCTTTGCCACCATCAGGTGTATCTTCCAGAGTCCTTCACACAGGTCACTATAGAATGTCGTTTATATTTAAATTTTATATTTAAGTGAGATCTCTCTTATGCGCACGTAGTACCTAAGTGTAACTGAGATCTGTGTTTACAGCCAGACAGTGAGACGGATATAATACTGGCTATGATACTTAAAATATTGCGGTAAGACTTGAATTCATGCAAGCGTGATTTATGTCGGCAGTTTGAAATGCAGGATATTTGGGCCTAAGAGGGACGAGGCGACAGGGGAGTGGGCAATACTACATAACGAGGAACTTAACCCTTTAAAGACGGAGCGTATCTGTTCCTATATAAGGACTCAGTGCGCACCGCGCTGTAAACACTCTCCACTTCGGTTATAAAAACCAGTCTGTTAATGTTTTATAAGGCAAAAGTTGCTGTTTGTTCTGAGATCCGTACAAAACACATAAACGCAATATGTGCACCACGTAGAATTTTGTAATGTTAAACCTGATGGTACGTAAAGTTACCGCTAGGCTTTAAATGGTTAATGACCTGTACTCGTCGCCAAATAATATTCGGGTAATCAAATAGAGAAGAATGAGATGGTCGGGGTGTAGTATCCCAGTGGGCAGATGCCCAGGTTAGCACACAGATTTGCCGAACGATGTGCAATACCTTCTTTAGTTGCTAGGCAGCCTGGGTCAGGCGCCGTCAAAGAGTGACAGCTCAAGCCAAACTCCAGTAGTATAACAAATCTTTATTACCTTTAGTAGTTACACTTCAGCAGTTGGTAGTAGTTAGTGGCGACGAGGTTCAAGGCAAGGTTCCAGAGCAGATGTTGGTATGATGCTTGCTCACTGCAAGTGGATTGTGTCCTAACTGTTCAGATTTCAGTGGGGTTTTTATTGGAGACAAATGTGTCATGTGACAAGGGTGTTTGTCTTATAGAATTAGGAAAACTTGCCTCCACCTCGCTGGTCTTGCCCACTACT
Source organism: Coptotermes formosanus (assembly GCA_013340265.1). Lineage (NCBI taxonomy): Eukaryota > Metazoa > Arthropoda > Insecta > Blattodea > Rhinotermitidae > Coptotermes > Coptotermes formosanus. Next base: position 414,581 of record BLKM01000165.1, on the reverse strand, counting down.
CTGTTAAATTTACCATCTCAAAACATACTGCGAAGTAGTGTTGAGAAGTCTACTTCTGTCACAATAACAGGTTCGTGAAATACTACATATTATTTCTGTTACATGCCTTACACAATGGTTATTTCAATAGATACAAAATCCAATAGATAGTAAATTTGATAGATACTATATCAAATAGACGCTACATGTAATAGCTGCTACAGGGACATGTATCACGTATAGGGGAAAAAGAGAGGTGCATACAGGATTTTGGTGGGGAGACCTGAGGGAAGGCGACCACTTGGGAGACCCATGCGTAGATGGGAGGATAATATTAAAATGGATCTTCAAGAAGTGGGTTGGGGGCATGGACTGAATTGAGCTGGCTCAGGATAGGGACAGGTGGCGGGCTCTTGTGAATGCGGTAATGAACCTCCGGCTTCCATAAAATGCAGGAAATTTTTTGACTAGTTGAGAAACTGTTAGCTTCTCAAGAAGGCCTCTGCTCCATGGAGTGAGTTAGTTAGTCAGTCAGTCAGTTAGTTCGTTAGTTAGGTAGGTAGGTAGGTAGGTAGGCAGGCAGGCAGGCAGGTACGTAGGTGTAGGTAGGTGTTCGTGGTGTTAAGAATTTTAAATACACGTGCTCTGCGTATGTGTTGTGCCTGTGGTCCGATCAGTCTGAGGTCATGGCTCTTGCAATCAACACACCAACCAACATAGGCACTCAATACATTCGGAAGGAACTATAAAAGTCCTCCATTTTTCGGCATTCCGGGGCCGAAAAATGGAGGACTTTTATAATAACGATCAAACATTTACAGGGCGAGATCTCTACCGATCATAATAGATCGAGACACGTTGGTATACACGCACCGTACGAAATGTAAACAACTGGAAACTTCTACCCGTACCCACAGCAACTGTTAATGATTACCAGCTTCGTATATTTACTTCATATATTCTTGACTAGCTGAGAAACTGTTAGCTTCTCAAGAAGGCCTCTGCTCCATGGAGTTAGTTAGTTAGTTAGTTAGTTAGAAATGCAGCTGACTGTAATGACAGCCAAGAGCAGTGACAAAACTAAAGATATCCACATATCCACAGAAAATATCTCGAAAGAACGACTCCACCTTTGATATTTTCCAGCACGCGGCGTGTACCAGGCGTAATGCACAGTGGGGTAACTTTGTTCATATTCCGTCAACGAGTAGTTCAAAGAATACAACGCAGGATCCCCCCCCCCCCGCCCGACGTATATAGATGGAGGGCCTTTATGATATTCCGTTTCATTGCCGTCTTCAATAACCAATGACATATTGAGTGCACTTCCAATTATTCTTACCTGTTCGATATCCCATCCACCCTCATACATACACTCTGGCTGAGTCGTCGTACCGAGTGCGTTCAGGTGGCTTCACAAGAGGAGGCACCACACTGACATGCACTCTTATTGGACATCCGTGCAAATTTTGAACAAAATATCCTTTAAATATAACGCTCCTCCTCATATCGTTCAAACTTCTTACAGTGAACACCTTAACAGGTACAGCACCTTCCGCTGGATCGCAACTCTATGAACTCTCCTAAGAATACCAAGTGTGTAGTTCCAAACAGGGCTGTGGAGTCGGAGTCGAGTCGGAAGGAATTTTAGGTTGAATCGGAGTCGGAGTCGGGAAAAAATGTACAGACTCCGACCTCAATCTAAAATCTTAACTAGATACTCCAACTCCAGAGCCCTGATAGCTACAGTAACCATTAGACTTATACTTAAATATAGGTTATAAGTCTAAACAGTAGCCTGATGATTCACGTGGTGGTGATGAAATGTCTTATAGGTTTACCGTTATTAATACATACTGAGATTTTATGAAGGGGTCGGAGCCGGAGTTTTAAAAATGGAGGAGTCGGAGCTTTTGTGTACCGACTCCACAGCCCTGGTTCCAAGTACGTGACTTGTGGTGAATCATGTGTGTTTTCTTGGATATCTTTACCTCCGTGTTCATTTGGCTGCACGACGAGGACAGTAGCTTTTATAACTCCACGAAACCAAAACTTACTGAGAAACGAGTGCGCTGTCAAAATGTGTGCAATTTGACATTTCAGAGACAACAAATTTTGCTGCTGGATTCGACGACTGCCCCGTGTTACCGAAACAAACTTGACAGCTGCTGCCCGAAACGTGCAATATGTGCTTCCTATTCCTGACAGCGTCCAGATATGAATATGATGCAACTGCCGTGTTTGTGTGTTTCGATGTACATATTTTCTCCCATCTCGTAACTGACATTAAACACCAGCATAGGCCATCTGCCTGATGTATGCAGTTCCTCAAGCAAATATCGCACTTCCTCGTTCGTTGAGTCTTCGTCCGCAAGGGGCAGCACTATCACTAACGGACGTCCAGGCGTGAAGTACTCTTCGCTTAAGATTTTAGTGTAGTGCATCACGGCATACTCACCATCAGTAGTTTGCAGTGACCCGTGTACTGTACACGAAATTACTCCCAAAACAATAAAAATAACAAAGGTCGTGGCTCTCTTAAGTATGTTCCCTCTTCACAACCTTTTCTGTGTTCACTTGCATCGTACAGTTTTCGTCTCTTCACAATCACGTTCCTTTATCTGGTCATGGAACTGCCGCTCCTGCAAGGAAAGTGGCAGAAATATATGATACACAACTCAGCCTTTCAGGTGAGACAATCTTTGATCCGTTACACTCGTTCATCTGTTTTAAACATGAAATAAAGTAAGGTAGTGGTGCAATTCGATCCCAGTGGCCGCGCGCTCTAAGGCGTAGGTCTGCGGCCGAGCGCTTGCTGGGATCGTGGGTTCGAATCTCAGCGGGGCGCATGGATGTTTGTCTTGTACAGTGTTTGTGTTGTCAGGTAGAGGTCTCTGCGACGGGCCGGTCCCTCGTCTAGAAGAGTCCTACCGACTGTTGTGTGTGTCTGAGTGTGATCAAGTGAAAATAAACAACCTCGACATCTACTATGAACAGGTAGAAGAGGGAAGGGCTACGAAACGAAATTAGTGCAGTTAATTAGATATGTTAATAAGCACCACAGCAGTTATCCATTTCAATGCCTGTGCAAAAGCACAATATATTAAATACTGTAAAATCCTAAGAAAACTTATAAAAGAAGCTAAGAAGCAACACTACATAAGACTCACAAAAAAATATAATAATAAAATAAATACAACATTGAACACTATAAAGAGACAGGAAAAGGACAGTCAGTGGAGAAGGTTCCCAACGTACTTGTGAATGATAAAAAATTGAAGGATCCAAAAAACTTGTCCAATGCCTTCGGTAATTTCTTTGTAACAATTGCTGGAAAATTAAACATTCAACAAATAGAGGAAGAAGATGCCATCCCTATTTTAAAACATTCGTTTCCTGGAAACTTCCCAAGCATAAAAATAATCCCAATCACTATAACAGAGATAAAAACTAAAATACATTCCCTAAAACAAAAGAAGAATCATCAGGTTACGATGGAATAACGCGTAAAATCATAAAAACTTATGATGTCTCATTAGTTTCCCATTAAGCTACATTTATAATGACTTGCTATATACAGGTATTTTTCCTGACCGTCTTAAAATTGCTGTAGTAAAGTCACTTTACAAGTGTTACGGCACCGCCAAGGTTACCACAATCGTAACCCTAGCGGGTCCACGCTACCCGTTGGCAGGCCCAGTAGGATGGGGGTTCCGGCGGGGAAGTACCGGGATCTATTACGTCGAGCCAAAGAAAACAGGGATGTCAAACGTTTACACAGTGACAATCCACCTAACTACAATTAATATTAACCTTTACAAATACTTAAGAACAAATGTATCTTCCAGTACTCCCCATAACTAAACTACGTCAAGGCGGGGAAGGTAGCGCCAGCCCAGGGCTAGTTTCGGGAGGCCAAAAGGGAAAACCCAACGAAAATCACGGCAACAAAAAGGAAGCGATAAAAGAAAACCGGCAATCCACTCACGCCTTCGCCTGGATAGCCGCGCCGGTATCAGCACCCCGTCCGCACAGCACGACTGCCTCACCCGAACTCCTGCAAGCCACCCCGGCAACAGCGCAGTGGAATTTGCCAGCGCCAGGAAGGACCAACCAAGAACAATACACTGGAATGCAGAGGGTGGCTGGATAACTGTCCGAACCACCGCCGGCACTCCAGGGGTTGCCAAGTTACTAGCCTCGCGCAACCCGTGCCCAGCGTAGTTAACGAAAGAAGAATCTAACACATATGTCGCGGGCATAACTGTGGGTTGTCAGGTAGAGGTCTCTGCGTCAGGCTGATCACTCGTCCAGATGAGTTCTACGGAGTGTGTGTGTCTCATTGAGTGTGATCAGATGCAACAATAACCCTCTACACGTACAGTGAGTAGATAAACAGAGATCAGACAAAGAAAGAAAGAAAGAAAGAAAGAAAGAAAGAAAGAAAGAAAGAAAGAAAGAAAGAAAGAAAGAAAGAAAGAAAGAAGGAAAAGAAAGAAAGAAAGAAGGAAAAGAAAGAAAGAAAGAAAGAAAGAAGGAAAAGAAAGAAAGAAAGAAAAAGAAAGAAAGAAAAGTCACTGCTTAAAACGTTTATGTATTTTAATTATGAGAGGACTGGCACGGCGCAGATAACTTTACTGCTAAAATACGAACGAAACGTAACTACTATCTCAGACGTGACGTCACGTGCTATTCAGCTATTTAAATATAAGTAATTATGGTCCTGCATACTGCCTGCCACCTGTAATTATCATACAGCATTACCGTTTTCGTAAACAGGACTACGTCAAAACATGCGGGGACTTCCCCGTTTTCAAATTACCTTATTGGGCGATAACAAAAATCGATAACACGTCATCGGGATGGTGCAAAAAGGGCGTCTATCCAAACTGGATCAAAACGCTTCAGAACTCGTTAAATTCATATAGCGCTGTCAGTGACACTGTAATTTCATAGCCTTGCTCAGGTGCTACAGCTGATGTACGAATTTCGAACAATGGAAGATTCACCTGCAGAAATCGAAACTACAATTGGGGACTGGCACGTCGTCCCGCTGTCATTTGAGCTCCCTTCATGAAAAGCAGTGCTACAAATCTAACACTGGTCAGTAACGGGCGGACTAAAAAACACATTCATGTTTCTTGGTATATAAACTTACTTGAACCTATGATGATTCACAAATTTATTCGCAGGTGGTGTTAGTGGTGTTTGCTATCCAAAAACACAAAGACTGGAGTATACAGAACTATAATTTTACCTGTTGTTTTGTATGGGTGTGAAACTTGGTCTCTCACACGGAGGGAGGAACAAAGGCTGAGGGTGTTCGAGAATGGGGTGCTGAGGAGGATATTTGGGCCTAAGAGGGACGAGGCGACAGGGGAGTGCAAAAGCCTACATAACGAGGAACTTAATGACCTGTACTCATCACCAAATATTATTCGGGTAATCAAATCGAGAAGAATGAGATGGGCGGGGCCTGTAGCAAGTATGGGGGAAAAGAGAGGTGCATACAGGATTTTGGTAGGGAGACCTGAGGGAAGGCGACCACTTGGGAGACCCAGGCGTAGATGGGAGGATAATATTAAAATGTATCTTCAAGAAGTGGGATGGGGCATGGACTGGATTGAGCTGGCTCAGGATAGGGACAGGTGGCGGGCTCTTGTGAATGCGGTAATGAACCTCCAGGTTCCATAAAATGCGGGGAATTTTTCGACTAGCTGAGAGAGTGTTAGCTTCTCAAGAAGGCCTCTGCTCCATGGAGTTAGTTAGTTAGTTAGTTACTTACTTAGTTAGTTAGTTAGTCAGTCAGTCAGTTAGTTCGTTAGTTAGGTAGGTAGGTAGGTAGGTAGGTAGGTAGGTAGGTAGGTAGGCAGGCAGGCAGGCAGGTACGTAGGTGTAGGTAGGTGTTCGTGGTGTTAAGAATTTTAAATACACGTGCTCTGCGTATGTGTTGTGCCTGTGGTCCGATCAGTCTGAGGGCATGGCTCTTGCAATCAACACACCAACCAACATAGGCACTCAATACATTCGGAAGGAACTATAAAAGTCCTCCATTTTTCGGCATTCCGGGGCCGAAAAATGGAGGACTTTTATAATAACGATCAAATATTCACAGGACGAGATCTCTACCGATCATAATAGATCGAGACACGTTGGTATACACGCACCATACGAAGTGTAAGCAACTGGAAACTTCTAGCCGTACCCACGGCAACTGTTTATGATTATCAGCTTTGTATATTTAGAATTTCAATATTTTAATCATTTCAAGAAGGAAGACAGAATACATACATTAGCTGTTAACCTTGTTACTCGTTAGTTCGTAATAACTCCCTGATGAGGGCAGCCATGTGCTAAAACATGTAGCAGTTTCAAAATTGCTTCTGAATGTATTATTAAGTCCGTTAAGTTTGTTAATGTACCGACTGTAAGAACACGCACGGTATGCCATAAAATTCATGGCTCTTATGGTTTTTAATTTGTAGATTTATTCAAATTTTATGAGTTTTCTAGTCAAGTTTTAATTTTTAACAGCCATTTTTTTGTCACTACCTTTGGACAAGATCTGTTCTCACGTGCGTATCTTCACAAGTTGCTATTTCTGTGGTGCCCAGTAACTGAGTATAGCTCTGTATAAGCGGTCCACCAGAGTAGGTTCTTTCTTGCATGAAGACGGAAGCACAGCCGGCTTCCGAAACGTCGGGCTTCATTAAAAAATTACACAATGGACAAAGTCCAAAAAATATTGTGTCATTAGTGTTATTAACCTTTTAAAGCCTAGCGGTAACTTTACATACGACCAGGTTTAACATTAAAAAATTCTACGTGGTGCCCACATTGCGTTTATGTGTTTTGTACGGATCTCAGAACAAACAGCAACTTTTGCCTTATAAAACATTAAGAGATTGGTTTTTATAACCGAAGTGGAGAGTGTTTACAGCGCGGTACGCACTGAGTCCTTATATAAAACAGATACGCTTCGTCTTTAAAGGGTTAATATTTGGTGAAATGTCGAAAGTGGTGTTCCCCATTATGCATTTGTTCCAAACGTCTGTTATTTCCTCACCCTGATGTCACCTGGTAATGCTAGGACAGGGGCATGTAGGTGGGAACTAGAAAGATAAGGCACGTTCACAATATTTAGCATTGATATACCAAGTTCGTGCTAGTATATATGAAGCACGCTCAGCTTGTCTTGAGACGTACAGCACACCACACCACACCACCATGATTAGGGTCTTCACTATCCTGACAGTTTGCCTCATGGGCCTGCTGCTGTCTGTGCAGGTAAGGAAACATAAGATTAGGATGGCGCTGAGAAAAAACAATGTAAAACCACATTTCTGGCCAATGCTGTCAGATACCCGAAAGAGTTCTGCTTTTGGAAGGTACATATTTCGCTCTGTTGTCATGCTGGGAAGAGTAGCATGTTGACAGAGATGACTATGGAATAATATTTACAGGATAAAACAGAAGCACTCGAAGAACAAACCTGTCACAGTGCCAATTCCTCCATCACAAATCGCACACGGACTGACCTGGGATCGAACCTGGGCCTCCGTTACGAGAGGCAGGCGGTTAACCGCCTAAGCCATGGCACGGCCTTGACACTTGGAGTTTATCTAACTAATACACAAGCATTCGGTTCGTACCTCAAAGGAAACATCTTCGTTACCAAAAGTTAACTAGCTAATGTTGTTTAAGAAAACAGCAGCTATTTTTAAAACAATCGTACACAACACACAAATTTAAGATGCAGGCAAAATTATAAGCTTATTAGTGTTAAATCAGGCGGCATGTACGTGTGTGTACGTATGCACATTTTCATGTAAAGTCCCTTACTCAAGAGAATGCAGTTGACCTACAAAACGTGGGTATACAGCCTTAACACCTGCGACAAGTTGGGGGCAACATACACGTCCCATCAAATACATGAGTCTCTATCACTGCATGGCGTAGCTTTTTAACAAATACCAGTCGCTACTTGTTAGATGTTTCATTTACAAGCCTGTGAACCAAACTCATGCACTGCTCTAACAACACACAACACTACAGAAAATAACTGTGTCACCTCACACGCACAGAACACTGTAGCGTCCAGGGGCTATTGGAGGCTCACTGGCCAAACGTTGCACTCGCCAGACGAACTAACTGACAGGCATATATCCAGACATTCCTGCACGTATGTTTAGTCTTTAATCCTTTAAAGACGAAGCGTATCTGTTTTATATAAGGACTCAGCGCGTACCGCTCTATAAACACTCTCCACTTCGGTTATAAAAACCAGTCTCTTAATGTTTTATAAGACAAAAGTTGCTGTTTGTTCTGAGATCCGTACAAAACACATAAACGCAATGTGGGCACCACGTAGAATTTTTTAATGTTAAACCTGGTGGTATGTAAAGTTACCGCTAGGCTTTAAAAGGTTAATGTGGGGAACAGACGGATTTTTTTGTAACCCTTGTTTTTTTGTGCGAAAGACCGTAAGGTGACGACGACAGGAGAGCGGGGTGCGATACTGTCGCAGATTTAGTATAACTAGCCTTGAAACCTGAGAGACGGGGGATTCTTTCGACACCAGCCAGGCCGAACACTTCGCATCAGCGAAGGCCCAAGTAGAAATTAGCGGTTCTCCTGTACTCGTCTCCACAGCCGGACTACACCACTGTCACCTTATTGCATATTAAACCATAAGTATTAGAAGCTTGCCGTGGGCTATCACTCTTTAACGAAACTTACCCAACCCTCCAAATGTCCGTGTTCCATCTTCAGGGCAGCAAAGTACCGATCGGCTGTCTGCCCGCAGCCTGTGCCGCTGGGGGGGGGGACAGGGCCCAGGACCCCCTGGTCAGGGACACTACAACACCACCGCAATACAACCCAGTGTATTTTTAACTGGAACACATTGGTTACTGGTCACAAACAAGTGACCGTCCGCTCTCGCCAGCAACAGTCACTCCCGTGGTCACCTGGAAACTCCAGTCAGTAACAACGTGTGTATGTACATGGGTACATACGAGTGTGAAAAATGATGGGTACTTTTTGGGTGTAATCCTGCTATAGTTTCATGCCCTGAAGGCGGAATTTTTGTGACGTGAACTAACTAACTACATGGAGCAGAGTCCTTCTTGAGAAGCTAACAGGTCTTCAGCTAGTCAAGAAATTCTCCGCACTTTATGGAACCCGAGGTTCATTACCGCATTTACAAGAGCCCGCCACCTGTCCCTATCCTGAGCCAGCTCAATCCAGACCACGTCCCCCCATCCAACTTCTCGAAGATCCATTTTGATATTATCTTCCCATCTATGCCTGTGTTTTCCCAGTGGCCTCCTTCCATCAGGTCTCCCTACCAAAATCCTGTATACACCTCTCCTTTCCCCCATAAGTGCTACATTCCCCGCCCATCTCACTCTTCTCGATTTGATCACCCGAACTAAATTTGGTGATAAGTACAGATCATTAAGTTCCTCGTTATGTAGTCTTCTTCTCTTTTGTGATGCGAAGCATTCACAAATAAGAACCGCTAACAGCAGTTCACAGACGGTGTCCATGTAATGCATTCAGTGAACTGCCATGTGCTTTCCTATTCGCAGCAACTTCCAGCGCTTCCCATAGTTCTTACCTGTGACTGCCTGCGGGTTGTTAATGGTACCGTCGTCCCGTGCTGCCCACCGAGAGGAAACATAACGTTTTAAAGAATACTTTAGAGGCAACGAAAAAACACCAGTGGTCAAATGTAAAAGCAACAGATAAAGCACGAATTCAAATGTGATAAAACAGTGTCTGCCATGCATATATTCAAGAAGCTAATAAAACTATAGTTAATAAATGCCTGTAACCCTCAACTCAGTTGATCTGTTACAAATTATCAGATAAAATGTCGTGAAAGTCCGTGCGTGTTCCCTGTAACAATTCAGTACATTTATCCACCAATTTGTAACGGTTCAGCTGATTCGTGTTTTCACGCTCCAGCTACTACTGTAGTAATCTCTTTTAATATTATACGATGACGCTTAAGATGGCCACACTGGGCCAAAACTATGAAGGAGAAAAAACAAACTGGTCTCCGGTCATGTTCATTTGGTGTGCCGTGCCGGGGTCATTCAACATACGTAGACCTACAACGTAACGATAAAGCAGTACGAGGTCAAGGTCATTTAATATCGTCTAGTTTCGTGTCACACACACACAATTTTACAGTGCTGGCACTCTGTAGGCGGAAAAGCGGGGCTACTGGTGATGTGACATGTATAGTTACCAACTTACTGTCCGCAGCACTTGGGTAAATGTTTTTAGGTTGTGTTCGCAAGATTGCAAAAAGCGACTACAGTAGACCTGGGTTATGCCGGACTTTATTTATAACGGATCGTTTTCCCATTCCTCGGCCGTTTCCCTATGCTCTATCATTGTAACTACCTCGGTTACACCGGCCTCTCATATATCGGACCTTCGGTTACATCGGATTTCTCCGACATTCCACAACAGCTGATTTTCCTCGGCTATACCGTTTTGGGCAAAATAGTGGACAGTTCACAACGGTTACTGTGTGTTCGAGTGCAGGCAGTTCACTCGTCAGAGCGACGTGAAGACTGCACATGTAATGTGATAGCATTTTGTACCCGGAGACGCCGTGGAGACTTGTACATTTTGCACTTTGTTTGGCTTTCCTAAAGACAAGTTCAAACCGTTAGCGGTTACAACGGATATGCCGGGTCAATCGCTACCTGATGTTCCCGTTGTTCATGAACCAGCCAGAAAGTACTGTAATTGCCATATGCGAGCACCTTTATGGCACCTGGGGCAGAGTGCCCTGTCATAAATCACTTAAGGCTTGACTTTGGTGCCTTCACCTGTAAGCTTTCAGGCAGCGATTTTTTAAGACTTTTATTTTAACGCAAACAGAATTGACAGTTCGGCCAACAAGTGATACGTATCAGTACTGGCCGACCACCCAGGAGCGAATACGTACAGTATTTAAAAATTTTGGCCGATCCCAGTGGCCGCGCGGTCTAAGGCGTGGGTCTGCGGCCGTTCGCTTGCTGGGATTGTGGGTTCGAATCCTACCTGAGTCATGGATGTCTGTCTCTTGTGAGTGTTGTGGTGTCAGGTAGAGGTCTTTACGTTGGACAGATCACCCGTCCAGAGGAGTCCTACGTGAGTGTGCGAGTGTGTGTCTTGAGTGTGATTGTGAACCCATGATAATGAGTAGGCCCTGGCCCACGGGGGGCTGGTGTGCCACTGGGGGGTCGATTTAAAAATGCTGAGTATGTTGTACAATACGTACAGTAGATGCGTAGTGCGTACAGTGCGGTGGCGCAGTTGGTTGAGGCACTGCGCTACAAACCGGCAGGTCGCGAGTTCGATTCCCGATTGTATCCGCGGATTTTTTTCATTGGCATAATCCTGTCGGTCGCACTATGGCCCTGGGGTCGACTCAGCCTCTAACAGAAATGAGTACCAGGAATATTTCCTGGGGGGTAAACGCGGCCGGTGCGCATGGCTGACAACCTACCACCATTGTCTAGAAATCTGGGAGCCTCAGCCTCCTGGAACCCTGTGGGCCTGTCCAGGCCTGTAATGGGACTGCTTTACCTTTACATTCACCTGTGGCGAGACAAGGCTTCTCACGTTTACGCAAAACCTGGCACTAAAATGATATGAAATTCTTCACAAGTAAAATTATCGTTGACACTGCATTTAAAATTGAATTATTGACGTTTATACTTTATCTACCTTGCAAACTTTGAACGTTGTGATGGCTGCAGTTTTATAATAAATTATTTACTTATCGAGAAACTTACGCATTCTTTATTCAAAAAATAGTAACTTTTGAATTCGTGGTTTAAAAATGTTACTATATTTGGTATAAGTCACTTGTATGACAGGGTCTTAGCGGCCCTCACAGACGAGCTCGGGAATTGATCTCGGGCCCTCGCATTGCTGCTAAGAGCATGCTACTGTCCTTTAACAGGACGCAGTACCGGGTGGTTATTGGCATTCTTACTCGACATAACACCCTGAGAAGACAGCTTCACATAACGGGACGGACAGACAGCCCCTTGTGTGGGAGGTGCGGAACAGAGGAGACCTCAGCACATGTTTTGTGTGAGTGTGAAGCCCTGGCAACACTAACTAACTAACTAACTAACTAACTAACTACCTAACTAACTAAATAACTAACTCCATGGAGCAGAGGCCTTCTTGAGAAGCTAACACTTTCTCAGCTAGTCAAGAAATTCCCTGCATTTTATGGAACCCGAAGGTTCATTACCGCATTCACAAGAGCCCGCCACCTGTCCCTATCCTGAGCCAGCTCAATCCAGTTCATGCCCCCACATCCCACTTCCCGAATATCCATCTTAATATTATCCTCCCATCTACGTCTGGGTCTCCCAAGTGGTCGCCTTCCCTCGGGTCTCCCCACCAAAATCCGGTATGCACCTCTCTCCTCCCCCATACGTGCCACATGCCCCGCCCATCTCAGTCTTCTCGATTTGATTACCCGAATAATATTTGGTGATGAGTACAGGTCACAGGCAACACTCACGACAGATTTATCTGAGTTCCTACTTTTTGGACCCTGAGGACTTTAGAGGTCCAAAACTCGGGGCGATCTGGAACTTTATTAAAAGGGCAGGGCTGACATCACCAGGACCTAGTTAAGGGCACAGGGCCTGTTAAGGCCTAGGTGCATAGGGACCACAAGGGTTCGACCCATTATTCATTCATTCACACATCACTTGTAATTACCAAATAATTTCAACACAGGTTAGTTGTCAAATGTTATTAAAAACCTTAGAAGTACATATTTCATCAATGTAAACGAATATAAATCACGCAGCAGCTTTAAAATCTACTTTTATCAATCTTTAAACTCGAATTTCGTAACCCAATCTTATTCAAAAGCTCTTAAATTCATAAATAAGCCCTTCATATTTCGCGAATTCAGCTGTTTAATGCAAACAGCTAAAAACCACGCAATATACATATAAAATTACAACAGATATCAAAACCAAAAACTGGAGTGACTGAATCAAGTGGTTGCGATGGAAGATTTTAAATTACAAAAGAAAAATTTAAATGCCAATCAGAATAAACAGCACAACAAATTGGTAGGGCTAAATTATATGGTTAGTGACGTCCAAAAGTGTTATAAAAAACGAGGGATTAAGAAATGGCTGCACAGAGCTGAAAGCAGAAAAAAATGGATAAGAATCACAAGGCGAACTAAGGTCGAACTCAAAGGACCAAAGTGCCATAAAAAATAAACACTGTACTAAACAGTGCTATTAACCTTTTAAAGCCTAGCGGTAACTTTACGTACCACCAGGTTTAACATTAAAAAATTCAACGCGGTGCCCACATTGCGTTTATGTGTTTTGTACGGATCTCAGAACAAACAGCAACTTTTGCCTTATAAAACATCAAGAGACTGGTTTTTATAACCGAAGTGGAGAGTGTTTACAGCGCGGTACGCACTGAGTGCTTATATAAAACAGATACGCTTCGTCTTTAAAGGGTTAATGACCGACAACCGACCATGCTCTCCACTGGGCATCCTTCAGTTCAAGGTCGCAGAATGATATGCCAGTCTTCTAAAATGACTAACAAGAATTTGGGCAGGTTCAAATTTCAAATTAGTGTCAATGCAACTACCTCCAGTATTTTCTAATTTAATCCTTCACGTTACTTACCATTCCACGTCTACGTTTGGCTCAAAAATTGAATTTAACAACTTCATTGCGCTCAAGATTTCTTGTATAAAATGTAAGTATGGTAGCACGTCATTATTAACCCTTTAAAGACGAAGCGTATCTGTTTTATATAAGGACTCAGTGCGTACCGCGCTGTAAACACTCTCCACTTCGGTTATAAAAACCAGTCTCTTAAAGTTTTATAAGGCAAAAGTTGCTGTTTGTTCTGAGATCCGTACAAAACACATAAACGCAATGTGGGCACCACGTAGAATTTTTTGATGTTAAACCTGGTCGTATGTAAAGTTACCACTAGGCTTTAAAAGGTTAATATTACTCTGCAACTTGTAACTACAAGGTTGTATAAATTGCAACTAAGTAATTCCACTTATAACACCTTGATGTAATCTCTGTTAAGGAAAAATGTAATAATCTTCACGCTTATTAACTGTAAAATGGAGAATACCTATGATATTATAAGCTAGACAACTAGTGAGCTGCACATACGCTTCTGCCACGGCCCAACTCTGTGGACCAATGCCTGTATAATCGTGGTGTACACACTACAGCTACTTACATAAGTGTCTCTGTTGAAACCCACAAACATCAAAACAAAACAACAGTGTCTTCACGAACACACACTCTATAAGGGAACCTCTACCAGCCTCCAAACAACACGGTCTCCTCCACTGATACCAAAAACCACCCACGCACGGGCGAAAGGAATTCTTAACTCAACACAAGTTAGCCGCACTGTCTAACTGAATATAATCTTTAGGGGCAGGACAGGCTCCAGATGTTTTTCCCTTCTCATACAGAAGTTACACACCTTCTACAAGACATAATTCTGCACTGGGATAAAAGACGCGCCTCGTTCTAATGCGGCCTTTTCTACTATCCTTTATGGTTGTACAAACATATCTGGCAACTATAATTCCCCAGTGAGGCAACACTGCCACGACTAATTAAATCTGCATGCATTTATAAAGAAACAGTATGCCAAATGGCCTGATCTTCTGCATAGTTCCCTTAATTAATCTGACTTATGCATGGAGCCAAACTCAAATTGTTACCTTAAATCAGTGCCTTCTAATAAATGTCTCCTCACTGTTCTAAAAGTATGCCAAGTTTACTGGGTTCTACAACTTTAATGCTACTGCTGCAAATTCTCTATAAATTTTCCTAATCCTCGTTCTCTTGTCACTGTCACAAGGATGCATGGCAGGATTTATGGCATCAACAGTTACTGCAACAGTGCGTGCCATGAAGCATCTGAATATTACTGCAATCCATATATCAAAATGTGAATTTTGATATAATGTTATTAGTCTTACTAAATCAAATTTTACTACAGAGCACTTGATGATCTGACAGTAACAAGGACAAGACAATATTAAAATGAGTGCAACTCACCAATGTTGAATCCTCGGGCTGTGAAGCACAGGGGGTATCCAGTTGATCCTGTAATGACTGTGGCGGACGTTGCAGCATGATCCAGATGCTGGTGATGTGATGGTACATCTCAGAGCACTGGCTGGCCGATATGGTTCTCGGTGTCGCGTCCAGGACGTGGGTGGACCAGAATGTTGGTACTGTTAATGGTCTCGCGATGGTGATCTTTTCAGTCGACTGGGCAAGATGAAGTGGTGCCGTCCGGTACGACACAGGTCATTCAGAGCTACAGCAGATCCTGTTTTCTTGAAGACAGTCGTACCCCCTTACTTGTACACAGGCATCTAACATACGGGGTGCACGGCCAGCCGATACACGCCTCCCGAATTGGAGACACGGTCCAGGCAACCACTAGAAGTGTCTTGTGTGGATGAACAGAACTGAAAATCTGCTGGTTTGTTGCTAGTGAACTGTGTTCCACCCCAAAAGCTGACACCAGATTTGTTGTATCCCAAAGACGGTGGTGGGTTGCAGATGTAAACTGGAGTTCAAAAGATTAAAGTGTTGACTGAGAGGGAAATCTAGAGAGACTTGGAACACTTAAGACTTGAAATCACATCCACAGTAAGACACAGTGCTGAGTAAATGGCTCTGATATAGGAGAGCACATACAGGGAACCGATCCCCTTTGGACCGAGTTCAACACATAATGCTACAAATACTAGAGGTTTCCACTAAGTACAACATACTTGTAAAACTGCAAAAATACATTCATTTTGTAAGACATATTTCAATTGTGTTTTGATGTTTTAACTAATGTTGATTAGAATATAAGCTGTACATTTTACACGATGATGATGGAACCACATAACAAGTGGCCTGTCTATTGACGGTTGGTTTTAAATGTGGCATCATGAGCTCCCGAACATGGTGTATCGATGCTGAAACATGTCAGAGCAATATATGTACCATTTATATGCAAACAGTAGTGCATTAGTTGGTTCAATAAATTGAATGCAGTGATTTATAATTTTGATTATCTCAGGACATCAATGACCCTGTTCACTTCCTACAAACTTGACATTTCTCCACTGCATTTCAGTTATCTTTCACTACTGAAGCTGCTGCCTCATTAACCCTTTAAAGACGAAGCGTGTCTGTTTTATATAAGGACTTACTGCGTACCGCGCTGTAAACACTCTCCACGTCGGTTTTAAAAACTAATCTCTTAATGCTGTGTAAGGCAAAAGTTGCTGTTTGTTCTGAGATCCACACAGAACAGATAAATGCAATGTCATCACCATGTAGAATTTTTTATTATTAAACCTGGTGGTACGTAAAGTTACCGCTAGGCTTTAAAGGGTTAAATACCAAAACCATCTGTCTTACTACATTCAATACCATCTTACCTGCATAGTCACAAGACGGTAGTATATGACACACACCAAATCATGCCATTGCAGACATAGAGGGGTGGAGTAGAAGCGTAACTGTACCCTTGCTTAAACTGAGCACTAGATGGGGGTGGGTGGATGATACCATGCGCACCACCTTTACTGCTAGGAAGGAGACTTTAACCATTGTACAGGAGGCTGAATGGGCTCTGGGACCAGTCTTGCCAGACGCAAAAAATCTCACAGGCACCAAAGCTGAAACCTTATACAGTCCAGCCTGTAGTGAGTCGTTACACCAATTACACTACCCCAGACACACTTATTTAGTATTAAGCAAATTAAATACATAAGTAACTATGTTCATATTAATGGACAGGAAAAGCATAGCCTAAATACGTCAACAAAATTCTACATAACTCCAAAAAAACCTTTACACTAACTCACTGAGGACTGGCGATTCTTTAACTTTTACACTGCATGATTTCCTTTAATCAGATTACATAAATACTTTATTAAACCAAGACTACGTTTCACTCAGTCAACACAAATGTATATACTGGTAAACAAGTTGCTTTTTTTTAACAATAAACAGCTACATGTTTCAGCTTTTTATACCAAAGCCATTGTCAGGTTAAGCCACTGCAAAAGCATATTATGGCAAACCTTATGCATCATTTCAATCCAGTGTGGTAGCAAGACGTCACACCTTAAAAACAGTTATTGCACCTATTGTTCTTGTTTAGCACTGTGATTTTAATGCAATTTGAATAAAATTAGAATATGGTTTCCCCATGTTTCAGTTCCTCTGAAACAGGTCTGAAAGTAGAATGAGGTAATTTCTGAAACCTACTCTAAAATGCTGTAACTTATATTGTACGTAGTATAGGCAGAAATGAACGGCCATTAAGTGTGCTGCATCTAGGTTTTGGTTTTGAACAGAACTCTGTGTACAGGTGCGTGAATTATACATATCACAGGATTATGGATATCGCCTACAGTGTAACAGCACATGTTTCTTCATAACATGCTTGTGAGAAAATGATTTCTTACATGCATCACACTTATATGGCCGTTCTCCAGAATGAAACTGCTGATGTTTCTTAAGATAACTCTGCGTCCTAAATGACTTATTACACGCATCACAGGTGAATGGTTGTGCCCCGGTATGTGCGCGTTGATGTGCCTCCAAATGACTCTTCCGCTGGAATGATTTACCACAAACGTCACAGGCATGTAGTCGCTCTCCACTATGTACCTGCTGATGAACCTTAAGGTTACCCTGGCTCCTAAACAATTTAAAACATACATCACAGGTGTATGGTCGTTCGCCAGTATGCCTGTAACGATGTCGTTTCCGAGCACCCGCCTGACTAAATGATTGACCACACACATCACAGGTGAATGGTCGTGCGCCAGTATGTGTGCGTTGATGTTGCTCCAAATGACTCTTCCGCCGGAATGATTTACCACAAATGTCACAAGCGTGTAGTCGCTCTCCACTATGTACCTGCTGATGAACCTTAAGACTACCCCGGGTCCTAAACAATTTAAAACATACATCACAGGTGTATGGTCGTTCACCAGTGTGTATGTGACGATGTACTTTCAGACCACCCGACTTCCTAAATGATTGACCACACACATCACAGATATACGGACGCTCCCCAGTATGTATGCGTTTATGCACTTTCAGAGTACCTGGCCACCTGAATGATTTATTGCACACATCACACTTATACGGACACTCTCCATTATGTGCCTGGTGGTGAATCTTCAGATTATGCTGATGCCTGAATGGTTTATTACATACATTGCAGGAATATAGTGGAATCTCATTATGCATACGCTGATGTGACTTCAGATGCTTTAGCTGGCTGAACGATTTATTACACACAGTACAGGTATATGGGCGCTCTGCACTATGTGTCAGCAGATGTGACTTCAGATGATTCCGCAGCCCAAACGACTTATTACACACATCACAGGTGTATGGTCGTTTCCTATCATGTACGCGCTGATGATCCTTCAGACCACCCTGCTGAGTGAACGATTTATTACATATATCACAGGTGTACGGTCGCTCTCCTTTATGAATGCGTTGATGCTGCTTCAAATGTCCTAACAGCCTGAATGATTTATTGCACTCACCACAAGAGTATGGAAGATCTCCAGTATGTATGCGCTGATGAACCTTCAGCCCGCTCTGATAAGGAAATGATTTATGACATACATCACAGCTGTAGGGCAGCTTCCCATTATGTAAATGTTGATGCTGCTTCAGTGACCATGCCCGAGTAAATGACTTATGACACTCACCACAGGAGTAGTATGGATGGTCCCCATTATGTATGCGTTGATGCACTTTCAGAGTACTCAGCAACCTGAATGATTCATCACACGAATCACAAGTGTATGGTCTCCCCTCAGAATGTGTGCGTAGACGTCTTCTCAGCACAATTTCGTTATGGAATGACTTATTACTCAAATCACGCACAAACACGTGCCTTCCACTATGTATGCCTTGCTGTCTCTCCATATTCGTCTGATGCGTGAACATTTCATTACACACACCAGAGGTACCTGGACAATCCGCATCATATATGTCTTGATGTTCATTCGAAGCACACTAGTAAAAGAGAAAAGAGAGAAAATTATAAGGATGAACCTTTAAAGACATTAGAGACAACCATTTATAAATCATATGAATACTTACTACATCACAAGACTTGTATTCTGTGGTCTTTACAGACGGCTCTAAGTTTATTAATTCTGTCTCCCGAACATTCCCTTACTAACCCCTGCACAATGTACTCCTTTCATGTTCTAAGTTATTCACATATGTTCCACTCATGTGACACAGACTCTGCAGTCACAGTAACTTAGCCTGTTCCATTGTTCCATTCATCTTGAACATTTTTCAAGATATGGTTAAAGCTGCTTTACAAAATTACCTACACCTATTTTGCCTGGAGTTTTGATATTTTCCGTAATACTTTCTCAAGTCTTATACAGGTGAACAATTATATCACTTTTTATAAACCTGCAAACCTGTCCAAAATTTCCACCTGATACCGCTCATTTACTTTATTCTTTACTTTACTTTACTTCCCCATATTAGACGTCTCCAAATAAAACACCTGACTCTTCATTCACTTACTGACACTCTCCCCTGATATCCAGCCAGTCTAACACCACTACAATTATTACTCCCATGTAATCTGTCATTCCAAACTGTCTGCAGCCAGAAAGCTTCTACCCGTATTTGCACATTCAAACCTCCCATGAAAGTCTCAGGTAGTAGTAACAGAATTGTTTTAGGAAATGTCCTAGTTCCTTATAACTAACCAACCAACCAACCAACTAACTAACTAACTAACTAACTAACTAACTAACTAACTAACTAACTAACTAACTAACTAACTCCATGGAACAGAGGCCTTCTTGAGAAGCTAACAGTTTCTCAGCTAGTCAATAAATTCCCTGCATTTTATGGAACCCCGAGGTTCATTACAGAATTCACAAGAGCCCACCACCTGTCCCTATCCTGAACCAGCTCAATCCAGTCCATGTCCCCATACCACTTCTTGAAGATCGATTTTAATATTATCCCCCATCTATGCCTGGGTCTCCCAAGTGGTCGCTTTTCCTCAGGTCTCCCCACCAAAATCCTGTATGCACCTCACTTTCCCCCATACATGCTACATGCCTCGCCCATCTCATTCTTCTCAATTTGATTACCCGAATAATATTTGGTGATGAGTACAGGTCATTAAGTTCCTCATTATGTAGCCTTCTCCACTCCCCCGTCACCTCATCCCTCTCAGGCCCAAATATCCTCTTCAGCACTCTATTCTCGAACACCCTCAGTCTTTGTACCTCCCGCAGTGTGAGAGACCAAGTTTCACACCCATACAAAACAACAGGTAAAACTACAGTTCTGTATACCCTAATCTTTGTTTTTGGGTAGCAACCTGGAAGACAAAAGATTCTGCACCAAATGATAGCAAGCATTCCCCGACTTCAATCTGCTCTTAATTTCTTCAGGAATAGAATTTCAATTGGTTAGGGTTGTTCTGAAATATTTCAATTCTTCCACACTTTCAAAGGATTTACTATCTATCTTTATGTTGTGATTTTGTCCTGCATTCTGATTTTCAGACATGACCATGTACTTAGTTTTCTCAGCATTTGTTCTAGACCAGTCCCCTTACTAGCAATCACTAAATCTTCTGCTTTTTTCTTTATACTATGTATGCTTCCACCCAATATATTAACATCATCAGCATAAACGGGAAGGTGATGTGTACCATTCAATTTCAAGCCCTCCTGGTTTGCCTGAACCCTCCTAATGGCATATTCTAAAGCAAAGTTGAAAAGCGATGGTGACAGAACATCTCCTTGTTTCAAACCATCTTAATAGGAAACGTGTCAGACAATGTTTGCCTACCCAAACTCTGCTATAGGTTTCGCTTAGACACATTTTTATTAACCTTACTGGTTTCATGGGGATACCAAACTCAATGAGAATCTTATATAAGACCTCCCTCCTAACTGAATCGTAGGCTTTCTTGAAGTCTATAAATAGCGGATGCACTGCCTCACTGTATTCCCACTTTTTCTCAGGCATTTGATGAATGCTGAATATATGATCAGTAGTTGACCTGTTACGTCAAAATCCACACTAATGATCCCCAATAATTTCCTCTCCATATGGAGTTAACTTCGACAAAAGAATGTTGGATAGAATTTTGTATGTAGTTGACAAAAGTGATACGCCTCGATAATTACCACAATCTGTTTTATCACCCTTCTTAAAAATAAGCACAATGACTGAATCCTTCCATTCCTCAGGCAATTCCTCCTTATTGCAAACAGAAATAATAAGTTTATGGATCTCAGACTGAATTATCCTACCCCCTGCTTTAATCAATTCTGCTGGAATCTGATCAATACCTGGTAATTTGTGTCTTTTTAGCTTTTCAATAGCCATCTCAACCTCAAAGGCTCTGAGCTCAGGCACTAGTGGCCCTGCCGTAATTCAGTCTGCCTAACATCATTAACCCCGTGTATATTCAACAGCTGGGAGAAATGATTCCTCCACCAAGCCAGAATACTGTGGGAGTCTTCAACCAGGTCACCCTTCTCATCCTTTACTACATTAGTTCTAGGCTGGTACCCCCTCTTAAACTCACTGACACCCCTATACAAGTCTCTGATATTCTTGTTCTTACTATTTGTTTCAAGTTCATTAATTTTAGCTTTCAATTATTCCTTCTTTTTGTTCCTGAAATGTCTACTAGGTTCACGTCTTACGTTGTGCAGATTATCTCCATTATTTTGGTTTGGATTCTGTAACCACTGAATTTTAGCCTGCTTCCTTTTATCTAAAAATTGCGCACATTCTGCATCAAACCATGGTTTATGCTGCTTCCGTTCATGCAGACCTAGACTCTCTTAAGCCGAGATTTTAATATTCTCTTTAATGTTTTCCCAAGCCCTATTTATGTCCTCACTAACATTTAAGTTTTCCAAAGCTGCAAACCTGCTTGAGATCTTATGCTGATACCGCTTCCTAACCTCTAGTTCACTTCCCTATAAAGACTTTCCAATGTATTATCACTTTTACACTCAACCATAGCATGCAAACTCAGAAAAATTTCACACAACCTCTTATTGTTACCAACCAGTAACAAAAACAACAACATTACATACTGATATTAGTTAATTCTGTACAAAGAAACCTGTCCAAAAATAAAGGTTATCATTTGCACTGCTCAAAAGGAATACTGAAATACATTTTTTAAATAATGTAAGTACAATAAAATACATTTGTAGTCAATTTATATACATTACTATTATTACACAGTACTTCCTCCTACATGTTTCAGCAATTCTGGCCATCTTCAGGGAGAACTAAATACAAGATGAAATATGTATAAAACACTAGCGGGCATCATCATTCAAAACTGCAGTTACTGTACGCATTAACACATGGCAGCAAATATTCATATATACAGATAGACAGATTAAAGATTCTTAACTGAACAACATTTTTAAAAAATTGTTTATACTGCACTTAGATGATGATTTTTTCCGACCTTCTGGTGATGGGTCATGAGCATGTATCTACCCGTCTCTGCATTTATTTACTTTCAAGCAAACTTCCTTGCTACAGTTTCACACACCCCAAAATAGAAAGAAACTTCCATTCACCAGCTCTTTAAGTTGAAACAGACAGACAGACAGGTTGACAAGTGAAGATATAAAGCATTTCTGGGTATTGGCACAATGCATCAAATAATGGAGAGAAAGAAATATGACTCACCTCATCCTGCTCACACTTTATTGTAGGAAACGATATAGCCACAGGAATCTCTGCTCCCTCACAGTCTACATCTCTGTCCTCCTCACGTTTTACGTTGATGACATCATATGCATCAATACATATTACACTCGTCTCACTACATGAACGTCGTAGAACTTGCAAAGGAACTGTGCAGCTCTGTAAAAGCACCATAATGTACCTCATCCATGTACCCAAGTCATGCAAAGACCATCATCAAAACTGATTATACCATACCTGTTTTGTAAGTTCTCTCCATTAGAGTCATCAGAATCATTACATACAACACACTCCATGGACCAGAGACGTTACTGAGAAGCCTACAGCTGCTCAGCTACTCATGGAATCTCATGCCTTTTATTCAAGGTTCATTACAATGTTCACCATGGCCCGTCACTCATACAGTCCACAGCATCCCGCACAATTACATATCTATTCACAAAGGTCATTCTCACATGTTCTTTTCCCTTAAGGTTCCCTAATCCAAATTTTGCATTTATTTCTCATGCCGCAGGCACGAAACATGCTACAAAAGCCACCTGCATCCTCCTCCATGTTTTCATTATTCAAAAAAAAACTTGGGTGATGGGTACAAATTATGATGCTACTCGCTACGCAGGTCTCGCCAGCTTCCTGTTACACCCAACTTTGTAACAATAAATATTTCACTCATATTCCCATTCTCAAACACACTCAGTTTTCAGTCATTCTCAGTGTGACAGCGTTTTATGCCCATACAAAAGAATGACGAAACACACACATATGCTTATATTTCAATTTCCATGTTTTCAAATAGCTGAGAAGCAAGGGAATGATTATTTACAAGCCACAGAAGGACCCTAAGTTAATGTGCTATCAATTGCTGGATGATATCATGTACTTCTTGGCACTTTTGCCAAACATCCGATCTTGGACACACTCTCAATGAAATTATTTGATGGGTTTATACAGTCAGTTCTGCTATTAAGCATATTTCATTAAAGCAGACTGGCTACATTCTGATGACTAGGTGCACGCTGTTTGCATAATGCAAACAGCCATATAAGTATGTAGGATACTCCGTGATTTCAGTGGCCAATTTGAAGACAGGGGTTTTGGCAGATGGGCCACATTTTTTCTGATATGGCCCTATTTTATTATGAGATTCTCTATAACGTAAAGTCACAGAAGAATGCAACTATCATGTTATGCAGAAATAACTGTATTGTAACTTTTCATGCCATCTGAAGATGAGGCATTACCACCTTTATACTTATGTTTGCTCTTACTTCAAAATCAGTAGTACTTACTATACCATTAAATTTTGTTCATCACATTTATATTTTCACCCCACAAATCAGAATAACCTGAACACACAAGAAGCTAATGTATATGTCATTCAGTGCCACTTCCTCAGGTTTTTATTTTAATGTTCCTCATTGCACATTCTAAAGCAACCATGATAAGCCATCTCATTGTTTCCAGCAGAAAATTCTTCATTCAAAATGTGCCTATTCACATTTACTGCAGGTTTCATTTAATTCATACTCCCAACATTTCAGGTCACTACTGTGAGCCCACCAAATTTACCGATAACACGAAAAACCCTACTAATACTTGATACAAGAACCAAACTTAGATCAATCGAATCCCCTCCAAGAAATTTCAATCACATTACAGATACGAGACCAGCAACAGAAAAGACCATCTCAAGACACACTAAAGCTTAACAACACATATACCATGAATATACTACAGAGAACTCCAACACCAACCAGGACTTCTCAAGAGGAGATAAACACAAAGGAATGTTCACCACACATCCACCAATAAATAGCTGAACGACTTTCTATTTGGCCTACTTTAGCACAGGTATACAACAGTATACCAGTAAAAAACAAGCATTTTAACCTACATTTTATTATGTATATATGATTTTATTATCTTACATACATATATATATATATATATATATATGCTGAATTTCTACAACTATAATGTTATATCTGAGAACTTATACTACTCAAACAATAATTTTTACCTACTGAGATCTCAAAAGGAGTAACTTTAAACACTACAATCTTGTAGCCAGGCCTGATGATGGTCAATACTGACCGAAACATGTAGCCTTACATACTAATGGTTTTATAATACACGGTCTGAACAGTTGTGGGGACTGCTTTAATTCATTGATTCAATTAGCATGAATAAATTGTGCGAATTTAAGTTGAAGTTACACACAATATTTTATCACTTTTAGCGACCACTAAAATTTCAGGTCTTGCATTACCCCAGATAGTGCCATGGTGGATCGAGGGGTCCCTCAAGGATCTATTCTCGGTCCTCTACTTTTTCTTTGTTATATAAATGATTTACCAAGAATTTTTGAAAATAATGTCAAACCAGTTTTATTTGCAGATGACACAAGTTTGATTATTAATAGTCATAGCCTTTTACAATATAAAAATGATGTTAATATTGCATTTGTTCGTCTGAATGAATGGTTTGATGCTAATTTGTTAACTCTAAATTTTGATAAAACTAAACATGTCCAGTTCTCTGCTGAGTCTATTCCTAATAATGTAGTGTCTGTTAGTTATCATAATAATTTTATTTCTAACAACACTAATACTAAGTTTTTGGGTTTGGTCTTAGAGAATTCCTGTATCTGGAAAGCCCATATATACCAACTTCTGCCTAAATTGAGTAAAGCCTGTTATTTAATGAGGGTAATTACGCCTATTTTGTCGATTGAGTCCTTAAGAATTGTGTATTTCTCCTACTTTCATTCCCTCATGACTTATGGACTTATTTTCTGGGGCAACTCTTCTTATAGCCTTCAGATTTTTAGAATTCAGAAGAGGATAATTAGAATTATGTGTGGACTGAGACCCACAGACTCTTGTAGGAATATTTTCAAGGATCTGAAGATCCTGCCAATGCAGTCTCAATATATATATTCTTTACTGCTTTTTGTTGTAGATCATAGGGATTTATATCAAACCACATCTCAGATTCATGACATTAACACAAGATGTAAGTCAAATCTTCATTACCCACATTCCAGTCTAACAACCCATCAAAACGGGCCTTATTATTTTGGTATTAAGCTTTTTAATCACCTTCCTTGGCACACAAAAGAGTTGGTTCACGATAATAAACAATTTAGAAAGGTACTGAGGGTTATTCTGCACACTAAATCTTTCTACACTATTGAGGAGTATTTTAGTCATGGATAATTTTAGTTAGAATTTTAATTGTAATTTTTACATTATGATTACATTACAAATACATACGTATTTCAATCCCGTTTTTTATTTCTAGGAGTTTCTATTATTTCTTTTATAATGTGAAATTTTTAATCTGTAGTTCTATGCACTATGTTGCTGTCATTGTTGATAAGTATGTATCCCACATGATAAGTTCGGTATCCAAACGGTCTTGACCTATATGGATTTACTGGAACATATAATAAAATGAAATGACATGTGTATGTGTGTGTTGTGTACTTGTGTGTGCGCATGTGTGTCTATGTCTGACACGCAGACTTTTTTGCATATACTTGGTGTATAAATATTAGTATTGTAACTGTGAAATAATTTTATATCTATTCTTAAGGACTTCATTGTTTCACTCTTGCATTTACTATTGGAACTTGCTTTGAAACTTTATTTAAATATTATACACAGTGACGCATTCTATATCCAGTGGTTGTATTTGACCTGTTATATTGGCTCTACTTGAATATGAAATAAAATAAAAATATAAATGGATATTCCATGGGAACACTGCACAGTATGTCTCTCCTAACTAAACCATATGCTCTATAAAATTTGTAAAGTGGGTCAATATGCTGTCCCCACACATTCCGATTTTCTTTCAGCACCTCACAAGTTCAAATCATTTGATCAGCAGGAGACCTATTATGCTGCAATTCTTGTTGATTTTTGGTGCAAGGTTGCCTATATATGGTGTTCACATAGAGACAAAAATGGAAAAATAAATGTATGCATTTTAAAACAAAAAGACACTTTCATAATTACCACATTCATTGCCCTTATCATAAATAAGTACTGTACCACTATGCTCAGACACACCACAGTTGAATTTCAAAATGTATGCCTCATCACTGCAAGTTTCATATTCCAGATATTCTAAGAATTTCTTATGCACATAATTTTGGGAAAGGAAATAAGTTATATACACAAAACAGACAACATAGGTTGCAGTAACAAGGAAAACATCAGCAAACAACATTTGCCTACTTCTGTCATTATATCACATACTACAAACAAGCTAATGCAGTCATCAGAAAACACGCTGATAAATTCATTTTCTGTGCAACACACTTACCGAACTTTCCTTAAGAGCAGGAAATATTTCTTCAACTCTCTGTAGTCTTACGCTTGGCATTTGTGTTACAAGAGACTTTGAAACTTCTTTATCACACATAATTGCTTGTCGCTTGTGTAAGAAACTGCCTTATAAAATGCTACACATACACTTTCACAGTTCTGAAATATCTGCCCACATCCTGAAAACAAATTCGATTGTAAGCAATGTTTAAAGAAATGCACTTACACATATGTAAAAAGCACAGGACATCCACAGTGCTTTTCAATATAAGGCTAGGAACTTCAATTGCATGCATCCTAGACCATCCCTTTCTGACTACCTTAATAATAAAGACATGATTACTATGTCTAAAAAGATGGGTAAAAAACATATTGTTAAAAGTGTAATAAAGTGTAAAATGTTTAAAGGATTACAAGGCAACAACTGTAACTGGCAGGAAATCTGAGGCAACAAAACAGCTGCGTAAGTAATAATTTCATGGCAATATACGTTAAAACGGGAAATTAAATGGCCCTAACCGAAAAATTGTACACGTCATTTCTCGCCGTCTGAATACCGACGATTTAACAATGGTTAGGATAACGACAGCGAACATATGTTGCGCTACCGTCAGCATCAAGAACATGCGCATCAATTCACCACAAAACGGTAATATATTGCGGATCTTAATCATGTATTGCGATACTTTCCCACGTAACAGAAATAACGAAGATGCACGTCTCAAACAAATACGGAAATAAATTAAAATGACAACTCCAAATACTGCCGAAAAACAATATTCCTCTGACAACACTCTTCAGTCACATACCACATCCCGATGAGGAATATCTGCTATACAATTACTACACACCGCAGTACAAAAGACACACACCATCCACAGTCACTCTATACCACAATTACGTACCAAGTGTCGCCAAAATCTCCACAGTCACTCTATACCACAGTTACGTACCAAGCGCCGCCAAAACCTATCACTCCATCCGCTGCTACCGTCAGGAGACTCGCGAGGAATCATTGGTTACAACGCAATTACGTTTCAATCTTATAGCCAGTAAGAAACTAGCCTCGGATGGCACGCATCCATGCACACCGTTACTTCCGAAAGCAGTTTGTAAATAACACAATTTCTCTCGTACCTTTTATGAATATACAAAGTTAAACAAGAAAGTAATAACCTTCGCCGGGGAGACTGAGGTAACCACGACCGCGCCTAGCCCATCCAAGCCGAACCCATCCGAAGCTATTCGATCATGTTCTCGTGAATGCACAGCGCATAAACGAACGCGTATGGCGACTTTTGCCATACATACATAACCTGTGTGGTTTGTGCGAAACGTGCTAGAGGTCGGGATCGGCGTGGTGACAGCACGAACCGGAGCGCCACGCTCGTAGTTTTTTGAGCGACTGGTGGTGCTCGTTTCGTCTTCCTATTATTTTGGGTTATTTACATTTTTCCAATGCAGCATGCAATTAGATTCTGATGTCTTTTCTATTCAGTAATGCATAATGATGAGTTATTACATTAATGGTCAGAGGCAAGATCCCATGTATTGTAAAATGTAGAATGTTCTTCTCGCGCTGCATATAATTCATGTCCCGTAGTTTCATGGAAAAAGGTACTAAACTTTTGTATAGTTTCCAAGCAGGTAGTCAGCAGAGAGAACAGAATACCGCAGTCTTAGACGCCCAGATATTGAGGGCTCCATATTGGTCTAAGTCTGGGGGAAATTCTAAAGGCAACTGTTCTACATTATTCAACCAACGAGCATGAGGAATCTTGATATGTGACAAAGATTTCAATTATTAATAGCGATAATTCTCCTGTTCGTAGGTGGTTTGGATCTGTGTCTAACTAAGAGAATTAAGTACCTCTAAAAACGCGATCTGCTTCTCAGTTCCATTAAGGTTTCTTTCCTGTGTAGAAGTACTCTCTGAAGCACATGGTTTCAGCAAACGACCCGCACGAACAGTTCAAACGATATTAGATATGGACAAGTGATAAAAAAGTTGCAGCCCTATACTTATTCCTCCAACTGAAAGATAAAATTTCACCCCTACATAACTCATTGTGTTATTTATTTTAATCCGTAGATTTGTGGACAGAATACAGACATTAAATACTGGGGAGCATTTTCGGATATTAGTTCGATCTTAAATCCATGACGTATGAGTTACATTTTGTGGGATGGCCCTGAAGGTAAAAGTATTACGGTCCTGTGAAACGTCGGTAACTATTTACCAATCGAAACGGCGTAACATCGCAGAATACTTGAATATTCAAGACATCTGTTTTACTTTCGTGTTCTAGGATTTTGCATTTTGTCTCACTTTCAAAATATTCGTATAATATCACTGTAAGCCTACAGTAATTATTCATAATCCTATTAAACTTACGTTGAAGCTCTTAAAATTATAATATCTTACTTTAAAAGTTAAGACTTTCTGAGTTAATACTTCATAGTGCGGTAATTCTTGGCTTTTGTCTTAAAACTTACCTCATGACATGGCTGTGAAAGCACAGAGGGGTAGCGGAGGTGACCTGTAAGTTCAACCCATTAGCCACTCAGCGCTAGAGGGTAGTGGCTAGTCATCATCACAGCCGTCGAGAGGGGTGGGGAAGCTGGTAAAAATTACCGGGGCCTGGCGGTCCAGGGCCCGAATACGTTGCGCCTGTTACTTTCTCTGTAATATCATCATTCGATTGTACAAATTAACACTTTCAGATTAAGTCCCAGTCACTCTGCAACTGCAAGTCACTCTTTTCCGATTTATTGTAAAGATAACACCCCCCTGGCGGCCCTGGTCATCATTACTTTCCGGCCACTTTACCCCCGGAACGACGCAGTACGCAACACACAGAAGGCAGGGTTGGTCCTGAGGCCGGTTTGAACGGCGTGGAATATCTCGCCTCCACAAGATTCGATCGCCAGACCCTCCGGCATTCCCCATACCGAATACGCTATCCCGGCAGTCCCGCCTGCTGAATTTGTTCCCTTTTTATTTTGTTTCCTCTCATTGATTGCAATGTTATACAGTAGAACTTACAAGCTTTCGTTTTAACATTTTTAAGCCGAGCGGTAAATTTACGTACCACCAGGTTTAACATTAAAAAGTTCTACGTGGTGCCCACATTGCGCTTATGTGTTTTGTACGGATCTCAGAACAAACAGCAACTTTTGCCTTATAAAACATTAACGGACTGGTTTTTATAACCGAAGTGGAGAGTGTTTACTGCGCGGTACGCCTTGAGTCCTCATATAAAACAGATACGCTTCGTCTTTAAAAGGTTAAGTTGACTGCGGATACGCCTATCTGTATTACATGTTTTTTAATGTATGTAAACTGCTACCAAAAGAATAACATTTAAGTCTATGGCTTGTTCAGTCTAGATGAGAAGAGGAATGTAGTAACATACGTGGCAAATATGTTTGGGTTAGCGACAGTATTGTAAAGATTGGGGTGGGGGGAAGCCAGCACAAATTACCGGGGCCCGGCGGTGTGGAAGGGGACCAAGGGCCCGAATATATTGCATATGCTTTTTTCAATATCGGTCTATTTTCCAAACAAACACAACACTGTGCATTCATTTATTCTCTTTTCTATAACGTGTTTCGGCAGTTCTTCCGGCCAGCAACAGGCACAAACAAAAATACATGGCAGGAAATATTTGCTATGGAAGATGCTGCGCTTAAATAAGCGGACCCCAATTGGTACGCCTTTCCTCAACCACTGTTACCCCCGGATACCTGAGGCGCGGCCCGGAAGCGGCGTGTAGCTGGGATTAAAACTGAACTTGCTGTAATAAGACTCGCCAACATTACATATACTGTTGAACCCGGTCACAACGACATCGGTTTACACGATACCTCGTCTATAGCGTCAGGTATTGTGGTAATAATACCAATTAAATACTCACTACTAACCACATTATACTCCTTGCAACCGGCCACGGCCCGCATTTCAAGTCTGGCACTGAGCTTCTAGGAGGGTTCAAGATAAACAGGTGTTTGAACATTAGCCAATTGATGTAATGACATAAATTAAATCAAAATTGCACTATTCAAAATTTTGGAGTAAGGTATATCAGTTGTAGCGTCTAATTGCTCTCAGCACTTAAGCCTTGTGTGTCATTAACCCTTTAAAGACAAAGCATATCTGTTTTATATAAGGACTCAGTGCATACCGCGCTGTAAACACTCTACACTCCAGTTATAAAAACCAATCTCTTAATGTTTTATAAGGCAGAAGTTGCTGTTTGTCCTGAGATCCGTACAAAACACATAAACGCAATGTGGGCACCACGTAGAATTTTTTAATGTTAAACCTGGTAATATGTAAAGTTACCGCCAGGCTTTAAAAGGTATCCAGGTATCATTCCATTATTTGGGGCTTGAGAGTTTTGCAACAATTGTGTTCAGTAATAGTGGCAACTGAATGCTTACGTCTGAAGAGGGAATACAAAATGTTCTTTCCTCCTCTCATTAACCAAAGATGAATTCCAGTGAAAGCACGAAAAAACTTCTTTATTTTAACAATGTTGTGATGTGCTATGATTATACAGCATCTGAGTATAGAGCACTGCTTGAATGATACTGACATGGGTAAGTGGGAGCACACCAAGGAAGGCAATTCGCAGTACCATGATGTCCGCCACAAATCCCACATGACATGTGCTGGGATCCAACATGAACTTGCACAACGAAAAGCTGGCAACTAACCACCTGACATATGACACAGCCTGTTCTTCAGTGTTTGATTTTGGGATGGGGAAATTTGTGTTGAACATACTGATAAGTGTACTTTACATTCTGTGCAAACAATGCAAAAACAATGTTAAAGCCACAGGTACAGCACTAATAACCAACCTGTGGCAGAAAATGCATCATAGAGAAAATGTGAACTGCCTCTCTGTACACAAATCCATAACCTGATAAATAACAGCTCAAACAGATATTTGTTTCAATGGTTATGAAACTAAATGACCAATTGTGTGTGAAAGTGGGCCAGCATTCAACACAGATAATGCTGCAGTCCTCACTGAAAAGATTTTAACAAACTTGGATCCTGAGAACCAGAAAAATATCTTATGACTATCGTACATAATTACAAGGGCACTTTTTTGACAAACAATAAATATGTTGTACTATTTCATAATTTACGTTCCCCAACAGTTTTACACTTAAATAAGCCACCTTTGGGCAGACTTAATCACAAAGGAAAACAGGACACACAGTAACGCAAGTTACACAGTTACCAAATGTGTAGCGCAAATACGTGTGACATACAGCACTCAGATATCAGTATATACTGAAATATAATTAAAACTGCTGCTTAATGTTTTGACCTTATGGTTATCCCTCTTGTCTTTGACGTTTGTGATATTCAGGTGGTCTTATAAAACGTTTAGGACCTGTCATTTTTCTCTCCCCTCCAAACACATTAATATTCTTGAACAAACTATCCCCAAAATTAATGCTCAATTTAAATAAATGAGTGCACTGCCACCACCTCCTCCTGTGTGTGTGATTCTTATGGAAGCCAAGAGGGCAGTGAGCACACGTAACATCAGCGTACCAGCTGTACAACAGAATTAAACACAACACATTTATCATAACAGTAATAAAGAGAGAAATAAATTAAAATGTGATTAATATTTGGGTTATTGCACATAATAAAATATAATCACTGATGTAATCTACCACATAACCACAAATCCACTCACTACAAGAAAAGGCACCACATAACAACACAACAAATCTGTGCAATGCTGTGGAAACACCAATGGCAATTAAATACAAACCCACAGCACTTGCAACAAGACACAAACAATCACAGTACCAAACAAAATTCTGACGTTAGCAGGCTCCACACTGGTCACAAAGTAACAAGTATTACAAAAGAAAACCAAATGGTCAGACCAGGGGGGAGAACAAAACCTGGCAAGCAAAGGGAAAGAAAATGTTGAACTTAAGAAAATAGTAGCAGAAGACACATATGCAGGCTGCTTCTGTAAACTCTGTGTCTAACACAGCACATCAGAAACAGAGTATGTTCCATTCCTAACCTCTGCAGTTCATAGAGCATCTAACTGAATCCCTCTTTTTTTTTGTTACTGCTAAATAACTACAATACTACATATCTTGCACACAAGTATAAAAAACATATTTATGACATCTGTAACATTCTTGTGTGAGTTTTAGTCAACTGTTTTGCCTACAGAAATAAAGCAGAAAGCCACTTTATATTCTGAAGCCCCAATAACATGCAAAGCGTATGGAAACATGTCACCATGGGAAGAGAATCAAGGACTCCGCACGTAATTACAAATTTGAGAAATCTGCACATACCTTACTTATGTCCAGAAACAGTTGCTCCCAAAGTTCCTTTCATGTGCAAACTGTAATAGGTGTCACAAACAGTATATTGTAGAATGTGGTTCATAAGAACTATGCAAACAATCTCACCATTCAGAGTTCACTAATAACTTCTCATTTAGTATTTGGTAAAGGGAAATATCACTCACTCCATAACATGCCACTGCAGGCACAGAGGGGCACAGTAGAGGCATAGCTGTACCCTTGCTTGAACTTGGCACAAGGTGAAGGTGTGTGGCTGATGTCATGTCCAGCAAGTTACCACCAGGAAGGAGAAAATTTACCCAGTGTGCAGGAGGCCTGAGAGGCTTTGGGACCAGACTGGATGGATGTGAAAACCTCACAGCCACCACAGTTCAAACCTTATACCGTGCAGCCTGTAGCGAGTCATTACACCAATTCCACTATCCCAGACACACTTATTTGCTACTTAGTGAATTAAATATAAGAGTAACTACGTATGTACATATTAATGGACAGGAAAAGCATAGCCTACATATGTCAACAAATTTCATGTTGTACATGTACATGTAGTTGCTTGCTATATAGATTAATTAATTAACCAAGTACTCCACAATCAATTTTCAATCTCCGACATGTTTTGGCCATCTTCAGGGACAGTATATTCTCCGGCAACAAGCAGCATATAATGTATCACGAAATGGCTTATTTGCACCATATATATTAACAATCACAGCTCCACAAGTGCCAAATCTGTACTGAGTTGGCACTTGTGGAGTTCTGACATTTATACTGAGGTGCTGCACACACCGCAAAAATAAGGGTGTTTGGAAACAGATTTTAATGATTCTAATAATTTTATATAATTCTATGTATCCCTAACTTAGTACATAAGATTTTTAACTGACTGTCAATATATATGGTGCGAATAGGCCATTTCCTGATACATTATGTGCTGCTTGTTGTCTGCGAGGATACTCTGCCTGAAGACGGCCAAAACCTGTCAGAGATTGAAAATTGATTGTGCAGTAGTTGGTTAATTAATAAATCTATATATGTGAACAAAATTCCATATAACTCCATGACAGTCCTTTAAACTAGCTCACTGAAGATTGGTGAAACTTCACCTTTGACACGGTGTGATTTCATGTAATGAGATTACACAAATACTGTACTAAAAGAAGAATATTTTTCAATCAGTCAACACAACTGTATGTACTGGTAAACAAGTTGCTTTTTTCTCTTTACAGTAAATAACTATGTGTTTTGGCAATTTATACCAAAGCCATCACCCACTTTAACTAATACAAAAGTATATTAAGGAAAACCTTATACCATATCATTTCAATCCAGTGTGGTAGCAAGATGTTACACCTGAAAACAGCTATTCTACATATTGCTCTTTTTCTTTAGCACTGTGACTTTAATGAAATTTGAATAACATTACAGTAGCGTTTCCCCATGTTTCAGTTCCTTTGAAATAGGTCTGAGAGGAGAAGGATGCAATTTCCAGCACATACTCTAAAATGCTGTAACTTATATTACACATAGTATAAGCAGAAATGAATGGCCATTAAGTGTGGCATGTATAGGCTTTGGTTTTGAACAGAACTCTGTGTACAGGCGCGCGAATTGTACATATCGCAGGATTACAGATGTTGCCTATGATGTAACAGCACATGCTTCTTCAGAGTAGATTTGTAAGAAAATGATTTGTTACACGCATCACACTTATATGGCCGCTCTCCACTATGTACCTGCTGATGAGCCTTCAGGTTACTCTGTGTCCTAAACGATTTAAAACATACATCACAGGTGTATGGTCGTTCACCAGTGTGTATGTGACGATGTGCTTTCAGACAACCCGACCAGCTAAATGATTGACCACACACATCACAGATATACGGACGCTCCCCACTATGTATGCGTTTATGCACTTTCAGAATACCTGGCTGCCTGAATGATTTATTGCACACATCACACTTATATGGATGCTCTCCCTTATGTGCCCGGTGATGAAACCTCAGACTATTCTGTTGCCTGAATGATTTATTACATACATTGCAGGAATATAGTGGAATCTCAATATGCATATGCTGATGTGCCTTCAGTAGCCTTAGCTGGCTGAATGATTTATTACACACAGTACAGGTATACGGGCACTCTGCACTATGTGTCAGAAGATGTGACTTCAGATTATTCCGCAGCCCAAAAGACTTATTACACACATCACACGTGTATGGTCGTTCCCTATCATGTACACGTTGATGATC
The DNA here is from genome assembly GCA_013340265.1 of Coptotermes formosanus. Taxonomy (NCBI): domain Eukaryota; kingdom Metazoa; phylum Arthropoda; class Insecta; order Blattodea; family Rhinotermitidae; genus Coptotermes; species Coptotermes formosanus. Next base: position 378,836 of record BLKM01000165.1, on the reverse strand, counting down.
CTTCAGACCACCCTGCTGAGTGAATGACTTATTACATATATCACACCTATATGGTCGCTCTCCTTTATGTATGAGTTGATGCTGCTTCAGATGTCCTATTTGCCTGAATGATTTACTGCACTCACCACAAGAGTATGGAAGTTCTCCAGTATGTATGCGTTGATGAACCTTCAAACCCTTCTGGTAAGCAAATGATTTGTGACATACATCACAGCTGTAGCGTCGCTCTCCATTATGTATGCGTTGATGCCTTTTCAGCAAATCTGCCCGAGTAAATGACTTATGACACTCACCACAGCAGTATGGATGTACGCGTTGATGCAATTTCAGAGTACTGAGCAAACTGAATGGTTCATCACAAGAATCACAAGCGTATGGTCGCTCCTCAAAATGTGTGCGTAGATGTCTCCTCAGCACATGCTTGTAATGGAATGACTTATTACACAAATCACACACAAACACGTGCCTTCCACTGTGTATGCCTTGCTGTCTCTCCAGATACCTCTTAAGCGTGAACGTATCATTACACACACCAGAGGGACCTGGACGATCCAAATCGCATGTGAGTTGACGTTCATTCAAAGCACACTAGAAAACAGAAAACAGAGAAGATTATCAGGTTAGATCTTTAAAGGAGTTATAAACAGCAATTTATAAATCATGTGAATACTTATTACATTAAAAGACTTCTGTTGTGTGGTCTTCACGGACAGCTTTAAGTTCATTAATCCTCTCTCCCCAGTATTCACTTATTAGCTCCTCCAACATTGATTCTGCAGTCACAGTAACTTAGCCTGCTTCATTGCCCCATTCATCTTGAACCTTCTTCAAGACATGGTTAAAGCTGCTTTACAAAATTACCTACACATACTTCTCCTGGAGTTTTGATATTTTCCACAATACCATCTCAAGTCCTATTGATGTGAACACTTCAGAAAATTTTTACAAACCTCAAAACCTGTCCAAATTTCCATCTGATACTGCTCCTTTACTTTGTGATTCAGCTTTCCCATATTAGACATATTCAAATAGAATACTTTACTGTTCATTCACTTGCTGACACTGTTTCCTGATATCTAGCCACTCTAACCCCATTACCATTATCACTCGTATATAAACTGTAATTCCAAACTGTCTGTAACTAGAAAACTTCTACCTGTATTTGTATATTCAAACTGCCACATCAAAGTCTCTGCAGTAGTAACAGAATTACTTTAGTAAAAGCTCTAGTTCCTTATAAAGACTCTCCAAAGTATTATTGCTCTTACACTCAACCATAGCATGCACATTCAGAAAAATTTCACACAACCTCTTATTGTTACCAACCAGTAACAAAAACAATGATCTTACATACTAATATTAGTTAATTATGTACAAAGAAACCTGTCCTGGAATAAATGTTATTATTTTTGCTACCCAAAAGGAATGCTGAAATAATTTTTACCTGATATAAGTACAAAAAGATGCACTTGTAGTCAATTTAGATACGTTACTATTATTACGTGGTACTTCCTCCTACATGTTTCAGCAATTCTGGGCCATCATCAGGGAGAACCGAATACATGAGGAAATATGTATAAAACACTGGTGTGTATTATCATTATAAACTGCAGTTACTGTCTATATTAAGACATAACAGCAAATATAAACATATACAGTCAACCTCGGTTATAACAGATCCCAAGACAGTCCAAAAAATATCCCTTATAACCAAAGTCCATTATATCTGAGGTTCAGTTAAATTACTTTTTAACATAACATTTAAATTTATACCACTTAAGTTACACTTGTTTTCAGTTTTACTGCATATGGACATGAACGGCACATTTTGCACACACAAAAACACGCATTACTACATTCATTAACTCTTGATGTAACAGATGTAAGCACCACACACCAAGATGCCTGAATGCTCCCCTCCTTTACGCACCTACCGTATTGTACAACATACTCAAAATGTTTAAACCACCCCCCCCCCAATGGCGTAACAGCCCCTCGTGGGCCAGGGCCCCCTTATTACTGTGGCTTCACGATTACACTCAGACGCACCACATTCTTGTAGGCCTACTCTCGACGAGTGATTTGCCTGACTCAAAACCCCCATGTGACAACACACAACACTCATAAGAGACATCACCCATGCCCCCGGCGGGATTCGAGCTCATAATCCCAGCAAGCGAACGGCGGCAGACCCATGCCTTACACCGCGCAGCCACTAGGATCGGCCAAAATTTTCAAATACTGTATGTATTTGCGTGGCGCAGTTGGTTGAGGCACTGCGCTACAAACCCAGAAGGTCTTGGGTTCGATTCCCGATGGTGTCATCGGAATTTTTCATTCACATAATCCATCCGGCCGCACTGTGGCCCTGGGGTCGACTCAGACTCTAACAGAAACAGTACCAGGAATATTGCCTTGGGAGTAAAGGTGGCCGGTGCGTATGGCTGACAAGCTTGCCACCTTCATGTGCCAATTGTTTTCAAATCTGGGAGCCTCAACCTCCTGGAACTCTAAGAGCATGTCCAGGTCTATAATGGGATAGCTTTACCTTTTTACACAATCACACCTCTTTGGTTGGCCGGTACTGACACACATCATTTTGCCGAAAAAAAATTCTGTGTACGTATGGTAAGTAAAAGTCTTACAAAATCACTACCTAAAATGTTACAAGAAAATGCACCGAAGGCAAGCCTTAAGTGATTTATGACAGGGCACTCTGCCCCAAGTGCCATAAAGATGCTCGCATATGACAATTATAGTACTGTCTCCCTGCTGCACGAATAACAGAAACAGGCAGAGACTGCCCTGCCTTATCCGTCATAACCGCTAAAGGTTTAACCTTGTCCTTAGCAAAGCCAAACAAACTGCAAAATTTACAAGTCTCCACGGCATCTTCGGGTACAAAATGCTATCAGATTACATTTGCAGTTGTCATGTTGCTCTGACAAGTGAGCACCCTGCGCCTGAAAACACTGTAACCTTTGTGAAATTGCAATTATTTTGCCAAAAACAGTATAGCCGAAGAAAATCAACTGTTGGGGAATGTCGGAGAAATCCGATGTGACCGAAGATCCGATATACAACAGACCGGTGTAACCGAGGTAGTTACAATGATAAAGCATTGGGAAACGGCAGGGGAATTGAAAACACATCCGTTATAACCGAGGTTGCCTGTATATGTTCAATATTGTATAACTCATGTCACAATGTAAATTTTTAAACTCACAATTGTTTATATCTTTTAGAATTTTAACATTTTAAACATGGCAATACGCGCAGGCCAATACCCAACCAAAGTGTTGAAGTTTTAATAATTTCTTATGAATTGTATTTTATTAAGTGCATTTGTTGATGGATATCTTGACTGTAAGAATATGCATTGTATAAATAACAAACAAATTTTTCATATTTTCTTCTTCTATTTCTACTGTGCTGTTATGTGGGGAAAAAGAAGCAACATCATTCAAGACTGACCTTATAAAAACCTGCATTCGAAGATGCAGAATTTAAGGTAACAGGACTTTAATGTGATTACAGACTCACACAGTGGTGGTGCTGCTGAGGATTCAAGTCCTGTGGGGTCACATCCTATGTCAGGTTGTTAAGATTTACTGACGTATTAACCGACTGCATTGCGTGTATCCCTCAAAATACTCCTACCAATGTACCAGTCAATATTGCGTAACAACACAAAAGACATGACTCTTCTGTAGGACCTTGTCATGTCTACACTGCTTGCCTCATCAGTACACAATTCAATGCAGCACAGCACTGCTTGAGAGTATCCCATGGCTGCTCAAGACATTCACTGTTGAAAGTAAACCGAACTCTATTACATAGCCTGCCACTGACCAGCATCCACATCCAAACGGATCTAGTCAACAACATCACATCCCATTCCTTTAAGACCAATTTCAATATAATTCGACTATCCACACCAAAGCCTCCAACGTGAGCCCTTCTCACAAGGATTTCCAAGTACAGTTTTGCAAGCAAATAACATTTCTACCATACACACCTCCCATTTCATTCTGCTTGATTTGACCAGTCCAATAATACACAATAAAGGGTACAGACTATTACAGACCTCATTATGCAATCTTCTCCAGCCTTCAGTTATGCCTTGCCATTTCAGTCCAAATACTTTCCTCAGCACCATATTCTCAAATCACCTTAATATTCTTTGTTCTTACCTTATGATTCTACAGGCATACACAAAGTGAGGTAATGTTTACTTTACACTGTTCATTACACATTATTTGGTCACATGAAGATTAAAGATTCTTAACTCAACAACAGTTTTGAAAAATTAATTTGTCATACTTAAATTAGGATTTTCTTTGACCTTCTGGTGATGAGTCATGAACATGTATTTACCGATTTGCATTTACTTACTTCCACACAAATTTCCATACTAGAGTTTCATACAACCCACGAACAGCAAGAAACTTCCATTCACCAGCTCTTTAAGTTGACAGACATGCAGATTGAGAATTGAAGACAGCAAGCATTTCTGGACATTGCCACAATGCATCAAATAATGGACACACAGACATATGACTCACCTCATCCTGCTCACACTTTATTGTAGGAAACGATATAGCCACAGGAATCTCTGCTCCCTCACAGTCTACATCTCTGTCCTCCTCACGTTTTACGTTGATGACATCATATGCATCAATACAAATTACACTCGTCTCACTAAACGAACGTCGTAGAACTTGCAGAGAAACTGTGCAGCTCTGTAAAAGCACCATAACTTTCCTTATCCTTGTACCCAAGTCACGCAAACAACAGGACACACTTTCATTAAAACTGATTATACCGTACCTGTTCTGTAGGTTCTCTCTGTTACAGTCATCACAATCTTTACATACAACACACTCCATGGACCAGAATAGTTCCTGAGAAGCCTACAGTTGTAAACCTGCTTGTGAAATTCCATGCCTTTTATTCAGTGTTCAATACAATGTTCACCATGGCCTGTCAATGGTACAGTTCACACCACCCCACACAATTCCTTTTACACACACAAAACGTGTTATCACATGTTTGTTTCTCTTAAGGTCCCCTAATCAAAACTCTCCATTTATTTCTCATGCCACATGCATGATACATGCTGCAAAACCCACCTCTATCATTCTCCATGCTTTCATTACTAAAAAAACACCTGATGGAGGGTAAAAATTATGATGCTACTCACTACGCAGGTCTCACCAGCTTCCTGTTACACCCAACTTTGTAACAATAAATATTTCACTCATATTACCATTCTCAAACACACTCAGTTTTCAGTCATTCTTAGTATAGCAGACAGAGTGTTATGACCACACAAACAAGTGAGTAAACACACGCGTCTATATTTCCATTTTCATGTTTTCAAACAGCTGGGAGGAAAGGGAAGGCTTATGTATAAGCCACAGTATTACACCAACTTATTCTGGTACCAACTGCTGCAAGGTACAATATGCACTTCTTGGCACTATTCCCAAACATTTGATCTCCTCCACAAACTCAAGGCAACTATGAGCTGGGCTTATACAGTCAATTCTGCTATTACATCTATTTTTTTAATGCAAATTGGCTATAATGCACCTGATGAATGGGTGAACGCTGTTTGCATAAGGCAACAGTCACTTCCGTGTGTAGGATATTACGAGACTTCAGCAACCACTCTGGAGATACGGGTTTCGAAGATGGGCTAAATTTTTTCTGATATGACCCTACTTTATCATGACATTTTCTATAATGTGAGGTCATATAAGAATGTAAATATCATGTCATAGCAGAACCAATTGTATTATTACCTTTCATGCCATCTGAAGATGAGGCATTAACACATAAATAACTCTCTTTGCCCTTACTTGGAAATCAAACTTTTTTTTAGTAACTACTATGCCATTCATTTTATTTATGACATTTATATTTTTACCCAACAGATCACAATCAGTTGCACACACAAGAAGCTCATGTGTATGCCACACTCAGTTCCAGTTTCTCATATTTTTACTTGAACCTTTCCAATTGAACATAATAAAGCAATAACGATAATGTATCTCATTCTTTCCAACAGAAAAGGCATCAATCAAATGTTTGCCTGTTCAGACTGACTGCAGCTTTTGTTTAAACACAGTTTAATTATAAAACACCCTCAGATAACCAGCCACATGAATTCAGTACAGAATGCCAACATTTCAGGCCACTACTGTGTCTCTGTCATTATAGAATTATATGACAGATTGGACACTACTAGGGTGAGACCTCACATACAAGCTAGGTAGCTTATCCCATTCTTGCCTGCCTGTTGCTTCACCTAGCTGTACACCTATCCAACAATACCCCAACTAAATGTTCTTTGTTTTTCTGTGGGACAGACAAGGTTCTTTCCTGCATACTGGTCAATAGGTACCAAATTCAACTTAGCATAAATAAACTGTACAGATTTAAGTTGAAGTTACACACAATATTTTCTTGCTTTTAGCAACCACCAAAATTTCAGACCTTGCATTACACCAGCTAGTTCCACGGATATTGCAAATCCAATAGTAACATTGCACAGTATGTCTCTCCCAACTAAACCATATGCTCTATAAAATTTGTAAAGTGGGTCAATATGCTGTCCCCACACATTCCGATTTTCTTTCAGCACCTCACAAGTTCAAATCATTTGATCAGCAGGGGACCTATTATGCTGCAATTCTTGTTGATTTTTGGTGCAAGGCTGCCTATATATGGTGTTCATATAGAGACAAAAATGCAAAAATAAATGTATGCATTTTAAAACAAAGAGACACTTTCATAATTACCACATTCATTGCCCTTATCATAAATAAGTATTGTACCACTATGCTCAGGCACACCACAGTTGCATTTCAAGACGTGTGCCTTATCACTGCAAGTTTCACATTCTGGATATTCTAAGAAGTTCTTATGCACATAATTTTGGGAAAGGAAATAAGTTCTGTAAAAAAACAGACAAGATACGTTCTAGTAACAAGGAAAACATTGGCAAGCAATATTAGCCTACTTCTGTCATTATATCACATGCTACAAACAAGCTAATGCAGTCATCAGAAAACATGCTGATAAATCCGCTTTCTGTGCAACACACTTACCGAACTTTCCTTAAGAGCAGGAAATATTTCTTCAGCTCTCTGTAGACTTATGCTTGGCACTTTCGTTACAAGAGACTTTGAAACTTCTTTATCACACATAATTGCTTGTTGCTTGTGTAAGAAATTGGCTTACAAAATGCTACAAATATAATTTCACAGTTCTGAAATATCTGCCCATGTCCTGAAAACAAACATGATCATAAGCAGTGTTTAAAGATACGTACTTACACACATGTAACAAGCATAGGAAATCCAGTGTTTTTTAATATAAGGCTAATCACTTCATACATGGATCCTAGACCATCACTTCCTCATTACCTTAGTAATAAAGACATGATTAATATGTCTAAAACGATGGGTAAAAAACAAATAAACTGTTAAATGTGTAACAAATTATAAAATGTTTAAAGGTTTACAAGGCAACTGTAACTGGCAGGAAATCTCAGGCAACAAAACAGCAACGCAAGTAATGATTTCATGGCAACATTTGTTAAAACGGGAAATTAAATGTCCATGGTCTAAAAACTGTGAACGTTATTGCTCACCGTCTGAATACCGACGCTGTGACAATGGTCAAGACAACCATAGCGAACACATGTTATGCTACCTTTAGCATCAAGAACATACGCACTAATTCACCACAAAACGGTAATACATTTCGGATCTTAACCATGTATTGCGATACGGTACCTGGTAACAGAACTATGATGCGTACATCTCAAACAAATATGGAGATAAAGTGAAATTAAAACTGCAATTATTGTTGCAAAATAATACTTCTCTGACAACACTCTTCGTTCACATACCACGTTCCGCTCCAGAATTTCTGTGCTTGAATTACCACACTCCTAAGTACATATCACAACTCATCAATTACAGTCTCAGACCAAAACGCCGCCAAACCGTGTCCTGCTTGCGTTTGCTGCTCCCGTCTGTAGGGTCGCGAGATACCATTGGTTACGAAGCAATTACGTTCCGAGCTATAGCCAATAAGAATCTAGCCTCGGACAGCGTGCGCACATATCCTTAACCTTTTCAAACCTAGCGGTCACTTACGTACTAACCGGTTTAATGTTCAAAAATTCTACGGAGTGCCCACATTGCGTTTATGTGCTTTGTACGGATCTCAGAACAAACAGCAACTTTTGCCTTATAAAACATTAAGAGACTGGTTTTTACAACCGAAGGAGAGAGTGTTTACAGCGCGGTACGCGCTGTGTCCATATACAAAACAGATACGTACCGTCTTTAAAGGGTTAATACCGAAAGCAGTTTCAAATACAATTTCACGATGGCATGGATCCAAACACACAGGACATCTGCGACGAGTTGAGCAATTGGTCCGGTAGAGGAGCTAGTATAGCAATCCTGCCTCCCGTGCCATTACTCGTGTCTTTGTGGCTTTCGACCTACATCTACGCTACCTTCTTCACGGTGTCAGGTGGGTTTGCAAGATTTATGCTGTATTTCGACGACCGATATTATCCCTATATACAGGATGTTTCTTTTATGTTTCTACTATCATCAAATAACCTCACCATTTGGTTTAATGCTACTTACACCCATATACAGAATGTTCATTTTTATAACTCCTATGTACAGAGTGCTTCCTGTTCGTTGACGGTTAAGACTGCCTTGGGCAATCGCACGGTCACGTGATCAATAGATTCACTGGTTGATGTGTAATTTCTTCACAACCAAGTGCGACCATACGTCTTCACAACGCCCAATTTTTCCACAGTGGTGTTTAATTAAAGACGCCGAAATTTTTGACGTGGCGAATTTATTAAAGCTTATGAAACAAACTACAATAAAATGAGGTGAAAACAAGATTAAGCTCTGAAAAGCTTATCTGTACATTGACATTTATAATTACAGTCAGAATATTTGCAACGATTACGCCTGGAAAGACAGAAACGAAGGTAGAGAGAAAGGAATTATTCAAAGGTGACTAAAGAGAATAACATAAAATAGAACATGAACTAAATGAATAAACAAAACGTTAACTGAGGAAAGAATCTTGACTACGATTCAGTAATACGAAATATACAAACGCCACTTTGAAAGTGATTTATGAATTTTTTGGTCTCTTGCATGGCTAAAGAACGTTTTCCTGTCACGCCATATAGGCACACGTTGGCGTTGGTATTTAGCACTCCTCGTTATTAAACTTGGAGCTAGATGGGGTGCAGTTTAATCTTCACGCCCCAACCGTCTTATCCGCAGGGAATGACCCTCAGTTATTCATTAAACAGGAGCTTATTTGGGCTGGAGATCTGGTCTGGTCAGATTGGAGGGGAGAAAAAGACAGGTAATGTATGTATAAACGTGTCATTGCGGGGCGTGCGCGTACGCGTTTTTGCCAACGTAAAGCAGTAAGTATTACATACTCTGAGCGAGCGTCTGTAGCCTTAGTTACCAAGCACCTAAGGCGCAAGCGCCGTATTATACTGCCACCTGCGGCCTGTCTGGAGCTAACAAATTTTCCCACATTATCTCATAAACGGCACGATGTTTTTAAAAAAGGTAGTCGATGTAAAGTGTGTGCTTTGATTTTCCCTACAAATTTTGTCTGAAAGATTTCTCATTCTAAGAATCCAGCGTCATATTATCATAAATGTGCATAGGTTTTCATGTAAGTACCTATTACTCTTGCCAGATTTTAGAGTTGAATTTCCCCGAAGGATTTTCGAGAAATCCTCAAATATCAAATTTCGCGAAAATCCCTGCACTGGTAGCCGGGTTGTTTCCACGCGGAAGGACAGGCATTTTTCGCAATTTTGCGAACGCGCCTATGAACATCCATAAAAACAACGCCTTGAGGTTGAGACCAAATCCGTCCGTCTGCGACATATCAGCGCCCAAGTAAGTTGCCGGATTTTCATGAAATTCAGTATAGGGCTCCTTTCAGAAAATGTTTTCGAGCGATAGTTAATATCGGCTCCGTGACAGCGTCTGACTTACGGGCGCAAGGAATTGCTACATGCGCCTTCCATGTTTACAGTGTGGGGATAGTGTTGGCGGTATAGTGAATAGGCTACGGATTGGACTACCCGAGATTCGAATCCCGATAGAGGCAAGGGACTTTTTCTTCTCTAAAACGCCGAGGACGGCTGAGACCCACCCAGCCTTCTGTCCTCCAATAGGTACCGGGGTTCTTTCCCCGGGGGAGGGGATGCGGCTGGGGTGTGAAGACCACACTCCTCCATCTACTGCGGAAATAAACAATAAGTGGCGCTATACCTACACTCCCCCATATACCTTCATGGCGTGCTTGGGGACAACCTAATCTTCATCACCTTCAGTATTTATTGACCGATGTAGGTAAAGTTCGAAATTCTGTGTCTCCACGTTATTCCCTTCAGCATTTGAGTTCAGTGAAAATCGGTGCAGTGACAGCTGCACTTTACTCAGGAGCATATGGGACATTTTGGGTGCATTTTCTACTTTCTTCGTCCGCCTTGTACGAAGTTGGCTACACCAGATGTCCATAAAAATGAATCAAGTTACCGTGAGTTTAGTGAAATTCAGCGTGCTGAAAGCCAGACTTTACTTAAGGCCATAAACGTATTTCTATCTGCACTGTCTGCATTTATCGACCACTTTGGGTGAAATTTGGTACAAGCAATCTGCACATGACAGTAAACATGGCAAGAGAGTGTGACTCACTCACAAACGGTATTCCTTACAGGGGGATTAACATTGAATCTTCATATAAAAGTGTCAAAATCCTTAAATTTTTTGTAAGAACACAGAGAACGATAATCACATAAAAATGTGACTCACTCACAAATAGGGCAATTTATAAAGGAGGATTAATATTAAAATTATCATTATCATAGCAACAATGCCTCTAAACTTTAACAAATACACAAAAACAACAGCAACAATGGCAACAAAGTGTGACTCAATCACAAACAGGATTACTATATAAACAATCACAAACAGGATTACTATATAAAGGGGGGATAATCTTAAGTTATTTTTATCATGGAGACAATGGCCCTCAGTTTTCACAAAAACACAAGGAAGACAGTAACAATGGGAATGTGGCAATAAAGTGTGACTCATCCACTCACACATGGGATACTACATACAGCAGGAATAATCTTCAAATTTCATTGTCATGGCATCAATGCCCTTAAATTTTCACAACACACACAAAACACATCAACAAAAACAACCATCGCAAAACTGTGATTCAGTCAATCACACATAGGGTAAGGTATGTATATAGGTAGAAATAACCTTCATATTATCACTATCAGTGTGAAAATGCCTTTCATTTTTACAAATAACACACACAAACCACGTAGATGACATTAATCGTGGTTGACTAGGTGTAACTCAATTACTTACAGCAAACTGAAATACCCACAATTTTACCAACCATTCAGTCCTGAAAAACTTGTCTTTTGAGAAAGTGGTTAGGTCATTTGACAACACAGCTTCAGACTCATAGCTTATCTAGCATCAAACAATACTGGAAGATGATGATGAAACCAAAGCAAGGGTTTGGAAGGAAATAGTCACAGTATATTTCAGCGTGACTTCTGGCTGAATTTATTTACTTTAGTTACTTAAAGATGCCATCAGTAATGCTTAAGGTACTGCACTGAATGGTAAGACAACTGGTGAATAATGAATGGGAAAGGACACTAAAGGGGCACAGATGGCATAGTTTGTGGTACAATCTTGGTATCTGCCAGACGACACATGAGGAAAATAACAAAAATTCAATCAGGACAGATGGTCTGCCATCACAGATTTGAAACAATAGCAAGCAAGGGAACAACAGATCTGAATATGATGCTGGACTAACATTTGTCTGAAGACACTGATGCTATCCTCCAGTTCTGGGAAATAAGATGCTTATGTTGGAATATGGAAATTACACTTCACAATTATGGAATATAAGCAAATAAAAGCCACATCAGTTCACAAGAGACATAGAGTGTCTGAAAAGGAACAATGCAGTGAATATGAAACTCACGTTTTGTATATACAATACTTTATTACAAAACATGAAGGTTATAAACACATGTCAAGATTTACAAGTTTGTGCAGTTAGTTCTGGGACATACTGTATGTACCTACAGACAAGTTTGTGTCTATTTATGGTTCTATGCATGATTTACCTAACAGTGCCTTCAATGGCACAGAGCAGATGGCATCAAATGATTGGGTAATTTGTGAGTAATCAACTGGAAAGGATTTATTTGAAACGACGTGGTAGTGGCCCCCAGTTTAGGGCCTTGGCCGTTTCCTGGAGCAACTGAGAAAGATCACAAAAATATTTGGGCCAAGATTTGAAAACTGCATTTCCAAAATATGAATGTGTGCTCCCCCACTGACCCCAATGTTCTAACAAGTTTTGTGACAGACTTCATGTATTTGCAAATCCTTCAATTAGATCTATACATTGTACTGACATAAACATTTTGAATCCCCTACGTACAAGACTATGTCACGGTTTCATACTGAAATAACCAAAATGCTGTCCATTAATTATGTAACAGACTGCATAGACTTTGTCATTCTACTTGACAACAAACACCAAGACTCTTCAAAATTTCAAATTGACATACATTACAAATAATCAACATTCTAGGAATGATACAAAGATCTCTTCCACCATTTTTCAAACATCACTCCATATAATTTATAATCTTTATCATCAATAAATATTACAATATCACAAAATTATAAAGTTCTCACATTTCTTTGGTATAATTCGGTACATCCAGAGAGCAACATGACACAACAAAGTAACCAACAGATCAATACCACCATTATGGAGTCAAGAACCCTTCCAGCTTGCATGCCAAAATTACTGTACTTCTTCGTACAATTCACACCATCACATAAAGAAACCATCATCTTGATTTTTATTGTAAGATTAACCTTTTCCTACCACTTTCATATCAAACATCAGTCGGAGTCCTACAAGCTACAAATCCATCTGTACAAAACCTGCGAAGTTATAAACACTCAGACTGCACTTACGATATCGAGAAGAGTTTGTTATGTTGGTGTAAAAGAGTAAAAGAAAGAACTGCCACATAACATACATTGCTTAATCATTATTACCAGTACCATGTAGACAGCGTCATCAATGTTTAGTAGGAAGAACTAACGCTAGGTAAAGCTATCCCAAAACAGGCCTGGACAAGCCCCTACAGCTCCAGGAGGTTGAGGCCCCCAGGCTTTCTACACAATCTGCACATGAACGTGGCAAGGTTGTCAGCCTGACCACCTTTAACCCCAGGAGACATCCCTGGTACTCATTTCTGTTAGAAGCTGTCAATTTCAGGGTCTTGGTGTGGTCAGAAGGATTAAGTCAATGAAAAATCCAGTGACCCCATTGGGAATCAAACCTGCGACCTTCCAGCTGCTTGTAGTGCAGTGCTTCAAAAAACTGCACCACTGCATACGGACAGAAAGAAGTACAACAGAATGTTTTATATAAAGGAATCACTTTAAACATAGATTTATTTGCAAATGTCCAGTAGATAATGACAAACAGAGAATGAGATACAAAGGGCAAAACATAAATCAAGCAATACAGACACAAGATAATATGTAGTAATCTCAGCAAATAAAAAGGGACAGCGCTAAGTATTATTAGATTTATCACGGTTATATAGACTCAACACAAAATCTGCGCAGATGGACTCTTGTCAGCACACGAGTCAGAGAGAGGCCTTTAGGTTTTTGAGTGGAAACCGTAACAATATGATCTCAATACGGGAAGCCAGCTAGCATGACCATAAGCAGACACTAAGCTGCTTTGAGGAATGAGCAGTGTGTTTCAGTACTGAACAGAACACGTGCGAAGGAGCATAGGTTTAATGCCATACTGAGAGTAAAAGCAAAATCCTCGTGTTCAAGTATAATACATTACCAGTGAACACATTTTCTGACAAGCCGTAGTAGAGGTCGGTGCTTGCTCTAAACAGGCACAGAACACTTGTCTTGGGTTAACAGCCACCAACTGCACAGTCTATACACGTATTCTTAGTTTAACACATGCTGTCAGTGCAGTATGCTCCAACAGAATACTAACAATGTTTGTATCTGTGCATGTTAACGATTCAAGGCTCCGTGGTTAGTACCTGGTTTAACATCAAAAAGTCTCTGCCTTTAGGCCCCCGAGTTAACATACATGTTGTGATGCAATAAATGAGTTACTGATGGTACAGCCTGTGAGCTATCAGAGTGACATTCCCATCATACATTAAACCCTCCACTTACTTTCTTCTGTCATCCATTCTCCACATTGCTTGAAGTTTCATCCTGCTTCCGCAAGTTTTTTGATCAACACTTGACACCTTGGGGCAGAGTCCTGAGAAGCTACAGGTCCTCAGCTAGTAAAGAAATTCCCTGCATTTCATGGAACCTGAAGGTTTACGACCATGTTCACACCTGTCCCTTTCCCTGGCTACACAAGTCTGGTCCATGCTCCCCTTCCCATGTCTTGAAGAGCCATTTTAATATTATACTCCCAGCTGTGCTTAGATCTTCAAAGTGGTCTCTTTCTCTCAGGTTTCCCCACCAAAACTCTGTATGCATTTTTCCTTTCCTCTGTACGTGTTTCACGGCCTGCATACCTAATTCTCCTTGATCTCATAATACAAAACAAGAGGCAAAATTATAGTTCTGTATATTTTAATCTTTATATTTTTGGATAGCACACTGGAAGACAAAAGATTTTGCACTGAATCTCTGATCAACAGTTCAAATTTAATCTCAGCCTGATGGTTCAAATTATTTTTCTGGAAGAGGAGCTTGGGAAAGCAACTTCGCAAGGTCACTGGCAAGGCAAGCTTTAATATTTCATTTTCATATTATGTCCATACCACGACATGCAAGTTTCTTGTTCTATTTACTTGCGTCTATAAGACACGAACTGAAAGAGCAGAGGCAGTCCACTATGATATTGTTTCTCTGCATCAGTATTGTGTATTAAGAACTTCTTTGTTCATTACTTTGTTTTATTCTTTCAGTAAGTAGTTATTACTGTTACTGTTTACATTGACTCTTATGTGGAAATATACATGTTAGCTGCACCCCGCCTTACCTTCTACACCTACCCAGGATAATATTAGTTTGGGTCGGCTTCAATGTTCCCTCCAAGCTGTGTGGGTGCACGGCCACGCAGTAACTGAAATACTCCCACACACACCGAATTGTTGCTGCCCAGCTGGAATTTCTCAATTTTCATTGTAAATATTATTATGCATATTATAAAAAAAACATTTAACGTGCCATGCAGTCATCAGGTCATGTAAAAATTTTCTGCTCACAGCAGTACCAGGTCTGTGAAGCCGTAAAAAAAATTAGAGGGAACATTGGTCAGCTTAGGAAATACAGAGGTGGTGTTGCAATGTATCATGTTATTCACAGAAGAAACAGAAATTACTTCGCCAAAACAGTAGTAACCATTTGGTCTTCATAATGGAGTTGCACTGTGTTCTTTGTGAGGTACAAACTGAGTTGCTGGGTATCATTCATGTGAATTTTAATTCTGAAAGCATTAACATGGTGACACAAAGTGTACTGGTAGCCAGTGACTAATTCTGCTTTTATAAAGCAAAGAAGATCTTTATACAACAGCAAACCTCTTACTTCCGAGTGAGAACATGACTAGCTTTCAAGATCTGGCCACAACCTTAACAAGTAATGGCACGAATAGTGCAGTTTATAACGATGTTACAACAGTAGACCGTAAATGTATATGTACACTCATTAACCACAAGACATCTGAATAATCACACATCAAGTCAAAACTGCTCCCTGGATGCATTACCATCACAAAACACAGTATAACAATTCAAAGTTAATACAACAACTATAAGATCTTTGGTGTTTACGTGTTAATGGACCATCAGTAAATACGCTGCTTTTGGTCTGACTTCTGTCTCTACTTGTATTAACTACTGCACAAAGTGTGATTAAGATACAATATCAAAGATTCACGCATTGAAGGGTAGTAGTGGGGTGGTGTTCAAAGAGTCAATTTCAGCTTATAAGAAGTGTTGTGTTACTTTCTAAAAATAAGTGCAATACTGTGGGATTTACCAATACATGATAAAGACACTGTATTATGGAAATGTGTGAATTATCACAAAATTATCATCATACAATATAAAACTGACACATGCACTCTTGTTACTTTATTTTGAAATTACAGATCAATAACTGAAGGCCAGTCCAACATGTTTCGACCCCTTTGTGGAATCATCATCAGGGACTCCTTATAAGAGCATACACAGACATACTGACAATATAAGTACACGTTAAAAATACAAAATGTGTAAAAATTGCAGAAGTTGGACAATGGTTTACAATTTTTACACAGTTCATATTATTAACATATACTTAAACTGTCAGCATGTCTGTGTGATTATACCCTTAGAAGGAGTCCCTGATGATGATACCATGAAAGGGTCGAAACATGTTGGACTGATCTACAATTATTGACCTATAATATTAAAATAAAGATATGAAGAGTGCATATGTCAGTTTTACATTGCATGTCGATCAACAGCAATGCGCGGTATGACTAATGTGAAAGTCACAAAATTATCATTTGAACATGAAGTAAAATAGAGATGTTATAAGACAGAATGTCATAAGGCCACAGTAATAAGAGTGAATACTTGGTTTCAGAAAAGCTTATTATGCTTTGTTACAATTCTGTGTTCTGTTATTGTTGGCCTTTCAAATTCACTTCAATTTTCTTCTATAAGCATTGACTTGGTGTGCGGAATCCCACAGTATTAACTGGAAAAATTAAATGAGGTTATACCATTTTTTGGAACGTAAGTCTGTTGACAAGAATTTATGGCAACAGTAAAATCGCTGTGGTCATGAGTCTACTACCAAACAAAAAAAAAATAATAATGCAGGAGAGTGCTGCCAGAACAGTCAGTGGATGGCAGAATTTGGTGAGAACCCCAAGACTGTTTTGTGGTACAAGTACAGAATCGGTCAGTCACAAACCTCATGAGCGTAATCTGAAGTATGCAGAACAAGGATCACGCTATTCTGACTCTTGGAGCAGGTATAATAATAGAAAACAATTAGGAGAACTAGGAGTTAGGATCCCAGCACTTCACAGTAAACCACTAGTTTTATTTCATGTGTCCTGAAAGAGGTGTACATATTCAACATGTTGAACAAATGTGGGGACCTGCCATATGCAAGAACAAAGAGAATCACAGCACCGCAAGACATAATCTTGAATGACATTTATGCGAATTTATCTGGAGATGCTCTACAAAAGGTAAAGATCCATCTGACAAGACCTTACGAACTATAGATGACTGCTTTGCACCATCTCGATCTCCTAAAAAATGTGTAAATTGAGAGAAATAAGTGTAAGAATGGCACAAGTACTGGTGATCCATCAACCGGTAAGCACTAGTTATTTCACCCCCCCCACCCCCTTCATTTCTACTACATTAATCATAGTCAATGGTGCCACCAAATCATCACTCTAATATCACACAGGCACGGAGATTCTGGTCACTCTGTCCTAGCAGCAGGAGTTTCCTGAGTGTTGCACGCAGGGCATGTGCAGCAACAAGCAACTACTAGAATGTCAGAATGGGCCCTTCACGATGATCCAGAATATCTGAAAGGTAAAACTACATTTAGCAGCCAGATGCATATGAGGCAATAAATGGTACTTCACATGAAGGGTTACTATCTGGATAGCGTGGCCAGGGCTGTGGAGTCAACGTCGGAGTTGTGGAGTTGGAGTCAGAAGGAATTTTGGGTGGACTTGGAGTCAGTAAAAAAGTACCGACTCCAACTCCGATCTCAATATAAAATCTTAAGTAGATACTAGCTACAGTAACCATTAGACTTACACTTAAATAAACGTTATAAGTGTAAAAAGTAGCCTGATGATTCACGTGGTGGTGATGAAATGTCTTATGATCCCATTTATCATTCTAGTAAGTTTACCATGATTAATACATATTGAGCTTTTATGCAAGAGTTGGACTTGGAGGCTTTGTGTACTAACTCCACAGTTCTAACATTCTTTACGCCGGTACACATCTCTTTCTGTGAACACAAAGACAGCAGGTTTCTCTGAAACACTGGTATACATATCTAGCAGACCAGATGGTGCCACATCGGGCTTAACCTATAAAGACCGGGTTGGTATTTAAATTTTAGCACACTGTTTATGAAAAACTTATTACTTGAAAAGAAAAAGATACAAATATGAAATAAACAGTATTTTGTGAAAAATAAAACAGAGATTATGCACTATGTCTTAAAAATGCAGTAAATTTCCTCGTTTCTTAAATATATCAAACAAATTTCTACGTGTGTTCTTTATGTGCATTCACATACATGAATTTAGGTCGTTTAAAAGTTACCGTGCAGCAGTGTGTTAAACTCAGATATCAAACACTCACAATATGGGTGAGAATAATGTATCAACAATTTCAGGGCCATGACAAAGTACTACCACTTTTGACAACACTTCTGACAGGTCAAGGCATAATTATGTCTTCTGCAATGTTTTAGAATTTCTGGCTTCTCTTCTAGGCTTCATGATCAACAAGCAGTAACAATTCCAAAACTACTGCTAACTTTGGTTAAACTTCACAGGTACTTTTGAGGAAATAAGAATGAACAGATCTTCCACCAATGGTTCCCAATCTCAGGTCATGACCCAAATCAGGGTTGTGGGGGTTCTGATATAGAGTCATGAGAGGGGTTTATGGAGAAATCGATAATTATGAAAAAAATAAAAATTTTTATCTAAATTCAAACAGAACAATCGAGAAAATGTACTTATTGAATCTGTGTTTATTAATTTTAAACATACTGGAGTAATTACATTTTAAATAACCAAAGAATACACTTTGTAAATCTCACTGACTATTGCCATTTCCATGGTAGGGTCGCGGGTCACATACCATTTGCTACTTTAGGGTCACAAACATAAAAGGTTGAGAACTGCTGCCTTGCACATTCAGCAATGTGTGTGAAGCACATGTGATGGGATAAATAAGATTTACATGAATAAACATTTCAACTTTGAAGCAATGAGAACTCTGAGCCTTAGTTCTCTTAGTCCTGTGAGCACAGAATGTTTTGATAACGGACTCATTTCCAATGAATGCAGGTTCCAATTTCGGAAAGACTTTACAGCACAGAACAATACCTTTAGCAATACTCCACCAGGGCAGTGTTATGTACGTCAGGAAGGCATTTAGTGGCACAGACTGTGCACGACGGGTCTCTTTCCAGAAATGGAAAGTCTGCGTGAATCCGCGCATTGTCCACAGTGGATTGTAAGCACCATCATCCAGCTCTAAAATATACACACAAAAAATATTCAAGCACAGCAGGTTCCTTCAGCAAATAGTGATATCTGCTGCTAACTGAACCAATTGGTCTATAATACAGTCAGATGTACCTCTACATAGGAATGTCATCTAACATCAATAAATTGATACACGACAATGCAGACAAACATCTGACATTAATGTAAATTTAGCGTATCACTACACCATTTCGCTTTGTGTCACAAATTTTTCTTTATTATTCCATAAAAAATTCATTTGTATCAAACCCCAGAAGATGCACATTCTCAAAAATTCTACACTTAAAAGACGAGAACTATATACTCGATTAGCAATGGAGAAGAAAACACACAGAGGAAAGATGATGAAACATTATCTAATCTCATCACTGGTTATAAAAGGAACCTTCCATTGCAATGTGAACTTGTGTGCAGCAGATCTGTAATACAAATACTGGCAAAGCAAGGTGCTTTTTTGGAGGGAAGCAATTACTGGTTTCCTAAACTGACAAAAAGATTTTAAACCAATATGACATCATGATACTAATATGAATTTTCATATCAACTGACACCCCTACCTGAAGATTACAAGACAAACATGCCTCTAAAGTACAGGCCAAATATACATCATTTATGATAAATGTATTCTTCTGTAAATGACCTCCCTGAGGATGGCCTGTGGAGGCTGAAACATATAGGAGCATCACAAAATAACAAGCAGTTATTTATGGTCACATGTGAAATCTGTCACACTAAATACTCTACTGTAAATTGTTGTTCTGTAGGAGCATCACAAAATAACAAGCAGTTATTTATGGTCACGTGTGAAATCTATCAGGACTAAATACTCTACTGTAAATTGTTGTTCTGTTTCAAACAAGTACATCATATTTAGTGTGTTATAAAAAAACACACAATGCTTCAATGCAGTCTGCATAATGGCTGCAGTTGACTCAGACACAGCTTGTAACATCTCCAGTAAGCAGTGTGGGAATAAGCCAATGAGCGGGCTTGGTGCATGACATAAGCTCCCTGACAGGAAGTGACTAGCAATTATGGGCATACAAAAAAATGGCCCTGTACTATTTAAACATAGCACTAAAGTTTTCAAAATTAATGCATGTACAGGGACATCTCTTCTCTTTGGTGTGTTCACAGCAAGAAGTTGCAAACATGCACACATTAGCTTCACAACATCTGTCCATGTGAGTGCCCACAGGTACAAACCCGAGAACAGATAAACATGCTTTCATAAAATTTCATATTGGGAGACTTTACTAAAATCTGTCAAAACATTCCAACTTTGGTTAAAACTGGACAAAAATAACAGACACTCTACAAAAAGAGCTGCATGCAATTCTGCATACCTCAGGCATAACTTGTGTAAACCACTTAATATTCTACAATAAAAGAATAAAACACAGTCAACACAAAATCAATTAGGTATTTCCCTTTTTGTGTTTTATATTTACAGATGTTCTTAGCTTGACTAGCGATAGTAATTTTTAAGTCAGTCATCACATTTTGTTACTTATACAATAAAAGCATACAACACCGTCAACACAACTAAAATATTTGTGTTTAGGGTATTTTATTCCTTTATCCTATAAGTAACATAACGGAGTCACTAACTTAAAACTTCCTTAATCTTCACTGGAGTGAAAACTGGTTGAAACAGAAGTTGCAGAGAAGGTCAAAGCACACATTCACGCCCACTATATTCTTCTTGTAAGCCTCACAGTTATTGAGATAATTAAATAACCACCACCAGATGCTAAGAAAGGGAATGCACCAGAACTGTGACACCCTGTGAATATTTCTGGACTTCTGTGAAGTGGTTACCATGTAGACATGAAAGCAACAAACAATAATTCAATATTCTAAACATCATTAGCAAAATCTCAAGTCATGATCAACACCCAAACAAGAAAACAAACAACACAATAAGCTACAGGACTAAGTAGCTCAGATGTCACATGACAGACACTTCATATTGGCTAAAATATGGGACAGACTCAACCTTGAAGCCACCAAACAGTGCTAAATGAAGCGGTACACACAAAATGCCCTATTCAACCTTTGTAGCATTTTCAGAGTCAGTTGATGTTCAACTGCATACTTGCATGGCTCAGCACTTCTGCCACACAGTTAGGTAAAATCTCTTATTCGGCCATACAGTACACAGATTCTGGAATGAGGACCTCCTCTTTCCAGACAAGAGCAAGATGCAAGGAGTGTAACAAACAAAGTTGTGGCTAGTGCAGAGTCACTATTATGATGAAAGTACCTGCAAAACCGCTATTATTCCGTATGATATTTTTTCCCATACAAAACATTAGGAAATTAATGGTGCTGATGGTATTCTTGACATAATGAAGTTCTTTTTATGAGCCACACTCACTCTACAGCAGTTCCAACGCACATATATAAACAACTCATGCACTGCATATGCACACAGATTCATCTCCTGAACTGTGCTTTTTCAAAAACACATACTTTTACAAATACCCTTATTCTATTTCAAAACAACATTGTATTCCTTGTATTATACATCAAGATGGACAGGAGTAGAGAGGGAAGGTAGCAGGAAGTGCCTAGGATTGACTGTTGTCCCTTTCAAGTGAATATGGAGCTGAAAAAAGAGATGGATAGAAACAGCTGTGGCCTAAGTTCATGTATATCCTGACATTTTTCTGATCAGTAAAGGAAATCATGAAAACTGCACTTAGGATAACCAGCCTCTGGACTGCCATTTGATTCCAAGACCTCCGTACTAAAAAGCAGGGACACCAACAACACAAAAAATGTGAAATGCCACTTACACCACATACAGTGCAAATGCCCCCTGTGATTCCACTGATTAAGAACCAGAGATAATGTGATGAGGTGAACGTACCTACTTAACATGGAACATGCAGCCAATGAAAAGCCATGCAGATGCAGGGAACAACGAACAACATACCAGAGGCAGGCAACAGCAAACAACATACCATGACTGCCTGCAACAGATTTTCGCGGTAAGTCACACCAGTAATTTACAATTGTTCCATCAGGGGTCAATCTGTATGGTGGGGCCATGGATCGACCCCAAGCTTTAGTGCGACTGTTCACTGAATCTTTCCACTTCTTTGGCAGAGACCCTGTCCGAGTGAAACTTCTCTTTTCTCTTCGACACGCACAAGCCACATCATTTGGCTCATCTGTCAACACTTCCTCACATGACTGCAGCATTACATCACCATCCCCATCCTGAACGTCACCGTCATTGTTAGTCTCGGCAACACTGCAATCTACCTCCTTTGCTTCACATGATGTGACATCTACACACACTTTCTGGCCACCAGAACTGACGTTGTTATTGATACACGACGGACACTGTTTCACCCTTTGTTCACTGATTGGACTGGCAGAGGGGTAGCTTTGCGTCATGCCCATGCTGGGTGGTAACATACGTTCAGTGCAGCTGTGGGGCAGGTCACAATGACAGCGGGAAGTAGTACAAGAAGAAGTAGTAGAAGAGTGCAGGCAAAACTCGAGCTCTACGGACAAAAGAAGAAGCAAAAACAGAAAATGAAAAAATAAAAACATCAATGATCTACTGTATGCTATACACAGGATATGGAACCAGGAAGTCACATACCAACAAGCCATGGAAGTATGGAACTTTCTGATATACTAACTTAAAAATTACCTAACAATTCAGAACAGTCTCCCATATAAGGCTCAAACACATAAAGAAATAACATTTTTACAGCATCTGTACATATTCCATTTGGCAGATTCCATTTCCATGTGTTTCTGTGCCCCTACACTCATGGTACCTGGTATTCATCTTCAGTTTGAAATACAATAGTTTAGATTTACATGGAAAAAAAGACGGGTCTGTGCTGTCAGTTGTCATGGGCATTCTGTTTGATGTCATAGCAGATACTCAAAACAAATGTGCAACTTTTACTGAGACCATGCATCACAGATTTTGTATTAAGGATTTTTGACGTTAAAAATTACACATGCAAGCTTAGCGAAGCTGCAAGGTTACAGCCTGCAAATTTAACATACTCACAGTAGGGTCTGTATAAATAGAAATTATGCAAGGAAATGAATCACAGAATTGTATAATTAGTGACTTGTAATTTTTGTTAGCATTATCACAGACTACAGAATATCAAGGATAGTAGACATTTTTTACATTCTTTCTAGAATATCTCATTTTTTCTATCCTGTCAACAACCGCAGAAATCAGTGCGTCTCCAACAGGAACATCAGCACATACCTACATCCAGTTCGCAACAATATCACTGGATTTCTGGCCTTTCCCCATTGTCTAATATTCCTTCCTCAAAAGAGAAGGTATGGCAGTACACATTAGCTACTGGTAGAAGACCCAAATGAGCGTGTGTGTGTGTCTACCAGAGGATGGAAACATCCAGTTTACAAAACCCGTTATGTTCAAAACAGTGGATGAGAGACAAGAATACAAACCCAGTACTGTTAACATGTAGTTGAAATATCGTAATGTCTTAGAAACTCTGGGGTATCGAATAAAACACACAAAACCTGATTCATCTCTAAACAGCAAACATTTGTACATAAAAGTTAATCCACAAAGCCTAGACAGCCTACTGCCCTTATCAAACATAACACAATCACACACTGCAAAGAGAGGCAAGGGAACACAGCCTGTATGGGGATATCCTTTAAGATTTTAAAAGCATATTAATCACAGCACATACAAGGTACAGCTGAAAAACAAATTAGCTAAAAATATCAACTCAAAACTTGCCATCTGGCACCTAGATTGCATCCTACTACACACTCTGGCCACTAGGTATGGACACATTCACCAGTATCACGAAACAATGTACAAGCCAGGCAAAGCACTTTGTATTACCATTTCTTGAGATGAAATAGGATGTGACTATGCAACACGAGTTTCATTGTAAGTACTCAACCAATTCACTTAGCAAACCATACATTTTTCACTGGTACAAGCAGTTTGTGAGGGATGGACACGTCTATAAAGAAAACAGTACTCTGTGAGTGAAGAAGGAGCCGAAAACAGTACCAGAAGACCTTGTGTGTGTGAAGGAGCTGACAACATTAATCATTTCTGCACAGCCTGCAGAGTTCTTTTCTTGGGGGTTTGTTAAGGACAATGTCTATGTCCCTTTGCAGCTAACAATACTAGAAGAACTGACGAGCCAAATCACAGTGCCCTATGCAAGAACAGGCCACAATATTCTCCAAAAAGTGTGGCAGGAAGCTAAATATTGGTGTGACATAGCTCAAACCATTTGTAGTGTTTGCAATAAACTTTATTTTGTAACACTTTCTTAGTTTCTATTCAGAAAATTTTGTATTTCTTCACCGCACACTGAATGTGCTCTGAGTATATAATACACGATTAAAATCATGAAGAGCATTTACAGGCATGTATACACACTGGGCTGGAGTAGATTGACCCAAGATGATCCACAAAGATCCTCATATGGATGATTAATAAAACCCTCTTGCTTCTCTTCTCCTGCCTGTAGTTAACTGTATGTGAAATCTACATAGCTGTTTTAAACCTTCTTTGCACAGTACGAGTATAGAGGGTGTAAATGAATAGTTTTTACACACTTTCAGGGGTTGTTGGGTGTCTCACAAGGGGACAATTTAAGATAGGGAATGTGCGGTCAGAAATGCATCCTTCATAACAAAACCAGCATTGGTACTGTGGCCAGGAAAGTACGCAACCGGCCAGTACTAACTTCAGAGGTCGGCAATTTTATTTAAAATTCCTTGCTTCACTGTCATAAATGTTTATACGTTGTACATTATGTGTACTATTTTTAATGGTATGATTTCAATTAATTCACAAAAGCTGTTCAAAGTGGCTGACAATGACTTCAATACAGACACTGTAGTGACACACCACACTCTGGCGCACCATCTCAAATATTGCTAAGATGTTATGCATAGTTTCACGCCCTGTTAGAATTGTAGCTGCCAGATCCTCTTCCATTTCCATGGGGCTCTCAAAAATGAGACTCTTGAGGCAATCCCAAAGGAAGAAGTCAAAGGGGGCCATGTAAGGGGATTGCGGTAGCCAGGTGATGAAAACCCCCCCATACGAAGCCACGGAAATGCTGTGTTCAGATTTCTCACAGCACACATAAAATGTGTGATGGCACTGTCATATTGGAACCTTGTTGAAATCCAAAAACCAAGTGTTCTGCATACCTCAGATTGCCTCTACGGTGCTAAGACTGGTCCTGATATCTTGGGTACTTGCTCAGGGTCTCGCAGTTTGTCTAGTGTTTGTGTGGTAAGCTAAGGACCCTCACACCAGAAAGAATACAGTGGAATGCAGGCTTAGGTCCTCATACGCAATACCAGAACTGTCATCCAGGGATGGCAGTCATTGGATTCAAACTCAGGCTGCCCTGCTACAATGGGTTGCTTACTTTCCCAGCAGCAGTACCAATGCCAATCTCTGTATGACGGACACATTTCCGACGACGCTCCTAATCTCAAATTGCTCCACCTTTACTCCCCCTGCAACCCCTGAAAGTCTGTAAAACCTATTTTGTTATACCCTGAATATTTGCAGGCTTTCACAGCAAGTATCAGATGAAGGTCTTCAGGTTTCTGATACCATGTAAGACTGTAGGCTAAAGCCAAGGTTGCTGCAAAACACCTGAGGCAACCTACAACCCTGCACAATATCAAACACAGATGACTACCATCAGTTCCTTCAGTAAGTAATATTACCTCCGTGAAAGGGCCAGGCAATTTATTTACAGTCTATAAATTACACAGTTCATGAAACTAAATACTACACTTGTACAGTTCATGCACTCTCCTTTTACCGTGAAATAAAGGCAAAATAAATGCTTGTGCACATTTTACACATTCCTTCTCTCAAATACAAACACCAATATGCACTACAAACATGTTTTAAACTCTGGAAGTGATAGCAACAAA
Organism: Coptotermes formosanus; assembly: GCA_013340265.1. Lineage (NCBI taxonomy): Eukaryota > Metazoa > Arthropoda > Insecta > Blattodea > Rhinotermitidae > Coptotermes > Coptotermes formosanus. The sequence goes on along the minus strand of BLKM01000165.1, from coordinate 352,421 downwards.
TGCTAATTCCGAAAGCAGGCAGACATAGCAACAGACATGGTTCAGCAAAAATTTTGTTTTCAGCAATCATCATGCGATCTGTGATGCAACCCTGCAGCATGCACAACATACTGCACCAGTGGAATATGAACACAACAAGAGACTTAGATGTGAGCCTGCTGAAACAGTCTGTACTCAATGATTCTTATACAGGGAAAGAACAACAGCTCATCAAGTTACAAACCGTCTGTGAAGGGTGTATGTTAAGGAGGTTACAACCTGCTGCAGAAACTGGCAATAGTCAGATTACTTTAACAAGAGTCATTCGCAAGAAATTACAGTGAGGAGTAGCGAATAACTTGTTCTACTGCCACACAGATAACACGGCTGGATCAATGATATTGTACAAAGAGGTAATCACACAAAAGAACAGCATACGTAAAACTTAGACCACCTGTTCAGTTTTCTACTATGAAGGGTGTTCAAACATAATGGCTAGCAGATTAAGCAAACCTTTAATATGGATAATACATGTCTGAACATCTTGCTAACTACTTTATATCCAATCCTGGTAGAAAATGAAACACTTACATTACTACGGCACACGTTTTTCACTTGCAGTCCACGGGATCAGTGTACCAAATGTAATAAAACTGATCTTAAAGAAACAGGATGGCAGAGTGTAGCCTAGATTCATCTGGCTTAGAATATGGACTGGTTTTTGGTTCTCACGAATACAGTCATAAAGCTTCATGTTCCATAAACTATGGGAAATTTACGAGGAACTATAAGCTTCTCAAGAAGGACTCTGTTCAAGGCCACTAGTCACAGTAATGACCCTGCCAGTAACTTGGAATATGCAATGTTGACAGACTGGTGGAGAGTAAATTATAAACTGAAAGAGACCTGGAAGGAAGCGGTTGTATTACCCTGCCATGTGCCATATGTAATTGAGGAAAACCAGGGAAAACTGTCAGAATAGCCAGCGCCCTGGCCACAATTTTAGGCAGGTACATCCCAAATACAAGGCACAAGCATTTTTCGAGCCAACTTGGTTGGTAACAGAGGAGACAGAAATTAATTCTGTCATTTCAAAAGGGTCTGACCAGAAATGCAGTTTACATGTCACACAATTTTAAAATATTTACGAATATTATTAGATGAATCAACCTGTAAAGAAGGCAGCATCTGCTTAACACTGGGTTTCTTGCAGATTGTAGCCTTTATGCCTAGTTCTACAAAAGATATTCCTCTATGCATCCTTCACCTCAGTCTATGGTCCATACTTCCACGACAAAGAAAATAAATCCCTCAAAACCTAATGAACCACATGTCATTCTAAATGTTACATAAGAAATATTTTCCTTCTTATTTCTGTATAACTTTTAGCTATTATGTTTATCTTATGTTTTGTTCTATTAATCTGCTTAATAAAAAGTCTTAACTAGTATTAGGTCATTATATACATCATCTGCAGCCTTCCAAAATAAATTATTTCACAGTTTGCACATACCTATATATAACTATAAAAATTCAATCCCATTCTCCCCTACTTATACCTGGAATTAAATGTGCTCTGCGTTCCTCAGTTTTGCATCCTCCTTTCCATATATTCAGCCACATTAAATACTTAAAAAGACCAACTGTCTAACCCACTTCTTCATCTACCCACCTCATAAAATCTAAATTCTACCACCATTGACATAATGTACAATTTTATCCAAACTATCCATATTATTACTGGAAACAAATCTTCCCCTTCACTCACGCTCATTTTGTTTCTTCAATACCAACTGCATCCTATACAACCTTTCTGATAATTCCTCTTTAACCAACACTACCAGACCTCTGGATTTCTGCATTTCACTGTTGGTCTACATTTTGATATATGTTTCATAACCTAACAAGAATTCCTCGTCTCCCCACAAACCTGTAACTCTACTGTGACCACCTACGTATCATACAATAACAATGTATTATCCATATCACACATTCTTCGTGTGTGTGTGTGTGTGTGTGTATAGAGATTTATTTATTTTAACGTGTAAACTTATGGCGCCTTCTTAGAATCAGAAGGAATAATCTACCACTGCTGCCAGTAAATGGCCCATCTTACATTGTTCATTCATGTAATTACAGTATACGATGCAAGGTAGTAATCACAATACAGTAAGGGGAGACAAGATACATGCAAACAGCAGCACACACAGCAAACACTGCAACAGTTAAGACAGAAGAACTCTATCTACGAGCTCATAAAATAATCCAACACTTTTACAGCTACATATTCTGTAGTATAAAAAATCCCTTTCTCAAATCTACATAAGAATTAAAAAAGAACTAGGAATGAAGAAGGTCATATATATCTACTCGCATGATATAAGAGTTAGAAGTATTTTGTGTCTCAATGAAAAGAATAAGGAGATGGTTTACTCTGCATACTCAAAACACAACTGCATGTGACTGAAAACACTGCCCTGTTCAACAATCTCCCTCACCACCCAGAACCAGACAGTCTTTAACACTTTCCCTCCGGCTGCCATTTAAACTTTTAAATCCCCCGTGCTGGGTGATTTTACGGGCATTGAAAAAAATTTAAAAGTACGGCATTTTTTGTTGTAATAATATGAAATTTTTTCACGCCATCGCAGAAGATTTGCTGTATCTCATGCACAAAAACTGGAGTTCTTACGTGGATTTGGAGTCCGACACCACAGGTGGAAATTCTGAGGCCGGAATAGCGAATTTTATAAGCCACTAGAAGGCCACTTCAATTTACAAACCTCACAGAGATTAGGTTTTTGCGGCTCGACCCATGAAAATGAACGTTACTCTCACTCCCAGTAATTCAGGCTTGTGTGGTAAACTGCAAAACACTGTCCTATACAAAGTCCTACATCACATTTTCGACAGTACATTGTCGTGCATTTTTTTACAGTCTTCCCGGTTTGGCGCTTGCTTCTCTCTGCACGCACACGACATGAGCGCTGAGACTTCCTTTTCAGCTTAGCGTGTGTCGCAGGAATCCTGTATAAAAAATGGTCTCTCCCTATGAGTCTGCCTGCTGGACTGCTGGTCTGACCTTGTACTTGAGGTTCTGTGCCAGCACTAGCGACCAATCCTTCAGCAACTTTTTCATAGAAAAACAGGTCTTTGCTGAAGAATATTTCAAATATGTTCAAAAGAGAGCTGTCTTGAGTTATTTGGTAATTTTTATTTATCCCTGGTACTCCGGAAAACGTAGGTTTCTCAATCTTGCGAATGGGTTCTATCCATCCTAACTCCAAATCTGTATTTGCACGTTTAGGAATGGCCCTGCGTGTTCTCTTCCTGCCTCTGTCTGGCTTGCGCTGCACAATTTCTTCTTCCTTGGCCTCTTCGCTGTTACTGCTGCCAAAGGATGAATTTGCTTCATACGTTTCACTGTTAGAAAGTCCACTAAAACTACCATCGTCTGAGTCCAAATCATTCACAATTTCATTTATTTTATCAGTTCCGATAAACTATTTTTTGTGAAGAATTTTCTGAAACAGAACTCGGTCCAGCATTCTCCATTTTGCTTGAGGTGCGCTAAACTACAAACACAGCTAATTGATACTTTTCCGAACCACATGCTGGGAGAGGGGTACATGATTCATTGCGTCTGGTCTCGCGTTTCAGCCACGATGAAACAAAGGCATGCTTTCAGTCAAATGTCAAAACAGCTTGTTGCGCAACCGTTCTGTCGCAAGAGTCCAGCGGGCACACTGCGGAGTGTTGCAGGAAGCGGAACATAGCCACTGAAACTACAGTCATGGAGGAGTCGAATGGTACACACGGGAAGCCAGTATCTCCAATAGTTTTTTTAACGAATTTATGAAAGTCGGGAAGTACTACTACTCCGGCCGGACAGGTGGCGTGTGAGGCCGCGGAGTACTAGTACGCCGCGCGGACGGAAAGTGTTAAACATATATGCCAAAGTCACCACCATATTTCTCACTATTCTCCCATTGGCGTGGACAGTAAGGTTCACTAACATTTCAACTTACATTCTTTCAGAGAGCCACAAAGATTCATATGTTTAAAAATAATATACAACAAATTATAGAATTCACAACAAAACAAAAACTGCAAACAAATATAAAGGAGGATTACAAAGTTTGTGGAATTCAGTCATACAAGATAACCACACTTCCTCTTGAGGCGAAGAGGGGTCGGATTGACAAAGGTTGACTGTGTGCTATCTGTGCAGCACACAAGAACAGGTTCAGACATACAAATGTGTCACAGTCGGCTGTGGAGTGAGGGTGTGTTGCCAGTGCTCATCACAAGGTCTCAGTTTCAATAGCAGCAAACACCAAGTTCTTGTTGCAAACTACAGAAGTCAGCAACAAGAACTTTTATAATCCCCAACACTGTTTACACAGATAAGGCTCTTAAAATATCCACCGTGTATGCTGGTACAACTGATTTGAAAATGGTCAAGAATTACTAGAAGGTAAGAAATGCTGCGCCCTGCCAGCAACATCAAAGAATGATCAAATGTAGCCAAAATTCACATAATCTACTTTTCATATCGAACTTCTGAGGTATTTCAGTGATGTCATTTGGCCATTAAAATGAAGAAACAACTGGATCCTGCACCACAACAATATGTCTTGTCATATCTCCCTTGCACAGCATCAGGTTTTGGTGAACAACCAAATCTCACCCAACCCAGAGCCACCATATTCTCCGGATCAGGCTCCATGTAACTTAGCGCTCTTTCCAAGACTCAAGATTGGGCCTCAAGAACAGTATTTTCCGTCTACAGGAGAGATTCAACAGAAAAAAACCGCAAGTCTCATGGCCACAGCAAAACACGATCTCCAGACATGCTTCCATCAGTAGCAAGACTGCTGCAGCAAGTGTGTATAAGCAGATGGGCAGGGTCCATACATATACATTTTGTTACAGGAACCTTTTAATCCTCTCAGGCATATTTCAGGTTGCCCCAGTGGACATATCAGACAGACATGTTTACATTTGGGATTACAGGACTAACTCCAAATGTAAACTAATCAGTCAAGTTAACCTACTCGCACATTTTGACAGCCGTAATCAGGTGGTTTCAAACACATCTACACCTCTGCCACATGACTATATACCAAAGCTGTAAAACAGCTGCAAACTCACATAGAAAGTCCATGATGGAACTGTTTACCAACTTTTCAGAGGAACGTGCAGCCTGGAACTTCAGGTTAGAAGAAAATTCTCAAGGTGGAGTCAGCAGGGTTCTCCAAGACACAAGTACATTTGTACCAGACTATACAGAGTCACGTCTAAAGACAGTAATCCTCAAAACCTCAAACCTCACAGTGAGACACTTATTACACAGTGTCTTCAGACTTTCTGTAACACATGTGATAAACGCAGTTGTGTGCCTTCTTTGTCTGGAACAGCTTGTTGCAATGCGACAGTCGTGCAACAATTCTATTTTATCAACCCCGTATCTCAAAAAATCATATACATACAGATTATCACGTTCCAGCCAAAACTTTGCCTACATGCTCAACTTTTGTAAGACCACAGGCCTTCCTGCACAAAGCAATATGCATAAACATTAAAAAATTTAAATGCCCACAACAGCACCAAACCAAGTGAAATAAGGTCACAAAGCACATTTAATAGTACCTTGAAGGTGACTTTAGACATAAGTTCCATCATAATTCGACAGTGAAATATACTGTTCTGGAATGCACGCAGTTTCACCATTTCCACTACAATGATTATCTTGTAGTCAAAATGGGAATCAGAATGGGGTTTGTATGTTGGCTTGTGGCAACTTTCGTAGAACACCCTATGGTTTGCCAATCAGCCACAGCAGTACAAGGGTTAAACATTGGAAAAACAGGCCATCGGGG